>CM055819.1:55209734-55269837 GCA_029582265.1 Zoroaster sp. YZ-2022 | reverse complement strand
AAAAAAGGGTTTTTTTGAAAAATGTTGCCCAAGTCAGGACATAGAAACATTTTAGTAAAGTGGCGTAATGGGCTAAAGAGTTGCTCTGCAACATTTTAAAGCACTTTTCACATGGTTTGCATGTCTATTGGCTAGAAACTGACAGATCATGTGACAAGACACAAAAATGCACAATAACAGGTTCAAGGATGTCGCAATCAAGTTTGGCACATCTGCTTTATTTCTTTTGTGGGGTGTTACTGAGATGTTGTCAACAGGATTCAACACTGGGTACACAGTACAGTCCGAGTCAGGGGTCATGCAACCTCATACTGACATTAACTTTAAGTCTCAAAACATACAGAAATAATGTTGATTTGCCAAAGTTTATGACAGGAGAGAATATCAACTGGTGGGAAAGCCTTCAAAATAGGGAGGGGCTCATAAGGGGTCCCTCATCCCTACAGTTTCCATGCTGGTTAACCCACTGTTTAACTTACTCTATCAAGTGCAGAATCCTATTGATTATGTGGGGAATCTCATTAAGTCTTGAAGAAAAATAAAGCAGATGTGCCAAACTTGATTGCGACATCATGAACCTGTTATCAGCATTTTTGTGTCTTGTCACATGATCTGTCAGTTTCTAAGCCAATAGACATGCAAACCATGTGAAAAGTGCTTAAAATGTTGCAGAGCAACCTTTAGCCCATTACCCTTACTAAAAATGTTTCTATGTCCTGACTTGGTCAACATTTTCACAAAAATACTTTTGACCCTTATTTTATTTTGAGGAGTGTATTTAAGAAGATTGCATCTGAAGCAAGTAATGACAACCCATATCCACGTACCATCAGACTGATGTGTCCAACACGCTGCCATACAGTCTGCGATTGACAACTACCCAGTTGTTCTGACCACACTTAAGGAAATTGCACAATCTGCAAGTGATGAGACAGCAGCGAAGGCAAATGGCCTCAAAGACAGGTTCCAAAAGGGGGAGACTCTTCTTGGTTTGATGGTGGCAGTGAAGCCCATCGCACTATTAGAACAGCTGAACAGTACACTGCAGGCTACGTCCGTCAATATCTCAGGTAAGACTGGCTTTTGTCACATCAAATCTTCTTTATCATCATCTTCATTATCATCATTCAGAGTAGGATTTCGTCCTTTTCGTGCAAATGCCGTTCATCTCTGTTTCTTTCTGTTCCTGTCCATCATGTTCCTGATGTCGTCATTACCGCTTCTACTTTCGCTGTTCTTGATAGCCAATTCTCAGTTTCTTTCTCCATCTATTGTTATTTTTCCTTTAATCTCTCTATAATGCGTACAGGTAATTAATTAATTTTAATAATTTTAATATATAATTTGTTGGATTTAGGAATGATGTCCGCTGTAACAGTCACTGTTGACCAGTTGCAGACCTGGTGATCAGGTGATCATTTCAGCAAAGTGTTTTAGTTGCCACCCAAGCTGAAGAGTATGAATTGGTTCAACTTACGGGGCAAGCACAACACTACCAACCAGCAAACGCAGAGGAGCACAGAACAATGCAAATGTTGCGGAGAGTCACCTACGTGACAGGTTTAACAATACCAAGTCTGGCCTATCACAATATCAAGAGCTAGAGGCGATAATCACGTCTGAGAAAATGAACAACGAGGTTGTTAAACAGTACCCAGAGCTGAAATACTCTGCCTTCAAAATTCAACTTGACATATTTAAACAAACTACAGCAGCATCTTCACTTCACGACGCAAAGCAAGCATATTGTAACATGGCTAAAGAGGTTCGTAGCCTGTTTCCTCAACTATTAAATAGTTGAGGAAACAGGCTACGAACCTTTGTACTTCTGATGCTTCTACTTGTCTGCCCGGTAACATCTTGCACATGTGAGACAAGTTTTTTCCGCACTGAGGCGCTTGAAGACTTGGCTTAGAAGCACAGTAAGTCAAGTCCGGCTGAACCACATCGCTGTGTGCCATGTTCATCAGCAAATGCTACAAGATGTCAATATCGCAGACATAGAAAAGGACTTCGCAAATCGGTCAGAGATCCGGCGAAATGTATTTGGACATTTCTGTTAAATGCATTCATAGTTGATGAGAATTTCAAGGTATTTCATAAAAGGTTTCAGGAAAACCGTTGTCGACACTTTCATCCAGACGTTTTGCATTTGAGTGTATAAGACCATTATTCTTTCGTCCTTTAAAAAAATAAAATCTTGGCTGCTGTGCAATACTGTTTTTCATAAATGTACTTATGAGTTTTAAATTTATCGAAAGTCGTTTTGTTTTAAATCCTGACTAAAAACAGAGGAGGCATTTATTTTATTGTTGGTAAGTTTTCGTTGCTCGTTGCTCGTTGTTATTGTTATTGTTGTTGTCGTTGTTATTGTTCGTTGTCGTTGTTATTGTTCGTTGTCCGTTGTTATTGTCCGTTGTCCGTTGTCCGTTGTTCTTGTTCTTGTTGCCGCAAGATTCTGAATAGTTGTCGACTGCAGAACTTTTCATCAGGGATTTACGCCAGTGCAAGAGTGGACATGGATGTTGGAAATTTAACAGCTCTCTTATAAATGATCGAGTATTCAAATGCAAAATGAATTTACATATAAAAGACTTATCACTTCAATTATCTAATCAATTCAAAGCAGAAAGACTGCGCTGGGAGATGATAAAGATGAAAATCTAAGATTTTATTATTCATTATTCAAAACAGAAAAAAATGTATAGGCCTAGAGACAAACTTAAAACGATCATTGTACAATAAGTTAAGCATGTTGAGTAAAAATTGTAGTGATCAACCAGGAGAGGCAGATAAACTACGCAACACATTATAAACCATCTATGATAAGGAAATTGAGGGTCAAAAGATCAGGTTCAGAGAAAAATGGTTCGAGGAAGGAGAAAAAACACCAAATTTTTTCTAGGTTTAGAGAAGCGTAATATTTTTTTATACAACAAGAAAAAATATCACAAGGTTTAAAAACGCTCAAGGTGTTTTGCTAAAGATCCTTATGACATACTCAACGAAGTAAATATGTTCTATGACAGAATATATTCTTCTAAATCACCCTCTGGCGCAATTAAAAACCTGTTTAAATGAGACCCCCTTTGATTTTACTCTCAATGACGAAAAAAGGGAAATATGTGAAGGAATGATTACTGAAGAAGAATATAAACATGCACTGGAATAAGTCCAGGCACGGACGGTTTTACAGTAGAATTTTACAGAGAGTTTTGGGGAAATATAAAATAACTATTTATTCAATCGATGGATAGAAGCTTTTAAAAAAGGCGAATTATCAGTATCGCAATTCAGAGTACTTAGCCTATAACTCTATTATATATATAAAAAAAAGCTATAGAACAAGTTTGAAGAATTGGAGACCAATAAGTTTACTAAATATAGACTACAAAATAACATCTCACTAAAGTCATAGGGGACATAATCCACGAAGACCAGTCTGGTTACATACAAAGCAGATTAACAATATTAAACTCGGTAATGTTATTCATTTTAGTCAAAACAATAATAAAACCACTGCAACTCTGTTTTGTTTTGTTTTGTTTTGTTTGTTTCTTTGTTGTCTTTTGTTTAGATTATGAAAAGTGCTTTTGATACGGTTAATGTGAGTTTTTATTTGAAACACTGAAAAAAAATGTTTTGGTCAGATGTTTATTAACTGGATCAAAACAATGTATGGAAACATCCAAAGTAGCGTTAGTAACAATGTTTATAATGTCTGTTTATAGTTGTCCGCTCACGTCAACTATATGCAAGTTGTACAGACCTACTAACAATTCAGGGGCGTAGCGAAGGCATTTTCTTTGAGGTTGTGTGGAATCCAATTTTCTGACTGACGTAGCCAGGATTTTCAGAGTGGGTGAGTTTACCGACAACACTAATATGACCAGGCATTTGTTTCTTCCTAAAATGGAGGGGGGTGGGGGGCTGCCACCCAAAACTGGAAAACCGTAGCTCTTACGGCAAATCTTCAGTGCTTAGAAATATGATACATTTGCAGCCAGCAAAACCCATAGCTCTACTTTTGTCGACTGCAAATTTATTGTTGACCAACCCTTATTCTAGTACCTTTCATTTGCCGACTGAGGTTCTAAGTGCCGGCTTAATTCTCCCCCCCCCCCCCTCCCCACACACACACACACACAGGAATTGCTTCTGAATTAATGTTGTAGTCAGAAAAAACGTATTAATAAAAGTATAAATATATATTTATTTTCTTATGAACATGTTAAAAAACCTAGTCTTGAACTCGGTACGTTATTTTTGCAATGCGAGAGTTCTAACCACTTCTAACTATCATGCAACTCAATTGATATGGTGAAAAACCTTTTCTAAATTAGATTTCTATGCCAATTTCTAAACCCTTTGACGAAGTACTGGGTATGCTGCAGAAAAATAGCTGTCCGCTCCCTGCTATTCTTTTTCTATTTGTTGCAGAAGTCCTTGCAAATAAGATGAGAACAAACCCAGACATTTGCGGTATCGAATTGGCTAACAACCACAACACAAATCTTCGCATTTCCATGTATGCAGAAGACACATTAATTTTATCAGACATCAATTCAATAAAAAAATAATCGCTAGAAAGTGAAGCAAACTTTGGAAAAACTGTAGGGCCAAAACTTAACCTTCAAAAATCAAAAGGTCTTATTATAGGAAATACATATATCAATCAGCACCTACTTGAAATAATTGATTGGCAACAAGAGTCTTTTAAGACACTAGGTGTTTAGTTTCCGAAAAATATGAACGAGTGTTATGAACTTGTCTGTAAGAAAAAAATTACTAATTTCAGGAATATAATTAATCAGTGGAGAAGAAGGAACCTCACCTTACTAAGACGTGTAACTATTATAAATACTCTCAGTATACCAATTTTTACCTTTTTAGGGTCCGTCATTACCATGGCAAACATCACGTTTTTAATACAGATAAACAAACTTATTCTCTCTTTTATATGGAACGGTACAATAGACAACATATCTCGTAAAACAATTATCCGTAAACTTAACGAAGGTGGCTTTAATGTAATAGACATTGAAATACACACTTTGGCTCTGAAAATCAATTGGATTGTTATTTTGCTCAACAATCCCATAGAAAAATGGACAAGCTTTTGTGATTATTATTTACAGTTATATGGACCTAATTATTTAATTCTCAATACAAGCGAGAACACAGTGAAGTGTCAACAAATAAATATTGATGACTTGCCTCATTTTTATAGGGAACTGATATTTTGTTGGTATAAACTTAATTCAACACGTATTCAGGAAAAACAATATTTACATGCTGCTGAAATAAAATCACTAACTATTTAGGGGTAATGACATTAACTTTAATAAAAAAGTATTTGTATTTTAGCAATTGGATTAAATCTAACATTTTCTGGGAAAACATAAAAAACAAACTTACTTTAAAACGTAATTGGATTGTTGAAATGTGTGTATTAAGAAGAGCCATTCCAAAGGAATGGTTTCCAATTATTCTGACTGAAACAGAAAATATTGATGTTACACCAAATGTGTACCTCAATTCATATATAGTTGTATTATCCAATTTAACAAAATATATATTTATGGATACATATTAGACAAGAAAGGAAAAACACCAATTGTACAAGAACGATGGGAACAAATAATTCAAAAAAGACCAAACTGGAATTTGGTTTGGAGAAAAAAAATCAAGATATAAAAGAAGTAAAATAAGAGATTTTAATGTCAAATTTATGTACCAAAGATTTCCTACTCATCAATGGAAATTAAAATAATCTCCAATGTGCCCTATGTGTAACGTTATCGATGAGTACCAACACGCATTTGCGGTTTGTGAACACACAACAGAATTTTGTAACCATTTCCCCCCATTTCTGTCACCGATTATCAAATCGAACCGATTATGAAATTCAACCGTCATCAATGATTGACATAGTAACAGCAGGTCCATATACTGACACTATCAACACAATTGTTACTCTTGCTTTATTTTGTATTTTTAAAGCAAGGTTAATAGCTTACAATGATAATAAATGGATAGACATTTTGAAATTTTTTCAAAAAAGAAATATCATGCAGAGCACAAAAAAGGAATAATCTTCGGTGTCATAAGTTTTACGGAAAATGTTACTTGTGTATAAAAGCGTACAAGGAAACAATTAACAATAATCTGATGTATGTTTGTGGTACACATGTTGAGGAATTATAATGGGGAAAGGGTGGCTTCATAAAATCATATAGAAAAACGTGAATTAAGTACGGACATGTAAACGGCAAACAGTTCAATATTCTGAGAGATTACAAGTGTAGCCTCAAAGGTTTCATAAGAGAAGAAAAGAACAGGATCTCAGACAATGCCTTTCAATCATTGTATTTTAACAATAAGGTTTACACCGCTAAATTCTGTTTCTAATAGTTCTAATGTACACTCACTGGCCATAAGTATTGCAACATTGAAATTCACACCAAAGTTCAGTTTGGAGAACTGTGTTACAATAATTTAGTTTATTTTATTTTCACTATATACTTAAGACTTCTTGACAGTGCCTGTGTTTTGACGTCAATGTTCTTTTTTACTGTTCTTACTATATGTAATACACGATCGATGAAATCGGATTAAACGATCATCTCACCTGTTACTGTAAAGTGCTATTTTGAGCATGTTGCAATACTTTTGGCCAGTGAATGTATATATAAAGCTGGGTAAAATACCAAATTGTCAAACAGGAAGTTTGTTAATGTTTTCTGCATAGGCATATGACATAAAACACAATAAAGGGGGCCACTTTCCTACCGTCACATTAGCAGTTTTTCTAATGGTTGTAATTTTTTTTTAAATATCTGAAACCACCCAAAAAGAATTTCAACATTTGAATAGACATGCATGCTTATCCTAAAGATAATTTGAGTTGATTATTACTATTATTTTTTTAATTTCCCATAAAATTTCCATCAACAAATGGACGGAAAAGTGAGGTAACTTTTCCGTCCAATTTTTATGGAAATTTGAGGGTAAAACATTTTGTAAAAAAATTAATAAATAAAATAAATCAACTCAAATTAGTTCTAGTATAAGCCTGCATGTCCATTCACATGTTGAAACATTTTTTGGTCGGTTTCAGGTACTTAAAAATAAATAACAACCATTGGAAAAACTGCTAACGTGACGGATGCAAAGTGGCCCCCTTTATTGTGTTTTATGTCATATATTGATTTTGTTTTTATATTTTTGTTCAGGTTCTTGTTTTAGAGCCAACTGCAGTTTACCTTTGCTGTAGGGCAATGTCGGTGATTGTGTACGTGTATACTTTAAAAAAATTATTTTGAATGTGAAATCATGAATCTAAATAAAAGGAACTGTATAGTTACTCCTGAAGGAAGTTTGATGGAGAGAGAAATCTGTCCTACATTCCACATAAGAATGAATAACGACATAATAAGCTGGAATGTTCACACGTTGGTTGTTTAATGTTGTATATTGGTTCAAACACAGCTAGCATACTTATAGAATCACGAAACTATCCCCTTCTATTGTTTTGACTCCTCCCCACACACACACCCACTTGTTGGAAATAAGCAAATGTCAGTTCTTAGCAATTTTACACACAACTACAATTTGTATTCGCTAAAATGGTACTATAACCATAGAGAAAGGATCTTCTCTATGCTATAACCACCACAGTTTAACTGCGTGTACTTACAACGTTTCAATATACACGAACACATTACGTGGCGGTTTGTAACCGCCCAGTGTAATACGTATGAATAACTACTGTAATATATGTTTTATACCATTTTTCAAGCTGATAATCATTCCAGAGGTCTTATAGATTGTTTTAAAAAATTAAAAATTACTTTACAATTATTTTTTTTTAATTTAATTATTGTGTTTATTTATATTACACATGTGTAATGTTGTATTACTTGGCGGCTTGTAACCACCCCTTTGTATACGTATGAATAACTACTGTAATATCTGTTTTATACCATTTTTTCAAGCTGATAATCATTCCAGAGGTCTTATAGATTGTTTTAAAAAAAAAAAAATTAAAAAAATTACTTTACAATTATATTTTTTAATTTAATTATTTTTTTAATTACATTTTATTTTATTTTTTTTTTTTTAATTTTTTATATTGTCTTTCCAGAAATGTTTGTCCAAATGTTAGGAAGTTGATTTAGTTTTTTAGTTTCTGTGAAATCTCCAATCCCCCATTTGCCCAGTAGCCAATCTCTGCCCAAACACAAATAATACCAAAAAAACTCTCTAAGAATGCATAGCCAGCCATCTGTGGTGTATTAGTGTAAGGAAAATCCTAAACCACCCCATTTGCCAATACACTCCGTTTTATACCATTTTTCATGCAGAGCTACACCTCAGACAGTCCCTGAATGTAGTCCAGGCCAAATAATACCAAAAAAAACTCTCTAAGAATGCATAGCCAGCCATCTGCGGTGTATTAGTGTAAGGAAAATCCTAAACCACCCCCCATTTGCCAGTAGCCCATCTCTGCCCAAACACATCAATTGTGTGTGGGTTTATTGGTCCAACCGTTCCAGGCACTGTCAAGCAACCCCTGAGCATGGATGATTGATCACAGATATCCTGAGGCAAGCCTGTAGACCAGGATGATTGATCACACAAAGGGTACCGCTGTGTCAAGGGATATGGGCTGTGTATACCATGTTTTGTACACAAGGTATGGCCTTGTGGCGAAGGGGTCATGGTATCTGGCTCGTGTCTGGCTGAACTATAAATAAATACACTAAAGGGGCTATGCTATGTTGTTAGGCTATGGCTGATGTAGGAACTTGAAAAAAAATAGTTTTTTTGAGCGCTCAATTAAGGATTAATTAATTAATTAGCTAAAAGTGGCGGTTGACTACCGCTACCCACAATTACCGCAGGGTTAATACGGGTAAAAACAAGCTTTGGGAGAATTGTCTTCACAGGTGACAAATAAAAATCATCCCACGAATTTCTTTCTCAAGCAAAACGATTATTCACCAATTAAAAAACGAAAATTACTCTGTGTTGGATTACGCTTTCAAAACGTAAATTTTCTTCATAACAGATGTACAGAGACACATTTTGGTAAGATACATATTCCTGAAATACACTCTCTGGTTTTATTTGGGTTTTTTTTTCAATCAAAATACGTATTGTTAAAAGATGTAAACAAAATCCATAAAAACTGTATATGCGATATACTCCCTGTCTCACATTTATATACACTTACTTAAGGCCAAAAAAGCCTCCGGTTTCTGGTCATAGGTCGGCTTCAAAATCGGCCATTTTTCCTCCCAACAGGTAAATACGTGATACATTGTATACGCGGGGAGCAAATCTCGCATATACAAAGTATGGTGGTTAAAAAGGTCTCACAAATCGATCTGTCATATCCCTATGTGAAAAAGTTGTTTAAAGCACAGCAGAATTCCAATCGATCCAGCTATTTTGGCTGCAATTGGACATCGTTTCATTGGGAAAAAAAATAAAAATAAAAAATGCCGACGCGCGGGTCTGAGGCGACGCGCGCGGAGACCAGACACCGGAGCGTTTTTTGGCCTAAGAGAGCAGTGTATTAAAGATACCGTTCAGCAAAAACATCTTCTTGACAAACTCAACAATATTGAAATGCATGGCCTTGAGTTTGACTGGTTTTCATCTTACTTGCATGGACGTCAACAGGTGACCAAGATTGGTGATAATTACTCACCTTCTACTGGGGTGAACTTTAGTGTGCCACAAGGGTCTACTTTGGGGCCACTTCTTTTAACCTTGTACATTAATGACCTTTCTCGTGTTACTCAAAATAGCGACTCTAAAATGTATTTGTATGCTGATGATACAGCTATTTTCTTTCGGGCTAAATCAATAGAACTTATTAACAGAACACTGAATAGGGAAATGACCCTAATATCTAAATGACTAGACGTGATTTTTTATTTAAACTTAACGTAAATAAGACCAAAAGTATGCTGTTTGGAACTCAAGCTAAACTGCGACGTAGTGATGATAATTTACGTGTTATGAACAGAAATATTGTCATAGATAATGTTACTCAATTTAAATATCTTGGTGTATGGTTAGATTCATCTTTACCTTAGAATGTGTATATTGATAAGCTTGTGGAAAATGTCAACAAAGGTTTGAGGTTCTCCTGAGGGTCAGAAGTGTTCTATCTCAGCACAATTGAATATGTTATATAAAACGATGCTCCTGCCACAATTTGACTACTGTGATACTGTATGGGTTAACTCATCCAAACTGTACCGGTACCTCACCAAACTAGACACTACAAAATACTGCTTGTAAAATAATTCTAGATCTCCTCCGGAGATAACCCACTGATATTCTGTTATCTACTTTGGGGTGGCAAACGCTAAGTTCACGGCGCACTTATCACCTAACTACATTGTTGTACAACAGTCTCATCTCCAAATTGCCCCTCAATGTGTAATATTTATATTCCAGCTGCAAATAGTCACTCTTAATACTAGGGCATGTTCCCATGGTAACCTACTTCCTCCTAAAGTTAAAACTGAATCTGGCAAACGTAAATTCATGTCTCGGTGAGTAGACTTATTTAATGAGCTTCATGCCTTCTACTTTTGCTAGTTTAAATTTCTAAGACTGAGGTTTTAATTTATGGTTAATTCTGGGTGGGTATTAAGTTAGTTATGTGCTTTTTGCATGTAAATGTGCTCTCTAATTGGGGGCTAATCTATGGGGTCTTTGTTTGGGGCCTGATGGGATTCGTATTTCTTTTATAGTTCCTTTTGGCTGTTTGTTGTGTTTGTTTGGGGAACATTTCACTGGGGTATTTGATTGGGGTGTCTGTGGAAAAAGGGGGTGGCTTCGCACTTGGGTCCGAGTTTGGGACAGGGTCAGTGGAACCTGTGTTGGGTCCTATAGAGTGTTTTGTGCAATGATATCTTAAAGATTTTTTATTTATTTTAATCTATGTTAATGTGATTACTAAATTTCTATTACTTATTCTCTGGCAATAGGCCCTTAGAGGGTGCCACCAAATTTGTATTCCTCTCAGCTGTTTGCTGTGCTAAACTTGCATTTTTCTTGATTAAAATGAAATTCTGTTAGTAGGCGCCTAGTGTAGGTGAAATAAAATTGAAGAAATTTGTTGAAACATTTCCAAAAAGGTCAAAATGTTTACAATTGCGTTCGTAGGAATACCGCACACGAAAATATCACTTCGAAATTATTTAAAAGGGGTATAAATAGGTGAGAAGTCAAGGGGAAAAAACAAGCGAAAGTAAAGAAGATGTGCTAAAACCCAAGACTATTGAAATGAGCTACATAACCTTACTCGCGGAGGGCGGGAGGTGGTAATATCCAATATATGTTAACAGTAAAAACAATTTTTTACGAATATATGCTATGATGTTATCAGAGGGTTTATTTCTTTTTAAGACAGGGTTTGATCAACATGTACCGAAACTGTCTCAGTAGTTTTTGCAAATTATTTCTCAATGGTTATGCGAACATAGAATTACTGTTGACTTTTGAAGCTTGGATTATTCAGGGAAATTGATTTGATCTGCTGCAACATCAGCTAAATACAGATAATAAAATCATGTCATAATTTATAATAACATGAATAACATATTGGACATATTGACATTGGTAATTTCCCCCCTTCAAACATATTAATAATAATAATAAATCATTTGTAAGGCACATTTAATCTAGAAGCCATTCAAAGGCGCCGACAATGGAAATTTGAAATTATGTGTGCCCCTGCCCTTACCCATAATAGGTGGATGACCCTACATGACGTTGTTGCCCGCCCTTACCCATAATAGGTGGATGATCCTACATGACGTTGTTGCCCGCCCTTACCCATAATAGGTGGATGATCCTACATGACGTTGTTGTCCGCCCTTACCCATAATAGGTGGATGATCCTACATGACGTTGTTGCCCGCCCTTACCCATAATAGGTGGATGATCCTACATGACGTTGTTGCCCGCCCCTACCCATAATAGGTGGATGATCCTACATGACGTTGTTGCCCGCCCTTACCCATAATAGGTGGATGATCCTACATGACGTTGTTGTCTGCCCCTACCCATAATAGGTGGATGATCCTACATGACGTTGTTGCCCTGCCCCTACCCATAATAGGTGGATGATCCTACATGACGTTGTTGCCCGCCCTTACCCATAATAGGTGGATGATCCTACAGGACGTTGTTGTCGCCCCTACCCATAATAGGTGGATGATCCTACATGACGTTGTTGCCCGCCCCTACCCATAATAGGTGGATGATCCTACATGACGTTGTTGCCCTGCCCCTACCCATAATAGGTGGATGATCCTACATGACGTTGTTGCCCGCCCTTACCCATAATAGGTGGATGATCCTACAGGACGTTGTTGTCGCCCCTACCCATAATAGGTGAATGATCCTACATGACGTTGTTGCCTGCCCCTACCCATAATAGGTGGATGATCCTACATGACGTTGTTGCCCGCCCTTACCCATAATAGGTGGATGATCCTACATGACGTTGTTGCCCGCCCTTACCCATAATAGGTGGATGATCCTACAGGACGTTGTTGTCGCCCCTACCCATAATAGGTGGATGATCCTACATGACGTTGTTGCCCGCCCTTACCCATAATAGGTGGATGATCCTACATGACGTTGTTGTCTGCCCCTACCCATAATAGGTGGATGATCCTACATGACGTTGTTGCCCTGCCCCTACCCATAATAGGTGGATGATCCTACATGACGTTGTTGCCCGCCCTTACCCATAATAGGTGGATGATCCTACAGGACGTTGTTGTCGCCCCTACCCATAATAGGTGGATGATCCTACATGACGTTGTTGCCCGCCCCTACCCATAATAGGTGGATGATCCTACATGACGTTGTTGCCCTGCCCCTACCCATAATAGGTGGATAATCCTACATGACGTTGTTGCCCGCCCTTACCCATAATAGGTGGATGATCCTACAGGACGTTGTTGTCGCCCCTACCCATAATAGGTGAATGATCCTACATGACGTTGTTGCCTGCCCCTACCCATAATAGGTGGATGATCCTACATGACGTTGTTGCCCGCCCTTACCCATAATAGGTGGATGATCCTACATGACGTTGTTGCCCGCCCTTACCCATAATAGGTGGATGATCCTACAGGACGTTGTTGTCGCCCCTACCCATAATAGGTGGATGATCCTACATGACGTTGTTGCCCGCCCCTACCCATAATAGGTGGATGATCCTACATGACGTTGTTGCCCGCCCCTACCCATAATAGGTGGATGATCCTACATGACGTTGTTGCCCGCCCTTACCCATAATAGGTGGATGATCCTACATGACGTTGTTGTCTGCCCCTACCCATAATAGGTGGATGATCCTACATGACGTTGTTGCCCTGCCCCTACCCATAATAGGTGGATGATCCTACATGACGTTGTTGCCCGCCCTTACCCATAATAGGTGGATGATCCTACATGACGTTGTTGCCCGCCCCTACCCATAATAGGTGGATGATCCTACATGACGTTGTTGTCGCCCCTACCCATAATAGGTGGATGATCCTACATGACGTTGTTGCCTGCCCCTACCCATAATAGGTGGATGATCCTACATGACGTTGTTGCCCTGCCCCTACCCATAATAGGTGGATGATCCTACATGACGTTGTTGCCCTGCCCCTACCCATAATAGGTGGATGATCCTACATGACGTTGTTGCCCGCCCTTACCCATAATAGGTGGATGATCCTACATGACGTTGTTGTCTGCCCCTACCCATAATAGGTGGATGATCCTACATGACGTTGTTGCCCTGCCCCTACCCATAATAGGTGGATGATCTTACATGACGTTGTTGTCCGCCCTTACCCATAATAGGTGGATGATCCTACATGACGTTGTTGCCCGCCCTTACCCATAATAGGTGGATGATCCTACATGACGTTGTTGCCCGCCCCTACCCATAATAGGTGGATGATCCTACATGACGTTGTTGCCCGCCCTTACCCATAATAGGTGGATGATCCTACATGACGTTGTTGTCTGCCCCTACCCATAATAGGTGGATGATCCTACATGACGTTGTTGCCCTGCCCCTACCCATAATAGGTGGATGATCCTACATGACGTTGTTGCCCGCCCTTACCCATAATAGGTGGATGATCCTACATGACGTTGTTGTCTGCCCCTACCCATAATAGGTGGATGATCCTACATGACGTTGTTGCCATGCCCCTACCCATAATAGGTGGATGATCCTACATGACGTTGTTGCCCGCCCTTACCCATAATAGGTGGATGATCCTACAGGACGTTGTTGTCGCCCCTACCCATAATAGGTGGATGATCCTACATGACGTTGTTGTCGCCCCTACCCATAATAGGTGGATGATCCTACATGACGTTGTTGCCCGCCCTTACCCATAATAGGTGGATGATCCTACATGACGTTGTTGCCCGCCCTTACCCATAATAGGTGGATGATCCTACATGACGTTGTTGCCATGCCCCTACCCATAATAGGTGGATGATCCTACATGACGTTGTTGCCCGCCCTTACCCATAATAGGTGGATGATCCTACAGGACGTTGTTGTCGCCCCTACCCATAATAGGTGGATGATCCTAAATGACGTTGTTGTCGCCCCTACCCATAATAGGTGGATGATCCTACATGACGTTGTTGCCCGCCCTTACCCATAATAGGTGGATGATCCTACATGACGTTGTTGCCCGCCCTTACCCATAATAGGTGGATGATCCTACATGACGTTGTTGTCTGCCCCTACCCATAATAGGTGGATGATCCTACATGACGTTGTTGCCCGCCCTTACCCATAATAGGTGGATGATCCTACATGACGTTGTTGCCCGCCCTTACCCATAATAGGTGGATGATCCTACATGACGTTGTTGTCGCCCCTACCCATAATAGGTGGATGATCCTACATGACGTTGTTGCCCTGCCCCTACCCATAATAGGTGGATGATCCTACATGACGTTGTTGCCCGCCCTTACCCATAATAGGTGGATGATCCTACATGACGTTGTTGTCTGCCCCTACCCATAATAGGTGGATGATCCTACATGACGTTGTTGCCCTGCCCCTACCAATAATAGGTGGATGATCCTACATGACGTTGTTTAAACTTTTTGTTCACTCTGTTTCTTTATTTTGGAGATTTCTTATTTTCTTATTTGTGTATTTTATACATTAATAATGATTTCAGGTATAGAAACTTGTACATTTTATTCAAGACTTGACATTTTGTATTGCGTAAGAACTATACCATATCTATTATGAGTTACTACATTTAACGTAGCACTATGTGAATAATAACCATGGGTCTCATTTGCTATAGCAGTATATTGATTCGAGGTAAAATATGACAACAGTACAAGTCATCTTGATAGGAACTTACCTCCAATGGTGACCCATCGGCTCCAGTCACGTAGATCAAATCACCCTCGTTGTCACCGTACTTTATTTTATATGACTGTACCCAACTGGAACCATAGTAATTCCCTTGTATGATGATGCCAGTGACTGTAACTGACTCTTGCAGGTCCACACGAATCCAGTGGTTCTGATCTTTGTCCGCTGCACACCAGCTACCTGCACAAATAGAAGGATCAGATATCTACGGATTGCTGTATATTGGTTTAGTTCGGTTCCGTGTGGTTTTGATGAATATTTTGGGTTTGAAATTTATTGAAACGAATATCGGAATTTTAAAATGAAGACAAAAAACTGATGGGAATACTCTATTCTCATCACCGTGCTATATATCGACCTATATACACCAAGAGCTAAGGGGAGGCCTTATCACTTATTTGTATACAGATTAGAATGGGCATGGGAAAAGGGAATTTCTGTTTCGTTTTGAGGTTTTATGTTTGTTTTTGAACATATCGTTACAACATCATCATAATGATATCCGGCACATAAAATAATCAAAATTATGTCAAATTATCTTTTTAATTTATCAAACATTTCAAGTGATTTGATGAACTCTGCATAGTTCATGCATATTGGGGTTTAAACATTTGAGCGTCCACAGGATCCACTACATAACTTGATTAGACAAAAATGTAACAGAACTTTGAAATGTTGTGTGCCCCCTCCCCGATTATATGCGGATGATCAAAACAAAAATATCGTTTCAACTTTATTTCTTGTAACCAAGGTGTAAGATTGAAGGTACACATCTGACAAAGATCTTCTTGGAAACAAAATATAAGTTTTATAGTTCTGGTTTATTCAGTATAAATCACACTACTATACTACCGTCAAAACGACAGTCATTACATCATTGCACGATTGACCTGAAATATAACGAAAGATTCCGAGTTAAAATAATGAAGTGGCCCATATTCAAAATATTGCAGTCTGTTACAAATATCTACAATCTACAATGCATGAAAATCTTCATTATTCCCCGAATTCAACTCTATATAAAACTTGCTCAAATTATTCACTTATTATTTTATACACCTTGCTTAGATTATTCACTTCGGAAAGAATGTCGAACCCAACCGCCACTTGTGCACAATGCCTAAACATTATGTTTTGGGCAGACGACAAAAATGCCAGCATCTCACTGGATTTGCATGTATAGTGCTCACCATGTCCGAAATTTCATTTCCATTCCTCACTTGACTATACACTTCCCTCTCCTTATTAAGTGTATCCTCGATCATCTTTTAAAGGAAAATCTGTGATATTTTGTCATATTTGGACAGAAAAGTGGCAGTTATGATTTTACATTATTTCCTTCTCTCCTTGCTCATCAGATTATTCAATTCTTATTTATTACAGAATTCATTAACGTACGGGTAAAATTTAAAGGGCTGCTCACAAGAACAGGCACTTTTCCGATATTGCTCAATAGATAAATGGTTAGGATACATTCTGTTATATCATTATTTTATGTGTCTCTAAAAGTATCTGGCTCTAAATACATGCTGTGAAAATGCAAAATTGGTCAATCTCTAGTCAGGATTTTATACAATTAGAGTGTCGACCTTGGTCTTTCGTGAATAAACAATAAATACACATTAAAATTCAGTTGCGAGGACTTACCAGTAGTTCCTTACAGCTCATGCCTCATGATGAGATGCCCAAACTCTGAAGACGAAGGACAAGAACAACTTTTTTCTGGTGATACAAAATGCTCGCAAATTTGATGTGTTGGCTGCAACAGTGGAAGTTGGAAATGACCACCATATGCTTGCAATCTCAACATGTAAACTACTGGAATGCGCAAAATCTATCGCAGCTTACATAACTTACATTGTGATTTAAAAAACAGGCTTTTAAATTGAATGATTTGTGCAAATTTGACTACATACCACATGACATGTAGCGCATGGTTAACTTCAAACTAAAGAGGGCGCTGTATGGACATGTTATACCAAAATCTCAAGTACGGGTGCAATTTACAAAGAATTACATAATTTATATCTACAAGTGCCTGGCTGCATACCCTGAAGTCTGGCTGGTTACAATCACCTTGAGTATTACAAAGAATTACATAATTTATATCTACAAGTGCCTGGCTGCATACCCTGAAGTCTGACTGGTTACAATCACCTTGAGTATTACAAAGAATTACATAATTTATATCTACAAGTGCCTGGCTGCATACCCTGAAGTCTGGCTGGTTACAATCACCTTGAGTATTACAAAGAATTACATAATTTATATCTACAAGTGCCTGGCTGCATACCCTGAAGTCTGACTGGTTACAATCACCTTGAGTATTACAAAGAATTACATAATTTATATCTACAAGTGCCTGGCTGCATACCCTGAAGTCTGGCTGGTTACAATCACCTTGAGTATTAAAGAAATTGCAAAATAATGGATATTGGCCTTATGTTTCGAAAATAGCAGGTTCTTTCTCAAAGGCAAAATGGGACGGAATACAAACAACATACATAAACGCAAGAGTGAACAGAAGTTAGTCACATGTAAAATGAACACAAAAGAAAAAGGTACAAAAAGCAGAGTCAGGTTGTGGTCCTAAGATCGGACAAAAGAGAGATTAAAGGAGTTCTTGGCTGAAAGAACAAACCAAAAGATGAGTGGAAATGAAAGGGTCAAACAAGCAAACAAATGTAAAGACATGGATATAGATTGTTGAGAAAGAAAAATAGAAAATTAGTCATTTCCTTCCTGTATGTTGAGACCATGGGGGCCGGGTGAATGGTGTGGATACACCTGCACCACATCGTTTCTCTGCTGAGATGGACCGACTTCCTGCAGTTAACAAGTGAATATAAAGGTGGGCCAGCACTTCAATCTACCTAACTGCAGGGAATTGGTCCGTCTCATCAGTAAAAAGATGTGGATCCCGCGTATCAACACTACACCTATGGTCTCAACATATAGGTCGGGAATGACTAATGATGATTCATTTTCTTCTCCACAGAATTTTTTACATTTATTTTTACATTGTTTTACTTTTATTTTGATGGTATAGTCTATCTGTCTGCTTTGTTTACTCCTGTCTGTCTCTGCTTTTCGCTAATCTATCTTTTCTTCCAGCCAAAAATCTATTCATGTGTAATCCATCTTTTGTCTGGTCCAAGGACCACTACCTAACTCTGATTTTTGAATCTTTTTCTTTTGTGTGCATTTCACACCTGAAGTTCTCGGAAAGGGTTTTTATGTTTTCCTTTCGTTGCAATCGCCTAAAGGATGGTAACTTTTATTTCTCAATATCAATATCAAAGTCATATTCCGAACTGGAATTGGAATCAGTGAAGAATGATTTGTTGTACTTCGTTGACAAACGGACTCAATAACGAGCTTAGCATTTACGAGACATGTAGAGACCAGCTTTAGCTCAAGAGAATTAACAGTCTTTCTGTATCACCTTCCTCTGCCAATTTAACCATGTAAACAAAATTATTGGAATCAGGTTTACCAACAATCAGATATTTATCTGGAAGATAACTATCTTGGATTTTATTCCAACCCCTGGCATGGTTACACATATAAAAATGATCTCCGATGTTAGGATTTGCTTTACGATCATAAATCTGCTATTCTCCTTATTCTTATTTAGCTGCTGTTGATTTTTAGACATTGCAAGTTGATAGGCTTTTTGCAATCTTCGTTGGTGTAAGAGAAACATTTTGATGAATGTGGTGTAGAATTTATATGCATAAGTCATCTCAGGAAGAAACCTAGACCAACAATACTTTGCTGAAAGTTTCCACAAAATTGTCCTAATAAATCTTTCACATTGAGCATTCACTTGAGGGTGGTATGCTGTTGTGTGAGATTTATTTATGTTGTATTAATACAGAGATGAGAAAATAAATTAGACTCAAATAGTCTTCCTGATCTGAATGAATTTTTACAGGTACAGTATACTTTAAAACCACTCTTTAACAAAACAGATGTTATTGTTTTAGCAGTGTGATCCTTTGTTGGTATGGCAATAGTGAACTTCATCAATAATCACAAGAACATTCTCTGTTCTGTCAGAAGTAGACTCTAAAAGCGTACTGTCAATGGCTATGACATTCAAAGGATGACTTGCAACCAATTGACCAAGAGGGTTTCTGACTGCAGGTCTAGGAAGCTTAGCAACTGCACACTGCTCACAATTCCCAATCTACTTTGTAATGTCAGCATACATACTAGGCCAATAGCAGTGGGAATGAACTAAAGAGAGAGTTCTTTCTATAACCCGATGACCAAACTAGTCATGTAGACTTAATGTGAGGATGGTTAGGCTTTAAAGATGAAGGCAATACAATTTGAGTCAAGCTTCCCTACTTTGGATCTTTGACTTTCCTATGAAGTACACCATTCACCAAAGAGAAACGTTTAATTTGAAAACCTTCATCACTTCGAAATCTTGGCTTTGTCTTTGACTCTACAATGACAATGAGCAATCATATCACTACTGTTTGCAGATCAGCCAATCATTATATCTGCAACATCAGCTGAATCCGAAAGTACATACATGTAGATGCTGACACCTGTCATGCTTCTATTAGAGCCCTCGTTACTTTCAAGATTAGATTATTGTAATTCAGTTCTCAATAGACTGAAACAATCTGATATTCATAGATTACAGAAACTCCAAAACAATTAAAGCTTCCAATGTCAAATTCTCTTATCTAAAGCAGTTACACACTTCACCATTCATCATAAAGCTTCACTGGCTTCCAAATAATGTATAAAACAGCCTTAAACATGTATAATGTTAAATCCAATCTATTCCCTACTTATATCTAATGCAATTGATCTCATGCCCAGGATCGACGGGTGGTTTACAGTCTCGTGGTACATTTAATATATGCACTTTTTAGAAAGCAAGTGACAAAGCATTTTCAATTGCTGGCCAAAGAATCTGACAATCCGCCAGTTCGCTAATCCGATTCTCTATTTCCTCTTTAAGAGCACATTGTTGAATCAGTGTCAAATCTACCTATGCAGGGGATTGGTTGGTGAATATGAACCCTCTACTGATAAGTCACAGCTAGGGATGGGGGTCGAGTTTGATAATTTTGGCATTTCACTGGCCGAGCGCCTTCCTGGTTAGGTCTGACATTAGGTCTGACATTAGGTCTGACATTAGGTCTGACATTAGGTCTGACATGTAGGCCTACTCTGCAAATGCTGTAGTCTCAGTCCCAGACTGCATGGGGCTCAATCGCTAACATAAATGTATGGAGTGACGAGTGAGCATAATCAAATCCAACTGCACCGTTAAGGACGAGACTACAAATCACGAGCTGGTGACGAGCAGTAGACGTACCAACGGTACCGTAGTGTAAACAGCTTTAGCCCTACATGAGAAGAATAAACTTTAAGGTAAAGTCACATTATTCCTATTATATCGACCATTGACCATGTCGTCACAAAAGAACAAGCCGAATGTGCTTATTGTAAGCATAAATGTCAACGCGACAAACTGAAAAATCATACGGAATCCAAACACCTAGGCCAAAAAGTTAAAAAGAAAGTATGGCAAGACAAAAATCATCACTTTTTAAACAGCAGAAAGTACAAGACACCCGGGAGGGCATAGGCGATAGTGCAACGTCATTCCAGCCTTCCACTAGCCATGATAGCGACGAAATTGAGCCGCGTGTCCTGGGAGGAGCATATCTCTGATGAAGATGAAGACCTGATGCAGATCCTTCTGGATAAAACCAAAGAATTTCCTACAGACCCTGCATTGTTAACATTTACTCCCAATTACTCCTGAGCTTATTGAAGCTACATTGTCTCATGGACCTTGTAAACCGGGATTAAATGACACTTCAGCCGGGGGACTGGTATTTTCCTCAACTAAAAAAAATGAAATCATATCGTGAAAGGCTTACATATTCATCCACTATATACTAATTGTGCTTACTGTTTCCCATGCTGGGGTTTTGCCAACAGAGGTAAAAAAGATTAAGAGTCCACATTTGATGAAAATGGGTTTCAAAATTGGAAAAAGGCAACGGACAAATTCAAAACTCATGAACGCACACCAGCACATTGTGAAGCTGTTCATCTGATGATGCAAGCAAAACAATGCTTGAAGTTAGGAAAAACAGTCAAAGAAGAACAATTTCATGTCCGTGAAAGACAGGTCAAGCAAAATCTCACTAAGCAAAACCTTGCCTTCCGAGGTCATCGTGAATCTTTCCCATCCACAAGACAAACTAACTATGAGCACTCATGTGGGGTAAAGGTTCAGAATGAAGGCAACTTTTTTTGAATTAGTAAAGCTGTTGCAGACGTCTTAACCTCTCGACCACCGAGCTGTGCCAATGACAATTGGCCGTCTAGAATTCCATGTAGCAGCGGGTTCCGCGATATATATAGGTTGGTGAAATTATTGTGTCGGGAGATAAACAATTGATTTAATTTTGCCCTACGCCGATGTGTGTATAATAATAATAATAATAATAAATTAAACATTTCTATTGCGCTGTTTCCATTTAAAAATGATCAAAAGCGCCTAACAAAAAATGAACACGCCATAGAATAAACAGATATAAATACAAACAAGAATTTAAACACAAATCACTTTTTTTATATTTTTTATTTTATTTTTATTTTTTATTTTATTTTTTTAAATCAGAACAGATGAGGTTGCCAAGCCAGCTCCCAAACCTCAGTATGGGGTTACGTCTGTCCCGCTAGAGGAGGATCTATGTCAGTGTACCCCCACTAGCATCGGTGATGTCTCGATCTTTCCCAGAGACAGACGCCTTTAACCTACCTACATGTATACTAATTAAAGGAATATAGCCTAACTGGCTTGGTTCTCATCAAAAGTACAATTAAGGAAAAGAGAAAAACAATTAATTTAATTTAAAAAGGCTTCATTAAAAAGGTATGTTTTAATCTTACGTTTAAAATAATCAAGTGTCTGTTCATTGCGAATGTGACGCGGAAGTGTATTCCAAAGCACTGGGGCTGCCGAAGAAAATGCTCTAGCACCCAGCGTAGCAAGCATCTTGCCCTTAGGGTACTCTAAAACAAGACCATTACTACTTGACCTGAGATTATAACGGGAACTTTTGTTAATACTAATGAGATTTTTTATGTACACTGGAGATAAACCACGGAGTGCCTTGAAAGTTAACAAAATAATTTTAAAATTAATCCTAAACGAAACAGGTAACCAATGTAATTCGCGAAGAATTGGTGTTATATGCTGAAACCTAGGTGTGTTAAATACAAGTCTGGCCGCAGCATTCTGGACTCGTTGTAGTTTGGCTAATTGACTTTTTGGTAGACCGTACAATAAGCTGTTACAATAATCCATTCGACTGGTGACAAAAGCATGGATTAAGGTCAATAGAGACTCACGAGAATTTTTTTTACTAATACTTCTAATGTTATGCAGATGGTAAAAAGCAGCCGAACAAGCCTTAGTAATATGAATATTCATAGTCAACTGTGAGTCGAACCATGATCCCAAATTCCTAACACATGAATTGGGAAGAATATCAGATTTCCCCACAGTGAGGCTGGGAATGTTAATTTTTTGTAGCTGTTGTCTGGTACCAATGACAAGAAATTCACTTTTCTTATCATTGATCATAAGCCTATCATGAATCATCCATTGCCTGATGTCTTGAATACATCTCTCCATTGCTGCTACGGCTTCCAACTGACTGTTTGTATCGTCAGGTTTAAAGCTTATGTACAACTGTGTGTCATCTGCATAACAATGAGAATTTGGCAGATGGCGCTCAATAATATCAAACAACCTAGAAGCATAGATGGTGAAAAGCAGTGGACCCAGACATGATCCTTGGGGAACACCACAGTCAAGCCTGAAACTATCTGACAAGGTCCCATCTATAGACACCCGCTGGCTTCTGGAAGACAAGTAAGATGCAAACCAATCAAGCGCCAAGCCGGATATCCCAAGCTTTGACTGAAGGCGTTCCAGCAAAATTTTATGATCAATGGTATCAAAAGCGGCACTAAGATCTAATAAAACAAGTAATGTTACATGCTGAGAATTCATCTTCAAAAGTATGTCATTCTTTACCCTCAAAAGAGCCGTCTCTGTACTGTGATGTTTCCTATATGCCGATTGAAATTGTGGAAATAATGAATGCCTAGCCATATGATTATTAATTTGAGCACACACTGCACTCTCAGTAAGTTTAGACAAAAACTGCAAGTTGGTGATTGGTCGGTAATTTTCTAAAACTGGGTCAAGGTTATGCTTTTTTAACACTGTATGGTCAGTGCTTTCCGAGTGTCTGTGAAAAACTACACAGACAACTTGGGCGGGATTCGAACCCACGACCTCCTGCTTACTAGTGCAGACGTCTTAACCTCTAGACCACCGAGCTTGCCCGATGACAATTGGCCGGCTATAGAATCCCATATAGCAGCGGGTTCCGCGATATATATACATGTAGGTTGGTGAAATTATTGCGTCGGGAGATAAACAATTGATTTAATTTTGCCCTACACCGATGTGTGTATAGCACTGTATGGCCAGTGCTTTCCGAGTGTCTGTGAAAAACTACACAGGCAACTTGGGCGGGATTCGAACCCACGACCTCCTGCTTACTAGTGCAGACGTCTTAACCTCTCGACCACCGAGCTTGCCCGATGACAATTGGCCGGCTAGAATCCCATATAGCAGCGGGTTCCGCGATATATAGGTTGGTGAAATTCATACAGTGCTATACACACATCGGTGTAGGGCAAAATTAAATCAATTGTTTATCTCCCGACGCAAGAATTTCACCAACCTAATGTATATATATCGCGGAACCCGCTGCTATATGGGATTCTAGCCGGCCAATTGTCATCGGGCAAGCTCGGTGGTCTAGAGGTTAAGACGTCTGCACTAGAAGGCAGGAGGTCGTGGGTTCGAATCCCGCTCAAGTCGCCTGTGTAATTTTTCAAAGACACTCGAAAAGCACTGGGCAAAATTAAATCAAAGGCTTTTTGCAATCTTCGTTGGTGTAAGAGAAATATTTTGATGAATGCAGTGTAGAAATATATGCATAAGTCATCTCAAGAAACATCATAAGAAACCTAGACCAACAATGCTTTGCTGAATGTGTCCACAAAATTGTCCTAATAAATCTTTCACATTAAGCATTCCCTTGAGGGTGGTATGCTGTTGTGCAAGATTTATTGATGTTGTATGCTACAGAGATGAGAAATTAAATTAGACTCAAATTGTCTTCCTGATCTGAATGAATTATTACAGGTACACTATACTTTAAAAACCACTCTTTAACCAAAAGAGATGTTTTACCAGTCTGATCCTTTGTTGGTATGGCAATAGTGAACTTAGAAAAGACATCAGTAGACTCTAAAAGCATACTGTCAATGGCTATGACATTCAAAGGATTATACTTGCAACCAAATGACCAAGAGGGTTTCTGACTGCAGGTCTAGGAAGTTTATCAACTGCATACTGCTCACAATTCCCAATCTACTTTTTAATGTCAGCATACATACTAGGCCAATAGCAGTGGGAATGAACTAAAGAGAGAGTTCTTTCTATACCCTGATGACCAAACTGGTCATGTAGACTTGTGAGGATGGTTAGGCTTTAAAGATGAAGGCAATACAATTTGAGTCAAGCTTCCAGACTTTGGATCTTTGACTTTCCTATGAAGTACACCATTCACCAAAGAGAAACGTTTAATTTGTCCCAACATAGTTTGTACCGTTCGAAATTCACCATTTCACTGTCGTCTAGACAATCAAACCTTCAACATCACTTCGAAATCTTGGCTTTGTCTTTGACTCTACAATGACAATGAGCAATCATATAATAATAATAATAATAATAATCATGTGTGGACTTATATAGCGCACGTATCCACCAACTAAGTGGTGCTCAAGGCGCATTCTTTTTTACGTGCATTACACAACACACGGGACCTACGGCTTTACGTCCCATCCGAAGGACGAAGCAATTATGGTTAAGTACCTTGCTCAAGGACACAAGTGTCATGACCGGGGCTCGAACCCACACCCTGCTGCTGGCAACACCAGAACTTGAGTTCGGTGCGCTAGACCGCTCGGCCACGACAATCCGTGACAACTGATCAGCAGATCAGCCAATTTTTATATCCGCAACATCAGCTGAATCTGAAAGTACATCGATGCTGACAACTGTCATGCTTCTATTAGAGCCCTTGTTACTTTCAAGATTAGATTATTGTAATTCAGTTCTCAATAGACTGAAACAATCTGATATTCATAGATTACAGAAACTCCAAAACAAAGCTTCCCATGTCAAATTCTCTTATCCAAAGCAGTTACACACTTCACCACTGATCAGCTTCACGACAGAATAATGGCATCGGACGGAGAGGCACGCATGTTAGGAGCTCCCAGTTTTCTCAAGAATATCAATCCATTTATAAGGGAATCTCTCGAAACAGTCACTGTTTGTCAATCATCAACAAACTGTATTAGTGTAGCAATAAGCAAAGTTTCTTCGGACGAGCTGTTATCGAGCAGATCGAGATTCGTTGTTTAAGGAACCAGTCTAGAGAAGCGTCTTAAAGCTAGAGTGTTGAGCGGCATAGAACAATGCAACATTGACTATAATGGTTAAGGACCCGTCCCTTGTGCCTAAAGCTAGAAGATCTTCTGAAGCCCTCGCTGATGACTTGAAAGAACTTTACCTGTATTTGACGGATCATTGGCCTACTTTTCCTAAGAGCACACTCAGCTCCCGATGTTTTGCTACATGTAAGCCTATAATTGACAGTTGTACTTTACCCACTGGTTGCAAAGGACTAGATATTATGGTCAACACGGACAAAGTGCAGATTGGATCCTCTCCGTCGATCACCCTACACAATATTTGGGATATTATTACTGAATTTAAATCTGAAGTGAAAAGTCTAAGGCAAGAGCTCAAAGACAATGCCCTGGGTGTAGGGACTGACAAATTATCCGAAAATCACAAATCAAAAAAAAAAATGGCCGCCAAAATCACTAACCTGGCAGTGGGATCTACAGGTGACACGGGACTTTGTAACATGGATAAAGAAACCATTGATGAAATCTTCAGCAAACACAATGCTACACAAGACTCACAATCAATATCTTGTCATCCACCATTGTCTACTGATCTACACACTACATTGTCTTCATCTTCACTCAAGTCAATCACAACCATCACTATGTCGAACCGCTTTGATGCACTTCTAATAGATGATGATCCCATTATCTCCTTTGACGAGGACTCCATTGCTGATAGCAATAGATAGCTAGATGAATATCGTCTTGAACAGACCAAGAAGTTTCAAGACAGCGTAGTGGCCCGACGGAGCAGCATAGACGTCATACTTCTTGGTGACTCGATGGTAAAGAGGATTCAGGGACAGAAACTTAGTCGCATGAAATCTGTATCTGTTACTTCTCGCCCTGGAGCTACAATTGAGGCTCAGTCAACATTAATCATGAACGGTGAAGTTAATCCCACTCCTACTGATGAGCTCATTCTACATGTTGGCACAAATAATACCAGAGACAACCCTGAAACAATCTTGGCTAAACCGGTATCTCTCTGTGATATGGCGCAGAAGAAATTCAACATTAAGACAATCACCATTTCTTCAATCATTCACAGAGCTAGTTTCAACTAGTAAAAAGGATTTCTGAAGGATATCTGCTGCTAACAAGCTCATCAGGCAGTCCTGTGAGTCTCAACATTGGGGTTTCATAAACAATAACAATATTGGTCATCGATTCATTGCTTGTGACGGTGTCCACCTTAACCACTCCGGCACTGTTGTCTTTGCTAGGAATGTCATAAGGCATCTGCAGGGCATGCAGCCTGTCACAGTCAAAGCCGTGCTACCAGCAGATATGACTGCCATTGAAAAACAAAAGGAAACTGCTACCCATTCCGTCAAACCCAAACTGAATACCATACGGCGGGACGAAAGGAGACTTGTTACTAAAAGGGAGGACAGAAATAATTTCAGACAGCACCCAAATTCATCTTGGGATTTTCATCACCGAGGCTTGAAATCACGCATGAAACATCAGCCGACAATGTCTCAAGTACCAGTACGGTCGATTCGCTCCCCAACTCCATTCTAAGAACTACATCGCAAGAAGAGACACCATCGATTTATGTGAACAATCCAAATCAAAATTTACATTGTTATTACAGTGAATTGGATAATGGTAGTCTTCTTCTTCTTCTTCTTCGGCTGTTCATCGATTTCGATGATAACAGTGTTTGAGAGGTTTAGTTTTAACAGGCTCGCTTGTGGGCCGCAAGGCCAGCTTTGGATCGACAGTGTCGTCCACATCGATCACAGATATATCTTGACTGGTCTGGCATGCAATGTCTGCGTTCATGAGCCCTTTCATACTCTTTCTGCCTCCTTTCTTCAATAGCTGTGACTGACTTCTTCACAATGCCGCACCATCTTTTTCGGTCCATGGCATCTCTTTCCCAGGTGTTGTCATTCATGGCAGTGTTCTTCATGTGTCGCTTGACCACCTTGCTTCCTTTTTCCTTCGCATAGCTCACCATAAAAGACTGCTTTTGGCAGGCATTTATTTTGTCTGTCATTCTTCTAACGTGTCCAGCCCAACGCAGCTGAGAGGCTGTAATGATAGATTCTACACTGACTGTCTCAGCACGTTTGAGCACCTCTACATCTTCTCTTGCCACTTAATATGCAATATTTGTCGCAGATGTCGGAGCTGTGTCCTGGTCAGCTTTTTGATGTGTTCTCGGTACAGTGTCAATGTTTCAGTTGAGTAGAGCAGGGATGGTAGAACAGCACTATTTTAGTGTACACTTTGATCTTAGTTGCTATTTTTATGTCATGACGAGACCACAGTCGCTTCTGAAGAGCACCAAAGGCTTTCGTGGCTGATTGGATCATCCTCTCAACTTCCAAATCCGATGAGTTGGTGTTGTGGTCACGGCACTCCCTAAGTAAGTGAAAGACTCAGTGTTTTTCAAAGCTGTTCCATTGACCAATATGTCAGGTGGTTGTGCCCTGTTGGAATTACAGCGGGGAGGAGGAGGCTGGTATAGAAACTCAGTTTTTGAGACATTTATTTTCAGCCCAAATAGAGTGGCAGCAGACGAGAAATGGTCAGCAATTTCTTGCATAGCATCTGCATCAGTAGCGACCAGGGCTGAGCCATCTGCGTACAGGAGCTCTCTGATGGTAGTATCCCACGTATAAATACTAAGGGTATTAAATTCGCTCATCTTAATATTCATAGCCTAGTCAGTAAGATTGATGAATTTCATAAAGCATAGACCTTTTGATGTTATTTGTCTAAACGAGACGTTGTGCGATTCCAGTATCTCAAATGTTGAAATCTGTAAAGATGGCTTTTCCATAGTAAGAAAAGACAGAACCAGACATAGTGGTGGTGTGGCTATTTATGTGTCTAATGATATTCATTTTACCAGACGACAAAATCTTGAATCTGAGGCATTAGAAAATGTATGGATTGAACTAAAGTATAATAGGAAATCTCCCATTCTGGTTGGTGCGAATAGTGATTTCTTTGACAAATTTGACATGGTTTTAGCAACAGCCTCAATTGAGAACAAAGAATGTGTTTTATTAGGTGATTTTAACTGTAATTTTACTGATGGAGTGTCAAATGCTAATACTGACACTTGAAATTTTATACTAATACGTATGGGTTTTCCCAAATTATCAAATCCCCAACTAGAGTCACCAGTCAAAGTCACATTGTCATTGATTTGATATTTGTAAATAATCCTGCTGTCTTTATTGATAATGGTGTATTTGTGATAATTTGTTTAATTATTCAGTTTGTTGTTTTAACTGTAAACCATTCTCTCAACAAGGTCGTAAATATATGGATTCTAGACCATTTAATAAACTGAATGTGCTAGATTTTAATAATGATTTGTGGTGTGATCTGGGAAAACCCTTCACATGGTGAAATTTGTATTTTTTGTGTTATATACATCAAATTAACGAGGACACTGTGCTGTTTTCAAAATTGTTTTATTCATGATTCTAGGTTGTCTATAACTTGAGTTATGCTCTCGGGAAGTTATAGCTGCCTTATAGGCTTTTTAATTATCTGTCATCATAAAACTATGCTTTTACATATAAAACGATGGAATTTTTATTTAATATTTTCAAGAATGATCATTTAGATATTAACAATTAAAATGGTACCAAAAACTCAAATTGTCAAAAAATAATTGGGGGACTATTTTGCCATTATCTTCAAAACAAGTTCGCCAACATCCGACGGGTTTTCCCAGATCGCATCACATTTAATTAATGTACATTGGGATGCCACTGATGGCATGGATGATGTTGAGTTAGCATGGCAAACCTGGTCTAATCTATTTATGGATATTGTGATTTTACATGTTCCACTATGTAAAAAGAAAATTAGGCACAATGCTTGTCTGTGGATCACGGATGATATTGTTAAACTGATGAAAGAGCGTGATCAGATCCCTAAAGTTGCCGTTAAATACAACTGTCCGAACTTATGGCATAGCTGCAGGTGTTTACAAAATAAGTAACTCATAATGAAGCAGAAGCAAAAGTCTTACCACTACTGTGGTCTGATACGTGACAATGAGGGTAACAGCAGAAAAATCTCAAGTTACCTTAAAGAAGTTACCCCAAACCAAAGCCGTATCCTCCCCAATTCTGTTGAAGTCAATGGTTCGGATTGCAGTGAGATAGAACTTATTGCTGACACATTCAACGATTTCTTTGTGAATTGTGCTAAGAAAGTTAGAGAATTTGCCTGTCATTGCATCTAACATGTACTCCGAGGAAGCTGATCATTCCTTAGAAAATAATTGTGTGTTTAATCTAATGCTCGTCTCACCTGCTTTTGTTGAAAAAACTATCACTACTACGAATGTCAACAAATCTACCAGAGATGATCATATCAGCTGCCGTTTATTAAAAATTGCTTTGCCTTAATAACCAAAGTTATTAATTTGTCATAAATACACTCCTTAAGTCTGGTGATCAATACATCTGATGTAGGAAACTATTGTCCTATTTCTATCTTACCTGTTGTAAGTAATATTCTAGAACGGGCGGTTTGTGACCAGTTGCATGAGTGCCTTAATGAACAATAATTTATGCACTCCAATCAATCAAGATTTCGTCCATTGCATTCTACAACAACTATTCTTGCCAAATTGGTCAATCATGATCAGTGAAGCAAGAATGTTGCAGGGGGGGGGGATCTAACCAGAGTAGCTTTCATAGACCTCCAGAAAGCTTTCGACACAATTAACCACAAGATCCTTCTTGTTAAACTGGGTTCACTACGTTGTTCAACAAGTACTATGAAGTGGTTCGCTAGTTATTTGTCTGGTCGTACACAAAGAGTTTACTTGAACAAAACTTTTTCCAATCTCAGAGTGTTGTTAATGGTGTACCTCAGGGCTCCATTCTAGGTCCGCTTTTGTTTTCCATATATGTTAACACTATGCCTTCATCGATCAGTAATGGTATTGTTGACATGTATGCTGACAACACAACTCTCACAGTCAAAGGCAAGACAGCTAGTGAAGTTGAATGACAATTATTATCATTTGCTTTAACTCAAATATCTAGTTGGTTGAATAAAAATCGTCTTGTTCATAACTGCAATAAAACCAATGTAATGATCATAGGATCTACAGCAAAACTTATTGCCATCACTGAATTCAAAGTAGAGGTAAATGGCATTTTACTTAAACGAGTTAATAAAACTAAATGTCTTGGAGTGATCACTGATGATGAATTGAAATGGAATGATCAAATAGACAAAGTTGTGAGTACTGTACAAGCTAAGTTGGGTATGTTGCGGTGAGTGAAACAATATATTCAGTTGACTCCGTCAAAATGCTTTATGATGCGTTTATTTTACCCCATTTCGATTACTGTTCGCAAATCTGGTCAGAAAGGTTCCACATGCACACCGAAAAGTTGTGTAAACTTCAAAACTGTGCGGCCAGATTAGTTCTAAGTAAAGGTTATGATACAATCCATCAAGTACATTATTTAATACATTGGGTTGGATGCCTGTACAAAAGCGATTCATATACCTGCAATCAGTACTTATGTACAAATGTACCCATAATCTTGCCCCTTCTTACCTCACTGACGATATTATGAAAATCTCAGATATGCATAATTACACCACGAGACAAGCAACTGATGATAGACTATTTATTCCAAAGTTCAAAACAGAGTGTTTAAAACATAGCCCGTTTGTTACTGGAATAATTTAAGTAAAGCGACTAGATCAGCCCTCTCAGTTGCTTCTTTTAAGTCTGCGCTCAAGGTTGAAATTTTAAGTTGTAATTAGTTTTTGTTTTTTTAAGCAAAGATATATAAATATTTATTCTATTTTTTATGGTTTACATGTACTGTGACCTTTACTAAGTGTATCAAGTAATGACCCATTTTTATATTTAGCTTGTTCATACACATGCCTTTTTTATTTTACTTTTACTTTTGACCACGTTTGTTTTATTTATAAATGAATAGGTATTTGTTTCTTTAATATATTTTTAGATATTATAATATAATATAATATAATATAATATAATTTTACTTTTTTAATTTTTGTTATTCTCAGGGCCCAGTGGAAGACCACATTTTATGTGAATGGGTTACCCTGGTAAATGGTTAAAAATAAATAAATAAATAAATAAACTGGCTTCTGACTAATGCATAAAACAGCCTTAAACATGTACATGTATAATGTTAAATCAAATCTATTCCCTACTTATATATCTAATACAGTTGATCTCAGCATCTCAGGAGGGGTGGTTTATGGTCTCGTGGTACATTTAATATTCTATGCACTTTTCAAAAAGCAGGTGACGAAGCATTTTCATTTGCTGGCCCAAGAAACTGGAATTCAATCCAACATTCAGTTCGCCAATCCAATTCTATAGTTCTGTTCAAATCTTTGTTAAATACTATCTATTTCCTCTTTAAGAGTACGTTGTTGAATCATTGTCAAATCTATCTATGCAGGGGATTGGTTGGTGAATATGAACCCTCTACTGACAAGTCACAGCTAGGGATGGGGTCGAGTTTAAATATTTTGGCATTTCACTGGCAGAGCGACGTCCTGGCTAGGTCTAACATTACAATTATCCTATGGTCTGTTCTTTTTTATTTTGCATTTTCTAAACTTGTGGTTGCTTATCCTTTGAGCACTTTGTAACCTTAGGAAAAGGTGCTTTACAAATGCTAATATTATTATTACAAAGTGACCCCAACAGAAATTTTCAGACAAACTGGAACAGAAAAAAAACACATTTATTTATACAGGATACTTGTTTGTATACCACGATGTGATCTGCTTCTCATTATTTTATATTATGGAAGGTGTGGTGATGCCGACGGTGCCAGCTTGGCGGAGTTTCATTCATGTATACGGTTTACGCTTGTGTGGCGTGTTCAACTTCTGACATGTAGGCCTACTCCACAAATCCTATAGTCTCAGTCCCAGAGTGCATGGGGCTCAATCACTTCTTATAAATGTGTGGAGTGACAAGTGAGCATAATCAAATCTGGCTGTGCTGCTAAGGACGACACTACAAATCACGAGTTGGTGACAAGCAGTAGACATACCAACGGTACCGTAGTGCAAACAGCTTTAGCCCTACATGACAAAAACAAACTTTAAGGTAAAGTCACATTAGTCCTATTATATCGACCACTTACCATGTCGTCTCAAACAGAACAAGCCGAATGTGCTTATTGTAAGCATAAATGTCAACGTGACAAACTGAAAAATGATACGGGATCCAAACACCCAGGCCAGAAAGTTAAAGAGAAAGGATGGCAAGACATATATCCCTTTCAGTACCATCCCATTTTTCACAGTGTGACCTTCCATACCAGGTAAATACTGGTGCAGATAATCCCTTGTGTACCATAGCAATTTTGGTGGCTTCTAATGAAGAGCGCCACCACTCTACACTCTGTAGTTAATGTACATGCACATGTGTGCAATTCCACTGTACAGCATGCAGCTTTAAGTATTACAAATAACATTTGGAAGATTTGAAACTTTGCATGATTACATTCATTCATTCATTCATTGATGGTTTATTACACTAAAAATGTCACATGGCAGCCAAAGGCTGAATTGCGTGCACTTTTTACAATGTGTTACAATTAATACAATTAAAATAAAACAATTACAATTTCAGAATTTAAAATGTATATAAAATACATACAAACACGCTAAAACAGGTGTAATAAAATAATTAAGAAATTAAAATTATGTGGCTAAATAATGTAATAATTTATATGTGTGTTGTAGTGTTAAGTAGATTAATAAAATACGGAATGGCACTTTTACGAAATCTCTGAGTTTTACAGAAATACTGTTGATATTTAACCTTTTGTCTCAAAAAACAGTCAACAGGATTTTTCAAAGGGAGCCAATTTTGATACTGAGGATGGCTAGCTAAAGCAGTGGCAAAATCAACACCGATATTGTGTCTTCTCACTTCCAGGGTTTGAAATTTACATACTGATAGGGCCAGGTTGTAAGATACATAATCAACACCAAGGATAATTCTACAGGCTCTTTTTGGATACTTTATATCATATTAATCTGTTTCTGAGTAAGAGCCTTATTGAATACTGGGACACATTTGTTTACGCCATTCTGAACTATCTATCTATTGATTGAAGGACATTCAATCAAAATGACCCCCCCCCCCCCATTCAATGTTGGTTGGGATTGTGGGCACACGAACACAGTTGTTGACCAAAATTGAATAGAGAGAGGAGGGAGGAGGGCGGGGAGGGGAGGAGGAGGAGGGGAGGAGCCAAGAGTGATGGAGATTCGAATGTGTACAAAGAGTGGCCAAAAAACTGATTAATTTACAATAACAAATCCACTTTTTGGTTATAATTTTTATGAAAATACATTCACCGGCGATTGCACTCTATTTTGAACAGTAAGGTTGAATAATTATGCTCGTTAATATAGTTTACACATAAATCTAAGGTGTCTGCTTACCACAACAATAATTAGTTGTTGGCAAGTCGGTTATCTCAAAATAGGTTGTTTGCAATTTATGCAAAGTGCAAAGTATGGTATTTCTCAAAGCAAGGAACTACGCACATCGGATATGTACATTGTTTACATATCATCCTCATTTGTTTTCTATTGTGTAATCGCCGGTTGCTACAAACAATGCAGTCACGTTTTCTTCCGGAAGGGTTTTTGCCAGGATAATGCATTTTCTCCATCAGCCGAACAGGAAGGTTATTCGCATTGGATCGTGTAAAACGCAGCATTGTATTACGTTCCCAACCTGTGAGTAGGCCGTCTATGACTTGAAGACGGAAGTCAAGATTACTGACATGCTTGTTTGTTGGTATGCTGTTGAAAATTACCGTGGCATTGAGCATGGATATGTTCAACATACTGAAAAACACTCGTTTCCACCATTTCAAACTTCTGTGTGTATGTGTGTAGTACTGAACAATTTGATTAGCGAGATCGGTTCCTCCCATGAATTTGTTGTAGTTATCTATAGATTTGGGCTTAGCAATTTCACGAAATCCACTTTCGCTCTTCTTACACCGAATTTGTTTTGTAATTACTTGGCAATCACCTACATTTGTTACAACATTTTTGTTATCATGCCAAACAATGCATAACTGACCAGCCTTCTCATAAAATTTTGGGTTATCTCCCTTTTTCATTCTATTTGTCTTTGGGTGGGCTGCATTCGGTATTCCCTGTGCAGTATAACGCACTGGACCACAACATCCAAATCCTAATTGAGACAGTTTGGATACCAGAGCTGGTCTGTTAAAGTAATTATCACAATAAATTACATGTCCTTTATGTTCAAGTCCATTTAGAAGTTCAACGACGACTTCTCCTGGGATGGTTAGGTCAGAGGGATGGCACTTTGAGGGGGATGAATCGGTATCTACATGTACATGTAGCCTTCTTGAAGTTTTTGTCTCCTTGGCAGCAGCTCCTGTGTACAGCATCCACGAATAGGTGTAACCCGTCTCTGACTCGTTCAAAGAGAATGCCTTAATTCCCCATTTGACCGGTTTTCTGGGCATGTACTGTAGAAACCCGAGGCGTCCCTTAAATTTGAGCATACTCTCATCAGGAGATAGGTTCTGTCCAGGTACTAATAGAGGCTGCGAAATTTGGGGAGGAGGACATTCAGCAAAGGCCTAACTTTCTTAAGCTTGTCACATCCAGAGGCTGGTTCAGGCAACCGGTTGTCGGAGAGGTGAAAAAAATCGCATAATGGAAATAAATCTATTTCTTGACATTATGGATGGATAAAATGACATCCGTAGAACTTCATATGTTGACCAGTACATACTGTACTGAGGCGACTTGTTGATGCCCATAGCAAGCAGTAGCGCTACAAATGCCATCATTTCATTCGAGTGAGTGGGGGTCCAGGAGGTTTCTGAAACAGTTTGCTCTGCGTAGCGGTTTGTTTCGTCTACAAGCAGATCCCAGACGGCACTGCAGAAGAACAACTGGAATACCTGTACTGCAGAAAGGCCTGAGAAGTCACCTGCAGGACCAGAGCTTCCGGTGAATTGCATCGGCTTCCTGTTGAGATGACTGATCTCTTTCTGAAGATCTGAAGTCTGTTTTCTTCCATCTGGATTTGGCATTTTTCTGCGGAAGGGAAGAGACAAAATGCATGAGGGTGCTTTTCGTCTATCACACAGTATAATTTATGAAAAGTGTGCCTAAAATTGGCACTATTTCCGCTGTTTTTTGATGACCAGATTGATTAAATTTTGGGGACTTTTTTTATAATCTCGTAATACAATAATTTTAATTTGGGGGGAAGGTCCACAGTTATCATGGCAACGGTTGTAATGTAATTAAATATCCATTTGTTTTTTAGTGTCATGCAAAAATAATGCAATTGCATATATTTCGTCTTTAATAACATGTTACACGCCGTCTTCTATATTTTGAATACATAAATTAATAACATAATCACGTGATAAATCTTTTAATCCAACATGGCCGCCAATGGTGGCCATCTTGGCTTTTTAAATTGGCGGCCATTTATTTAGAGTATAGATGTTTGGTGTGGTTTTTTTGTTGGGGGGGCAATAGTTTAGTCACGATCTCGTCAAACATGAAATTACGCGGAAAAGAGCATACGTAAAATAAAACTGGCATTTATCTACACTCAATGTTAAATTCGTTGCATACAGCTTAAAATGAAGCTATTCTCCAAAATCCAATTAAAAGCGATGTTAAAAGGGTAGTGCCTAACTAGTAATGTTATACGGTCATGACCTACACAATATAAATACCTCATCCTGCGGATCCACGTCGCTCGAATGTCCTTTTTCGCCTTCGCTTGAGGATTCATCATCACCCTGATCATCGCTGTTTTCATCATTCTCCGTGTCGATCTCCATTTCCGAGTCACTATCATCAAATATCTCTGCCAAAATGGCAGCATTTCTATCGCTGTCCATGATTAAGATTCGATTCGGCAGCCACTATCCCGCAGCCACTTTTTCTTTTGAATAACGCGCTGGCTGGGGGGGGGGGGGACGCTAACTATGCGCGGATTAATTAAATCGTCGATAGAGGGCGACCGTCATGAAATTCGCCTAAGCATTTTGGCTTGGGACCAATAAGCTCCGCCGGTCGTAAAACAATACGTTTGCAAAGGTGCCATTTGTATCCCCTGGTCTGGAACAATGACCACAAATATGTGCCATTTGGCGCCCGCGGTATGGATAGGGATATTATCACTTTTTAAAAGGCAGAAAGTTCGTCATTCCAGCCTTCCACGAGCCATGATCGTAGCAACGAAATTGAGCTGCATGTGAAGGCCTGTCTCTGGACAAAGACATGACCGATGCAGATCCTGAGACTGACATTGGCTTGGACGTTGGTCAAACATTGGTGTGAAGCCTCTTCTGGATAAAACCAAAGAATTCCCTACAGACCCTGCATTGTTAACAAAGCGCCCGATTACTCCTCAGCTATAATGTCTCATAGACCTTGTCAACCGGGATTAAATGACACAAAGGGGCGAGCGTTCCGCTGGGACTGGTATTTTCCTTTTTAAAAAAATATAAAAAAATAAATTAAAAAAAGGTATAAAATCATATCGTGAATGGCTTACATATTCATCTTACTGTTTAGCTTACTGTTTCCTATGCTGGGGTTTTCCCAACAGAGGTAAAACAGATCACGAGTCCACATTTGATGAAAATGAGTTTCAAAATCGGAAAAAGGCAACAGACAAATTCAAAACTCATGAACACACGCCAACACATTGTGAAGCTGCTCATCTGATGATGCAAGCAAAAGAACGCTTTAAGTTAAGAAAAACAGTCAAAGAAGAACAATTTCATGCCCATGAGAGACAGGTCAAGCAAAATCTTACTAGGCAAATCCTTGCCTTCCACAGTCATCGTGAATCTTTCCCATCCACAAGACAAACTCACTATGAGCAATCATGTACGGGGAAAGGTTCAGAATGAAGGCAACTTTCTTGAATTAGTAAAGCTGTTGTCAAAAATAATATGATGGCATTTTAGCTCACCATAGTGCAACAGCACCAAAGAATGCAAATTACCTCATCAGTCCACATATCCAAAACGAATTCATTGACACACTGGGAGGAAATGTTAGATCACAGATTATAAGTGAAGTAAAAAATGTGCATTACTATGGTGTCATACTGGATTCTACAATTGATATGTCACATAATGACCAATTTTCCTTTTGCTTGCACTATGTGGACGAGCAATTCAGTATCCAAGAGAGTGATTCTAAGACACTGTTTAACACTCGAAAGAAAACTCTTACACATTTAGGGCTTGATATCCAACTAACAAGATCTCAGTCATATGATGGTGCTGCTAATGTGCGAGCTCATATTTCTGGGTTACAGACTAGAGTTAAAGAAGTGAATAAGAATGCCTTATATGTACATTGTTGTGCACAAAACCTAAACTTGGTTCTTGCAGATGTCTGTGGTAACTGTACCGAAGCAGTCACTTTTTTCGGTACGATTCATAAGGTGTACACATTTTTCTTACTCCAAGTCAACCTCGATTGATTTACTTAGAAAGTGCTCAAGAAAAGTTAAACATGGAGAAGACAAAATTACAACGCCTTTGTGAAACTAGATGGTATTGTAGACACGACAATAAAAGCACTCAAAACATTGTACACTGTGCTGTAGTTAGCCTTAGAAGATATTGTAGAGCAAGGGCGCAACCACTGGGGGGGGGTCGGGGGGTCACGACCCCCCTACTTTTATGTGGACCTCCCCAACTTCTGGAACATTTTGGTATTTTATGTATACATGAGCCTAGTAATGTCATTCATGACATCACAATTGGGACCCCCCCCCAACTTGGGACCCCCAACTTTCAACACGTGGTTGCGCCCTTGTTGTAGAGAACAAAACGTGCCGAGATCAAAAGCTGAAGCTGGAGGTTTTACTGTAATTCTTCAGCAAATTTGAATTTGTTATCATGACTGACATTTGGTTCAAAGTTCTTTGCGAACTGAACAGTGTTTACGAGTATTTGCAGCAAACTTCTTTGCATCTTGTAATGGCAAGTACTCTGATAGATTCAGCAATTGAAAATTTGAAACAGCAAAGATCAAGCCAAGTCTTTGATGATATTTTGAAGGAAGTACGTGCCACAGCCACAATCGAAGGGGTGTCTACTGAATTCAAGACCACCAGATAGAGTGTGCAAACGCAGACGCATGCCTGGTGAGATGGCTCATGATGAGCCAATAACAGATCCTGTTGATAAGTTTAGGGTTACTGTATTCTTCAAGACACACGATACACTAGTCGGACAGTCGCACTTTAGTGATTTCCAGACTATGGTAGTCCCCTTTAAGTGTCTTATGAATGGACATTTATATGGTATAAACTGAGGGTTTTGAACACTTTGCATCTATGTACGAGGATGACATTGACAATGACATTGCCAAAACAGAGTAGAACCAGTTTTGTCACTTCTATAAAAGCACGCCAGAGCAGTGGCGCACCCAAGGGGGGGCTTGGGGGGCTCGAGCCCCCCCAAGGGCCCGCTGATGTTTTTTTTTTTTTTAAAGAAGGAGCCAGGAAAGAGAGCAAAATCTGAGCCCAAGTCTTGTCTACAGAGGAGTTCGGCAAGGAGTATACGGCAGTGGTACAAGGGATGGGGACTCAGGAGACTCAAGCTCCCCTCCAAAAGTTTTCCATTTATTCCACTCACTATTATATTTTACGGCGTTGCGTATGCATGTGCATGTAAGCTTGAAGGGCCACCAGTATATATAACAAGCATTTTTACACATTCTCCCCCCCCCCCTGCCATGGTGCACCCTGATCAGGGAGCAGCTTTACTTAATTTTATTTTCATTTTCTGTTGTCCGTTTCTCTTGTTGAGGTCGTTGACTGTCGTTGAGGTTACTCGTAAAATTTAAACACGCCCGCATTATAATCAACTCCTTTCCAGTTGTGTACAATGGCCCAGGATTGGGTTTTAATTTACAAAGATTATGTGACACTCTTTTAGCCAACACCGAGTGGATACTATGGGGATTTGGATTTGCAGCCAAACTCGGGTTTGAAAAAAATTAGCTCCGCCCGGAATGATCACAAACTTTACGTCCACGCAATGAAAGTATTTAACTATAGAAATCTTGCTGACGAAAAAAGCTCAAGTTCTTTACATCAAGAGGAGGAAATTATATGGAAGGTAAAACCCTACGAGTCCGAATCATGCCATAATGTCTTCTTTTTATGACTAGAAACCACCAGGAAACATTTAACATGTGCCGTAGGTTCACTGACGAGCACGACTAGGGACATGGCTGCAGCCGCGCCAGCGGTTATGGTTTGGGTCAGCCATGTCTCTCCCCCATATTGGATTTCAAATAAAAATATTTTGAGCCCCCCCCCCCCCCAATCAAATCCTGGGTGCGCCACTGCGCCAGAGTTTGCAGATGATCCTCCAAAACACCATACAGAAAATGTTGCATAATGATTAAGAAATGGGACATTCATAACGTCTTTCTAAACTTGACCTTTTTGTACAGAATACTGGGTACCACTGCGGTATCTTCAGCCGTCTAAAGCTGACAAAAAACCTACCTCAGACCCACAATGACGGAAGAAAGGCTTTCCACGTTACTCATACTAAGCATAGAGCGAGATTTCTCTGAACTAGTTAACTTTGATTCAGTGATTGACACTTTTAGTCAAATTTCGGTGCGCCGTATGGAACTTGATTATCATCTTTAACAAAACACAACATCTCCATTAGGGTCATTAATTATAGAGATAAAAAAATGAGATACATGCATGTACCTACATGTACTAGCATTTATTTGTAAACGGTTTTATTGTTATATACTGTTATACTTGAACACATTGTTGTCCTTTTGTGCAACAAACTGTGAACCATGCAAGTAATCTTTAAACTTATCTGTCACTGCCCACTTCAGACCTAATAATTCCAATTTCCATGAACTATACTTCTCCATCTTTTCTCATTGTCTCAAAGGGAACGACTAGCAAATGCAATTACACATTCACTACCGTCTTGGATTTGGGATAAAACAGCACCAAGCCCAGAGAGGCTTCCGTCTACATCAAGAGTGAATGGTTTAGAAAAATCTGCAAAAGCTAAAACTGGAGTCGTAGTGGAAAAGTTTGATTTCAAGGCCCGGTGACGATTGGCAGGCTAGAATCCTATATAACAGCGGGTTCTGCGATATATATATATTGGTGAAATTCTTGCGTCGGGAGATAAACAATTGATTTAATTTTGCCCTACACCGACGTATGTATAGCACTGTATGCTCAGTGCTTACATTACATCATTTGTTACATTACTCAATTCTGCTAATTCTTTGACACAATATTATTTACGGATATGTGTAAGACGAAAAACGGTAGTGTCTTTTTCTTAAAGAATTTTTACTTCTCATGCATTTTTATGAAAAAGAATTGAACATGTAAGGGAACATCACCCTCTTTCAAATAGTCATTCCAGAGTTCTCCACTCTCTCACTACCTCAGTTTTTGGTCAAGCATGGCGAACTCTCAATTAAGTGTGTGCATGTGTGTGCATGTCTTTACCAGAGGAAACAATCCCCCTAACTTGACTTTACAAAAATACTACTTTCCCCAAGTACAAAAGACCTACATTATTGCAAATTAAACATGTTATGACAAGGTAAAACTTGAAGCTTTGCATGGTGAGGAGGATAAGTAAGACTAATTGCGGTGACATGTGACACCATGTGAAATTCTCAATTGAGTAGTAATTAGTTCTGAAAAGAACTGGAGGTATAACTCGACGTGTATTATAGTCATAGGACACCACTGCCTGATGCTCTTAGAGACAAAGCCTCCTGTGTGGACATTACTTTGATCTTATGGTAGAGTAGTTAACTCTAGGCCTTATCAGTGCATGTTGGTGACTAGGTTAGCCTTCGTTTATGTCACTTTTAGCTACTAGAAACTATCCCAATTACCAAAACTTTCCTAATTACCATTTCCCACCATGCAAAGCCTTCAATCCGATATAGAAACTATCCCCTTGATTTTTAGTATTAGAGGCAAGTGCCAGGCTAGGAAGTCTTCTTTGGTTTTCAGGACAAGATTTTATCTTCTAGAATTTGTTTAGAATATTTTAATGGGCAGAGCTGGGCTGGACTTAAATTGATTTGTTTTGATGTTATGTTTAAATATAGATTAGGTAATGGAGGGCTGAAATTGCCCACAGTTAGGACTGTGTCCGGTATCTGGGTACCCGACCGAAACTGTCATTACCTGGTTCCATTTTTCGGTTCCAATAACACGTAAACGACTTTTTAAAATTTGGACTTAACATTTGAGCAGAGCGAACAGAAATCTGTGACTCATGAACAATGTATTGTTTACACTTTTACAGACAATTATCTTTAAATTCAAGATACTACACTCCAATAAAGCCTTTGTAGTATTTTACAGACATTTGCCATACATGTACATTTTTCTCCAACTGTTTGTGATACATTGTATCGAATTGTTAAGACCACAAAGGGCCTGGCAGCAGGCGTTTCAAAGAACAACAGCACAGGAGGGAATGTTTGCCCATTGTTCGCAGCTAGTTATTGGATTAGTGGGGCAAGTGCATGCCGATCATGATTGAGTAATTTATAGCTTGTTATGAGAATACCTGACGTAAACGGCTGTTCGATGTGTTGCATTACGCCAATGAAACATGCGGCAGACGGTGCCACATAAGGAAACATGCACAGGCAGCAGGCGCAGGTTTGGGTAATGTATTAATGGTGCAGACTACAGCCGTGGCATATGGCAAAAAAGATCGGGAAAAATGCTGAAACGACCTTTCCCCCCTCTCGCGCAGAAACAACGACTTCCAGGGATTCCTAAGGGTAGCCAAGACACACTCGGGATTTTTCCATGCCGCCTGGGGTAATGTCTGGAGCCGGTGAACCCTAAGGCACCGGCGAACACTTAAGCCCCAGTCACACTGGAGGATACGACAACTTACAACAGGTTACGATCGTCTGCGACTGGAAATTACAAGGAATCGTAGAAAAGTCCTGCGACAAGTCCCGGGTGGTTGCGGGTGGTCTTGGGTAGTCGCAAGACCGAAATCGGTCACCCTTGGGGAGGTTTTCGATCATGTTCAAAAACCTGCCTGCGACCAAACTGGTCGTAGCTGGTCGTAGCTGGTCGTAGATAGGTCTTCAATAGTCGTGCGATGGTCGTGCTACAAGTCTTGGGTGGTCTTACGTAGTCGTGGTTCATCGTGGGACTATCCAGTCGTCCAACAGTCGCACGACTATGCACGACTATTCGCACGACTTGTCGTGCGAATGCACGACTAGTCACACGACTATGCGTGACTAGTCGTGCGACTGATCCTTGACAATCGTAGGTAGTCTTGGGTGATCGTACGACAAGTCCCTCAAGGTCTTGCGACCAGTCGTGCTATCAGTTGGCTACAAGTCGCAGAGCAGTCGGGGACAGGTCTTATTGTGTGACTGATAGGCCGACATCGCAGAAAAAACCTACGACCGGGCCAAGACCGCCCTAGGTCGCACGACTGACATGGTCGTAGGCAATCGCAGCTCCAATGTGACTGAGGCATTACGACAAACACAAGAGAGGTGGCCTGAGAGTTATACTCTTATAATGTAAGATTATCTTAGTACGGGTCAAAATTAGTGTCCAAGATCACGTCCTAGAAATCATAATCCAAAGCCAACATGATGACGTACGGGATATCCTCATTTAGAAGGCAGGGGCGTGGCAAAGCGCAAGTACATGAATTGTTTTCCCCCACCTGGTTCCGCCCACATCGCCTTAATGACATAATTCAACACGTGTTTTGTGAATGTGAACAACCAACCAGAGCGCTCAGATCATGCACACACCAGTGACGATAGTGCACAGTGACATGTCTTCTAGCCTCCTGACTTCGTCACGTGTTATCTTCAGGTAGGCTGCTGCTCGGGTTAACGAAGACTTTGCAGCGATCAGTTTTATTTCAGAAATAACTTTCAGTAAATACACTGCTTAAAATGAAATTGGACTCAAAAGTATTTCTTGGTCCATTTTGTCCATGTGAGGACACAAAAGCATTTTTTGGTGGAAGTAAAGTACTAAAGGTTACTCTGCAACATTTTAAACACTTTTCACGTGTTGTGCATGTCTAAAGACGGTTTAAACTGGCAGATCATGTGAACAGGCATGAAAATGCAGATAACAGGTTGATGGGAGATGTTTTCATTCTAATGGATGACAACGCCCGTCCTCATAGAGCAAGACTGACAGATAACCATATACAGCGTCTGGAATGGCCTGCCATTTCACCAGACCTTAACCCTGTGAGAACATTTGGGCAATTCTGAGTTACAGAGTCAGAAGTCACAACCCAACTCTGCATCATTTTAAACACTTTTCACGTGTTGTGCATGTCTAATGACGGTTTAAACTGGCAGATAATGTGATAAGGCATGAAAATGCAGATAACAGGTTGATGGGAGATGTTTTCATTCTAATGGATGACAACGCCCGTCCTCATAGAGCAAGAATCATAACAGCGTTCCTTACAGATAACCATATTCAGCGTCTGGAATGGCCTGCCATTTCACCAGACCGTAACCCTATAGAGAACATTTGGGCAATTCTCAGTTACAGAGTCAGAAGTCACAACCCTCCTGTAAGGAACGTTGCCAACCTGACAGCAGCTCTACAGGATGAGTGGAACAACCTCGACCAAGCTGTGATCCGGAACACTGTACTGTTCATGAGGCGGCGTTGTGCAGAATGTGTGCGAGTCAGGGTGCTGCAACATCCTACTGAAGTCAATTGTGGAGTTACTCATGAAGAAATAAAGCTGATTAGCCAAGTTTGATATTGAGTACTGTACATCAACCTGTTATCTGCATTTTCATGTCTTATCACATGATCTGCCAGTTTAAACCGTCATTAGACATGCACAACACGTGAAAAGTGTTTAAAATGAGGCAGAGTTGGGTTGTGACTTTTGACTCTGTAACTGAGAATTGCCCAAATGTTCTCAATAGGGTTAAGGTCTGGTGAAATGGCAGGCCATTCCAGCTGCTGAATATGGTTATCTGTAAGGAACGCTGTTATGATTCTTGCTCTATGAGGACGGGCGTTGTCATCCATTAGAATGAAAACATCTCCCATCAACCTGTTATCTGCATTTTTATGCCTTATCACATGATCTGCCAGTTTAAACCGCCATTAGACATGCACAACACGTGAAGTATTTAAATGTTGCAGAGTAACCTTTAGTACTTTGCTTCCACCAAAAACTGCTTTTGTGTCCTCACATGGACAAAATGGACCAAGAAATACTTTTGAGTCCTATTTTATTTTGAGCATTGTACAATACAGATACTCTTTTTCATGAAGAGGTTTTACTTTAATAAAAACGACACAGTAAAGAAAAGATCGATTTAAGTATGGTATACTGTGTATTATAAAGGTCAATTTTGTTACCATTTACAGTACATGTTTTCAGGCATGTTTTCAACAAAAATGGAAATGAGTATCCGGGTATCCACAGTTTCCTGATTTTGGGTATCCAGTTCCCAAAAATATCCGAAAACGCACACCACTACTCACAGTAGCTTAGTTTGTTTTTTGGTAATTTTAGCCAAGTGTTGACTTGATAATAAACTGGCCCAGTTTTCGAGTCAAAAGAGAGCTTTAATTATTTGTTTACAGTTACCATGTTTAGTTTATATAGAGTAGGGACAAGGAATTAATATCCTATGATTTATATTTATTGGTTTGCCAAGTATTACTTTATAAAATCTAAGTTTCCAGTTCTGGTAATTCATGATTTTAGGGACAATTGGCCAGCTGAGATAAGTTTATTTTTCCCTTACAGATATTTCATCTTTTTTCGTATTTTATTATTTACTTTTTTACTAGATTTATTATTTTATTTCAGTTCTTAATTCTTCTCTTATGAACTAAGACTAGTTGGAGTTCTTTATACTCTGCATCCGAGTATAGGTTTGATTATGAAAAGGTCAGTCCTGTTACAGTAATTAGTTTGTGTTTCTTTCTTAAGGGTAACTTTTGTTTATTTCTATTCTCTTGAGTTATGAATTATTTTTGAATTATTTCACAAGAGTTAAAGTTTTGTTAATGTTAATTTCAAAGGAAATTATGTAATCTGTTTTATGTGATTATTTGTTTTATTAATTAAAGTGCTAAACCAACATCGATCCTAACCACTGTCCACTCTATCCCTCTCCTTTTCAGCCAGTAATTCAAGGGTAATTTGTCCACCCATCCCCATTACATTTGTATACCCTAAATCACAATCACAATCTGTAAAGATATCTGCTTGTTCAACAATTCATTCCTTGTTTCAGCTCCTCATTCAACCCTGAAAACCCTCCAAGTCTACTGGTACAGTACACTAGGGTGTAGATGTCAAAGTACTATCTTCTACCTGAGAAATCTGAACATGGTCAACTGTAACATGAATCTTAACTTCTTAGTGTTAGTGAAATTTTCTATGGTTTGAAGAACTCCAGTGCGAGTTTTTGGACACAAAATGAACCCAGATGTAGAAATATTGTCAACTCTGACCAGGAAGCTGTCACCAGCCGCTACAAGTGTAGATGTTTCAGCCATAACAGTGACAGTAGACTCAGGAGGAATAAAGATATTTTTAGTTGGAGGACACTCTAGCAAAGCCAATGGTCTCCTGCTGCATACTCCCAACCATGTTGTGAAATGACAAAACAGACTTCAAAAATATTGATGATGACAAATTATCTCTATTAGTTTTATTCATCCATTTGACAAATGGTCATAAAATATTCATGCCAAGTAAGCCTGGAACTTGCCTCTTATGTTCTCTATGTTCTTTGACAACTGAATCTTTGACAATCAAATTCCCCATCTGCGGAATATTCGTCCATTCACACTCAATGTCAGTTTCAATGTAGCCAATATAAGGAATTTCTATACCATTGGCAGAATTAATCCTCAACCAGACAGTATCATTTTAAAGTTGAGTACCCAAAGGCTTAAACAAGGAAAGGAAACACTCTTCCGTGAGGGTGGACACCATTGAACCATTATCAACAAGACATGTCACCTCTTTACCACCAATTCGGATGCCATTGTTGGACACATACCAACAAAATTATGCTTTTTAAAATCAGAACCTATTGAGTCTACTCCATGCCTCTCAACCGATTGACCTGAAGCGATAAGGTCTAATAAGCAGATAAAAATCTTGAATGTTCTCTCCTTCTGTCCGTTTTCTCTCAATGAAAGCCTGTTGAAACCCAACAGATGAACCCTTGTCTCCAAAAACCTCTCTTCGTATCTTAAAACAACCTCCATAGAATAACAGAGTCTAAATTTGACTTCTTCTCTAGCAGGCCCAGTGAGGTGTTAAAAAACAAAATCAACCTTATCACTTCCTGACAAAGAGCGGGACCTATAGTTACTTTGACATTACAAATCCAATCCTCAAGTTGAACTGGAATACTTTTTCTGACTCGACATCATCAGAAATGTCACGATAGTTTTTTATTTTGACTCTGTGGTCGTGTCATGAAGTTGGTCTTTCAATTTCTTTATCTGGCTTAATAAATCTTCTTCAGACATCTCTTTGCACCCAGGGACCAAACTGTCTTTCCCCAAGTAGCCATAGTTAGATACAAACTTTCCTGCTGGTCACGTGGAGTGAAAGTTAATACATGGGACAATATAGCACCATACAGCACCGTGCAAGCAAGCAATTGGCATCCATTACCTTAACTGGCGAGCAGCAGTAAATCTAGCATTAGTAGTGAAGCGGTTTGCAGCATTGCGAGTGGCAAACTGATGGTCTATTTGCTGTGACGGGAAGTGCAGAACGGAGAAGAAGGGATGGATGATGAGGCATGAGATGCAGAAACTACAACGGTCTGACACGTACATGTACCTCAACATGCAGTGTGGGAAGAATATCAAACTACAACCGGATTACTACAACGATTAGCAACCATACATGTTTCATATGTTACACAAAATGCTACTCCCAAAAGAACCATACAGTGCACCACTATTTATGCCAAAAATAAAACAGTAGGAATACACTATTTCACAAATTGACTTCCCATTCACTGAAAGCAGAGTATATTTTATACTCTAAATCACTTTTCACACGAGGGAAATAAGCAGGGGTCCATGGTCCTAAGAACACAACATTGTCAAATACACTTCGTGTGAAATGTACCTCTGCTCTGCACAAACACAGGTCCGTAGTCTTTCCTGACCACGGTCGAGACCAGCAACAACAAAAAACACCGTTGTGAAAGTTCACCACGATAGGCCGTGTGAATGAACAAACCGCACAGAGACCAAGGACCATTGTTTCGCGAGAGCTACCATGCATGCGCGCAAGAAGAAAATTTCCCAGGATGCCTTTAAATCAAGATGGCGACGTCCGAACAGCTAATGATGATGCTTTTGTTGCTAAGTTTAATGTGTAGAAAACGTCAAAACAACAACGTTTCCAGAGAAATTGATGGCATAAACCAACACTATAGAAGGCGGACGACGTTCCCATTCCCATTTCCCCCGGCACGTATATCCACACTTTGTGGTTGTGGACGAGACCATCCAGCTTTTTTGAACTTTAGTGGAGCCTACCACCGTAATCAACTGGATGGTCTCGTCGTACGTCCATGTGCTCCGCTTTTCTTTCTTTTTCTTCGATGAAGTTTTGGACATTTGTTAAAAAATTACCGATTCTATATCGTTTTTCGCCATGTTTTGCACTGAGCTGTGAGAGTGGTAGAGAGAGAGAGAGAGGACAGACGCTAACAATAAACATACAATACAATAGCGCGGGAAAATGAATGGTAATCAATACATGCAATCGCGATTCAACGCTAGCTGTGCGGATACCAGTTAACTGCACTATAAACAATGTTGACCCTTGACACCCCAAAAGACGAAGGCTACGTGACACGGGACGTGGGTTTCTTCGCCGTGTGAAAGGTCGTATCCGAGTTTGACCAACGTCCGTGGTCAATACAACTGGCACCCGAGACCAAGGACCCTAGTTTGCATTTGTCGTGTGAAAAGAGCTTAAGGAAATTATCTCAGTGATCAAACATCTGTCAAGACTGCTTTGATTAAGCAAGTTAACAAGCAACAACCACAATCTCTTAAAATTGTAAATAATGTTCTTGTTTAGGTTTTGCTTAATATTTCATATGTGGTATTACCAAGGCAATTATTAATGTTCTGTCTAAATGCTCAGTACTTAACAGCTACTGATATATTGTACACAATCACAGCTTCAAAAATGTTGTCACAAATTTCAGCTGTGAATTTCAAGAATTGGACGGTATAAGAATTAGAAAATTGGGCAACAAAAATTTAAAAACAGCCAAAGTGTCCCAAACACAATTTTCTAAATGTTTAAAGTACACTGTTCACTAGGGTGAATCAGCTTTGGTAAATCAAATACCATAGATGTCTGAGCCAACAATTCTCCAACATAGGTGTTGTCATCACCAAGTTCTGGAAAGCCAGGTGTCGCACTCCAGACAGAAGACTGAAGAGTAGGGTAGAACTTAAGTACCTTTTTCTTCTCAACAACTGTGGTTCCAAGAGCATGACCTCATGACGTGATTGTAATGACTGTCGTTTGCCAACTAAAATTTTGTTTTGTTTTGTTTCAAATGTTATTGCCAACTACGCTAACCAAGGTCACAAGGTGTAAGGATGAAGGTACGCAACTAACAAAGATCTTTTTGGAAATAAAATGTAAGCTATCTTTATAGTTCTGTTTTTTTCAGTGTAAAAGAAACTGGTCTGGCTTAATCATTTGGTTAAATACTATGGTTTAATTTAATACTATACTACTGTCAAAACGACAGTCATTACACCATTGGACAAATGACCTGAAATAATATAACAAAAGATTAAAATATTGAAGAAATCGATGTCTTGGGAAACGATGTTATACTTTACATCGCTTCATGTAACCGAGGTGGAAGATTGAGGGTGGCACTAGTGACAAAAGGTCTTGAAATTAAGCTTGGGCAACATAGATTTTTTCATCCACAATAAATTGGTAAATATATATCGAGATTTTCAATAATATCGTGATTATTTTTTTGCATTCACGCATGATTGTTTTAGAGCCGATAACCACAGGTATATACCCCCTCTACAAGCGTCACAGTAAGTCGCAAATTCATTTGCTTTGTGTGTATGTACTGAAGGAGTTCGCTTTTGTTTCTCACTTCTGAAAGCTGAAAAGAATGTGCATTTTTTTTATTGGAATTTCTGACTTGACTCACAATGGCAATTTTTTTTTAATCGTGATATATTATTTTAAACGCGATTTGCTGATATCTTGATAACAAAAGATTCTCAATATCGTAACTGAATAAAAAAAGATATCGCAATATTCAATATTATCGTCTTATCGCCCAAGCTTACTTGAAATGAATATTCTAGTTTTCTTTACAGTTCTGGTTTAATCTCACTACAAAAATCAAAACATAAATGAATGACACAGATGAATGATCTAACGATGGCCTGTTCACTACCTCAGAAGTATATAGGGTTGATCTTAAGGGCTGCTCACGGGAACCAATTGATCACTAGTTCCAAGTTCTAACAGCTCATGTCTCAGGAAGGGATGCCCAAACTCAGGACGAGGGAGAAGGACTTTTCTGACAATACAAAACGCTCGCACACTAATGTGTTAGCTGCAACGCTGAAGTTTGAAAATGACCACCACATGCTTGCTATCTCAACACGAAAACTACTGCATGTGTGAAATCTATCCCAGCTTACATAACTTCCATTGTGTTGAAAAAAAAAAAGCTTTTTAAAATGAACGCGAATCATGCAAATTTGACTGCATTCCAAATGTCATTTAGCGCATGGCTAATTTGAAACTAAAGATGGCGCTATATGCCAAAGTCGCGGTGCTATTTACAAAGAATTATGTAATTTATTTCTACAAGTGCCTGGCAGCAAGCATACCCTGATGTCTGGCTGGTCACATATAACTTTTTTTAAATTTATTACAAAATTCATTAAGATATCTCTTTCTACATACCCACTATTGATCCGTTCACAACACCTCCAAAGTAAGGTAGGGTTGAGCTTAACTGCTCACAAGAACTAATCGATCTGTAATGAAATTACTGTATGAATACATAACACTGCACATTTGACAGCAAGTACAAGATCTATGAACAGTTACTTTTACCGATATTGCTCAATATCTATCATTTCTCTAAGAGAATAGTTTGGATATATTCTGTTATACGATTATTTTATATGTCTCTAAAGTTGGAGTTCACTGAGTATTCAATTTTGGAAAGAATGTTGTATCCGACCGCCACTTTTTAAGGGTTTAAAAAAAAATTAAAAAAATTGTAACCACTAACTAGAAAATGATTCTATCAATTTTTTGGGGTACAGAAAGAGATAACTATCTTTAAAATCCACTTTTGGGAATGAATGTCATATCCGACCACCACTTTTTAAGGTTTTTTTTGGAATTTATTTGCAACCACTAACCAGTTAAAAAATGATTCTAACGATTTTTTTTTTTGCGAAAACTATCTTTAAAATCCACTTTTATGATGGTTTTTGGACTTTAATTCCCTTCTAAAAAAAAATCGTCCCCTTCAGAAATAGAAGGATCCTATTATAGTTGCCACTGCGCATGTACAATGACCGTGTTGGGCACTAATAGGGGAGTTGACAAAAATGCCTGATTTTTTATGAAATAAAAATCCTGGATAATTTGTAGTACATGTGTATATGTCCATCATCATCCATATGTTCTCCACCTTACTGGGTAATAGTTTAAGATTACATTATTGGTTATATTGAATGAGAAAAGTGGCGGTCGGATACAACATTCTACCTGTGCAATACATCAAAATTTATAAAAGCACACTTGTCTGGGTACAACTACAACTAACGTTTAATATAGGATGCACACCGAAGGGTTTACTTTATAAATTTACGTAATTTGACTTGAAAAGCAACTGCGGTTCCTAGGTCAAATTCAGAAAAAGGAACAATTTGGCGCTGCATTCTATAGTATAGGTACTCCTTGTCTGGCTCTACATGTAAATTACAAGCTGTGAAAAAGGCAACTGGCCGTTCGAGCAAGAACCAACTCCCATAATTCATTGTGCGCACAATTCAATAAGGCTTATTATTGCCATATGAAAAATAAACAGTAACGCAATAAACGTTAAATACCCATTAAATTACAACAGTTGAGAACACTTACCAAAAGCAGCGGTTGCACCCCTGCGAAGAGATGCCCAAACTCAGGGATGACGAGGAACAAGAACAACTAACAATTGGCGATACCAAATACTCGCATAATTGATGTTTTTTGTTGGAAATGACCACCAATGCTTGCTATAAAACTACTTGCATGAGTGCAGGAAATCTATCGCAGCTTACATAACTTACATAAAGCGCTATATGCACTTTTAAGCCAAAATCTCAAGTGCGGGCAGTGATTTTTTTCTGCAGGACACGTTAACGATTGTTTGTCAATTCAAGCTTGAAATGGGAACATGAAAAAATGATAACATATTTATATATTCAAGAATAGATATACATATTAATAACAATAATGTCCATAAAGGCAAGTGGGTGAGCTGAGGGACAACGAGAGATTGTCTTCAACATAAAAAGTCAACATATTAAAAGTGATGTAACTTATATCTACAAGTGCCTGGCAGTGTACCCTGAAGTCTGGGTACAATGTCTATCATGCTTAGTAAATGTGACGTTGTACTATGTGAATAATAACCTCATCAGTTTGATTATGCCTACGTGATCACGTCTCAACCAACCATATTGTCTTAACCGTCGTGGTTTAATAAGTACAGAATATCTAGAAGATAAGGATTACCTTGATAATTGAGCCGAGACTTTTCCTTTGGGTAATATGATGAAAGGACAGACGAGACTGACAAACTGCTGTCAGGTATAACTCCACTCTCCATCCCGAGAGGATCACGGCAAGCTGAATGATAAAAAACAAACAAATACTCTCATATGAAAATAATGAGACTCTTGCCCACACAATCATAGGGGCAATAGCATCCTGAGAATGATACAAGCATAATGATGTCATAGGAGAATTACTTCATTCCAAGCTAGTCGATGTTTTTGTTTTTATTCGTCTGTTTTAAGGAGTGTCCTACATGTGTTTTATTGGTAGTTTTCAGAACCGAAACAGACAATATTATTATCTTTAAATATTATAAATGTTGTGTACAAGTTAGAGAAGTTATCAGGAATGCTCTCATTTTAGAGGAATTTACACCCCACCACAACCAGCACGGAAGCACTCTCATGGGGGGGGGGGGGGGTAATAGAAAAAACCAGAAAATGCGTACAACTTTAAGCGCACTATTCCCATTATTTATCGCTCATGGGCAAAATGTAGGTCTATACTGTGAAAATATATGAGATGTCTGACTTTATCAGAGTTTTCTCCATCTGCGAATTCCTGGCTCCGCCCCTGCTGTGGAGAGTAATGTCTTTTTGGGAAAGATCATCGTCCTCTATAATTGTTCAATTTGAGAACTGTTATTTTCCCACATTCACACAAAGTTTTATTTCCATACGTCTTCAAATATGCTTATGAGAAGCATTTACAATTATCATTTTTTTAACATGTCACCAACTAGCTCTTACAAAACAATGCGGTAAACATTATGTGACGTATAATGTCTTTTGAGCTGAACATTATTAGTTCTGACTGGTTTCTGCATGTATCTATAATTAATCCTCGTGAAGTTGAAATACACTTTGTTCATTCAAAGAAGTATCAAAGAAGTAATACATGGTAGGAAACAATGTACAATTATTCGTGGAATTTGGATCTTCATTCAGATATTATTTAAGTCGAAATATGTTTTGACTTATTTTGCTTAATGAAATAACAGCACCTCAAAAACAGAAATATTTCCAAAAAATACTTGATACCATCATCAATTTTAATATAATTCTACTAAATACTTTTCAGTTAAATTTTGGTGTAATGTATTGATGAGCCTGGTCAGAAAATAGAGGTTGCAGTGTAAAATTTTCACCCCAATTTTTTTCCCCGATGGTAAGTCAATGCTTTTTCAGCAGTACAAAATTACATTAAAGATTAATGTTTACCCACTTAAATTTGAAGCTTGCACCCCTCCCCAGTTTAACAGATCTGGTGCCGCCGCTGTGTAAAAGTAATGTTTAGGAATCTTTGAGATTTTCTTTTTCTCAGGCGAACGTTGACAGAGCGCATTGGTGGTGCAATCTGGAAAAAAAATGCCAGTGGCAAAATATGGAAAAGTTCAAGATTCAAAATTAGATATGTGGGTGCTGTCAGTGTTAACGTACTGTTGTATCACAACAATAGGCAAATCGTGGATCATGACGATTTCCCATATGTACTTTGCAGTTCACGTGTGAACACTGTGAGAATATTTAAATAAGGGTAACTTTTTTCCCGGAAAGGGAGGTCCCAAAAGTTTTGAGCCTAAACTTTCATAGATTGGTTTTTACACGTTTTCATGTTTCTTGACCATGTGAATAATGGACTAAATGAAATGTTGCCACATTTTCATTATGTTGGGGTTTGAATGTACATGTATTGTTGAGCAGAGTCAGAGATAATCTATACAAGATGTCCCGTAAATGTCAGTATTTTATAATCTAATAAATCTAGCTACCAACAATTTTTTTAGTATGTTCTGGGAAACTTTCGTCAGATTTACTGCAACAGTTTTGAACAAAACAAATCAATAATGTAACGCTTTGTTATTTGACTCCATTCCAAGTATGAGGCTATTTATAATGAGCGTTCTTATTCTCAAACTTGGAACAGCGTGAATGACGCTATAGTGTTACACAATCCTCTTCCTGTTTGAAACCATTCATCTAAATTTGACTAACAATTTAAAAAAAATTAACAAATACAACATTGGGACATAATTGCATAATAATAATGGTAAAATACTTGTTGGTAATTTTGTTGTAAAATTATGATACGAACAATAAAGGGATATTTCGGGACACCCTGTATGTCATAAAGAAAGCATAAGGAGTTTTCTTTACCTTTCAGTTGAATGTTAAAAGAACAAACTTGTGATGCCACGTGACCCTCAGCATCGCTCGCCGTACAGTTAACCATCGTGATGTCCTTGGTGAATTCTGTCCCCGGCATCGGACTGCACGATACGGTTGGCTTAACACCGGTGTAATCAGTGGCAATGGGCATCGTAAAGTTGACTGAACGGTCAGTACCAAAGATAACGACATCATGGCAATCTGAAAAGACTGCTCTCACTGTGAATGAACAATTACAAATCAAATTGATTACCAAAATGTTCTTGATTCTTGATACGAGTTGCTGATAAATTAAAGGCGACTATTTGAGCTGACGGAAGGAAGAAAGGAAGGAAGAAATGCATTATTGTGATTTATGACGTTTGAAGGGATCTAGTGTACCAATGGTAAAATGTGTGTAAATGCATCCATAAAAGGGGGTAGACCCCCTCATGGGCGGATCCAAAACATTTTTTAGGGGGGGCTTAGAATCAAAAACAATTATTTTTCAGTACTACAAAATTACAATGAAATAATCAAAGGGAGAGAAAAACAAAGCACAGTGAGGGGGAAATGAGAGTGCGTTCTCCCCTCCCCCTCTCTCTCTCTTTTCTCTTTTTTAACGGATCCGCCAATGCCCCTTGACACCCTTCTAGATCCGACCCTGGGTAGCATGTCTGTAAATGTATCCATGCTTTATAAGAATAAAAAATATGTATAGGAAACCAAGAGCTTCAGCTTATTTCGTTTTACGAGATAAAAGTGCAAAACATTCAGATTGGTTTGTATGCATTCTAATATGTGAAGATGGATCACAGACATGATCCCACACTTTGAATTTGTAATACATTCCATTTACAACATGTCAGACGGACTAATTTCTTAGGATGTTTGGGACCAAAAACCAACTTCAATTCAAGTAAGTTTTAGATTAATTTCTATTTTTTTTCTTTTTTTCGGGTGATTACCAAAGGTGTACATCACTCCCTTTAATTAAGAGATTTTCTTACATATCTGAACGTTGAAGGAGCACACTTGTGATGCCACGTGCCCCTCAGCATCGCTTGCCATACAATTAACCACCGTGCTGTTCTTGGTGAAATTCGACCCGGGGATTGGGCTGCATGACACCGTGAGTCGTTTACCGCTATTACCATCGGTGGCATTGGGGATTGTAAAGTTCACCATTGGGTCGGTAGCTATGATATCGGCATCGGGGCAACCTGAAAAGACTGCTCTTGGGGGTTCTGTCACAGAAATAAGGAAAATGTTCTAGATTCAAAATGAAGTCTCTTCCTTCATCTAACTTCTACCAAGTCAGAATTGACACAGAAAGGGGCTCTTAAAGTGCCAGCCTCATGTTTGAGTAAGACTGACAAGGAAACTGGGTCAGAGAAAACTCAGCTTACCTGTGAACTGGTTTAGAAAGAGTCCTGACCTGGATTAAAGGGTCAGTTGACTATGTCTGACTTAAGTATGGAAAGTGTTACATGCGGACCATTATTTTTCTTGGTTAGGTCTGAATTGATATGGGCCTACAGTGAATGTTTTGAGTGTCTGTGGGGAACAAAATCCACAAAGACTATGGTGGGATTCAAACACCAACAACCTCCTACTATTATATGCATTTGAAGACAACTCAATATCACGAACACCGAGCTTGCTCTAGATCCCTAGCAGAGAATACCGCAATTTACATAAACTATGGTAGTTTATGAAATTCTCGTGTCGGGATATCAAACGGGAAGAGCAAAATTAAATCAGTTTCCGGGTTAATCTGACCTCAAAAATGGGTCCAGTAAAGTGGACCCCTTTTCAGGGTAATTCGAACCCAGGGAGTTTTCTAATGCTGTTTGTGCACGTGGCAACTATTGGGAACCTACTCATCAAGGCAATACTAGGAAAGCATAGGTCGGCCTAACGTGAAGCTTAGGTAACACTGGACACCAATGAGATGAATTGCAAACATAATGGCGACCTTGGATGACACTGAGGCTAACTATGAGAGCCTGATGCTACACTGGATAAGATTACACAGTAGGTGAATTAGCAGAACCATGGAAGAACCATGGGATATAAGTCGGTTACATGTTTGACAAGCACGGGAGTAGATGAATTATGAAAGGTGGGACAACCTCAAATAGCATTGAGGCTACTGCGATCTTTGGGCAATCATGAATAGCAAGGAGGCGAAGTATGAGAGCTTGAGAGACATTGAGATGATTATTGAAGAAGCTTGAAGCGAATAATTAGATCGGTGCGACATTCCATGAGTTGAATATTTCCTAAAAATCTAAAATCATTTTACTCGGGGGCAGGGGCAGTCATTGAAAGTGAAAGTTTTTAATCCTTCCCCTCCCCACCTTTGAGAATAAATTGTACACCACTGTGGCATATATCGACAGTTTGTTTCGGGCATATGTCCCTGTTACATTATGAAGATTGTCTTTGTTTGTTATTGTTGCACCGGTGATTCCCCGCAAATTAGTTTTTATCTAATGTTTTTATCTAATGTTTGGCAAAATAATTGTCAACAAGTAAAGTACAGATTTTCTTTTCTTGTCAATTAAGCTTCCAGGGTTTCGACCCTGGGGGCGTTCGCCTTTAGACAGGTCCCAATACTCCCACTTGTATTTTTCGTTTTTTCTAAGTGCAGCATTTCAAATGAAAATCAAATGAATGGTACAAACACGGACCGTCTTGTGAGATGTTTTATCAAAAGAGAGACGATTGTTGTACTAGCTCTGTACCACCCATATGTGTAAAAAAAAAGTACATAACATTGTAGTATTGCCTATTTACAGTGCATCATCATTTCTTAAAAAGGGTGTTCCCCAAAAATGTACCTATGGTTGGTTGTAGGCCACAATAAATATAATGCCAAATTCTGTGACTATGATTTGGTGCATGGATTTGGTTCATGGATTTTGAAAAACAAAAGACAGGCCTATGTCATTGCGCCGACCAAGCTTAACCATACTAGTTTTGGTAGATCTTTCCAGCCATTGCACCTCGTGCTTAGAAAATCCCTTTTCCACAGGCAACCTACCAAATATATATTTTTTCATTGCTTACAAGGATGACTCCGCTATTTTACTTTTGCTGAGTTTTGAATGCTTGTTTATGTGTTTTGTTTTCTTTATTTCTTTATTGGATGGGATGGGACTATTCCTCAAATTTGACTTGGGGTGTGGGGATGATGTTCAGGGGTGGTCATTGGAAATTTAAAATCAAATTTACACCACTGACTAGCTCTAGTAATTAATAATAATTAATAATTCCCATCTTCAAGTTCTTCCACACAACTATAAATCCATGTTTCCAAACCGAGGCTGGAAGGAAAATATGCTGGTTTGTCATTACACAAACTTGAATGTAGCCCCATGAAAGTTTATTTTATTTTATTATAGGCCTACATGAATACCAATCCTTGATTAAAGTCAATTTTGTGCATACATGCATTTTGAATCAGGCCTATCTTAAATGTACTGTACAAGAATCTGTAAAGTACTCACGTATACTGGTACTCATGACAAAGTACTCACGTACTCGTACTCATGATAAAGTACTCACGTACTCGTACTCATGATAAAATACTCACGTACTCGTACTCATGATAAAGTACTCACGTACTCGTACTCATGATAAAATACTCACGTACTCGTACTCATGACAAAGTACTGCTACTCGTACTCGTACTCAAGGGATTTTTTTTAATCGAGTACTCATGCCAAAGTAATCGTACTCGTTCTCATGAAAAATTACTCGACTACAACTCTGGTTTGTAATAAAGTGTCCAAGTTACCAAGGCTTTCGACCATGTTAATCACACTATTCTGATACAAAAACTGTTAAACCTTGGAGTCAGAGGGTCCATAGTTCCCATCGTCTGCAGCTTTCTCACTGGTCGCACCCAAAATATTATGCTCAGTTTCCTCAACCCAGGCAATATCCTGTGGTGTTCCCCAGGGAACAAAATACTATTTCTTGCTCTTGTTAATGACGCATCAATACTAGGCCCTACTGATTGGAAATATGTGGATGACCTGACTTTGGAGGAAATTGTCAAATTTGGGGAACAGCAAAAACTTCTAATACATCTTGATATTTTTTAATGATAATCTTTCTATTTGGTGTAAAGATAATGATGTCTTACCTAAACCCTCTAAATGTCAAAATATGACAGTCAGTTTTTTAAAGTGTGAGGTGCCTAGCTCAACACTCTCCATTGACTCTGTTAATTTTAAATTATGTATCTCACATGATTCTTTCTGGGCGTCACTATACAGAATGATCTTAAACGGAACATGCGCATTACTGAGATTGTGTCTAAATCTACTCGTACTAGGACATAAGTCATAATATACTTTGTGCATACACAAGCTAAAGTTCCTATAAGTTATAACCGATATACTTACAGTATTATTATTATTTTTATTTTATTTTTTTATTTTTTTTTTTTTTTTATTTCATGGTCAGCATTGAGAATCTGACATTTTATTTCTAAGTATTGCTCTAAATACACTGTGGACATTTTTGAACAAATGGACAATCCTTTCAAATATCTCAGTGATCCACTAACTCTCAAGTTACCAATGAATCTTGCTGGAATTTGATAGCCTGGGTCTCTTAGTACACATATTTTACACACCTAAAAAAATGACGCTGTACAGGAATGAATGTAAAAAATTAAAAGCTCCTATGATGGAGTGCCATGGTCGAGCGGTTTAGTGCATCGGATTTGTGTTCTGATTGCTGAGTCGTCAGAATGTGGGTTCGAATCCCAACCGCGACCATGGTGCTTGTGTCCTTGAGCAAGACACTTTACCATAATTGCTTCTCTCCACCCAGGAGTAAATGGGTACCTGTGAGGGCAGAGTTGGTTTTTGTGTTTGATTAGCCAATATTTCTGTTCAGTTCTTTAATATTTTTCCCCAAATTTTCTACAA
>CM055819.1:55148340-55209234 GCA_029582265.1 Zoroaster sp. YZ-2022 | reverse complement strand
GCGCCAATTAAATTTTGAATTATTTTTTGTTTATGTAAGCAAAGATATATAAATATTTATTGTATTTTTTATGGTTTACACATGTACTGTGACCTTTTACTAAGATGTATCAAGTATTATTACCCATTTTTATATTTAGCGTTCATACACATGCCCTTTTTATTTTACTTTTTACTTTTGACCACGTTGGTTTTATTTATAAATGAATAATAGTATGTTTCTTTTAACATATCTTACCCCAGAATGTATTTATCACTACATTTTGCCATGGTCGAGGGGTTTTTGTGCATCGGATTTTGTGTTTCTGATGGCTGAGTCGTCAGAATGTGGGTTCGAATCCCAACCGTGTTCCTGTGGAAAGCTTGTGTCCTTGAGCAAGACACCTTTACCATACCTTTGCTGCTCTCCACCCAGGGGTAAATGGGTGCCTGTATGCATATCGAATTCACTGACCATGTCGTCTCAAAACAAAACAAGTCCGTCAATATACTTACTATGCTTAAGCATAAATGTCGACGTGACAAACTGAAAAATCATACAGAATCCAAACACCCAGGCCAAAAAGTTAAAAAGAAAGTATGGCAAGACATATTATCACTTTAAACGGTAGAAAGTACGTCATTTCAGCCTTCCACGAGCCATGATAGCAATGAAATTGGGACAAAGACATGACCGATGCAGATCCTGAGACTGACATTGGCTCGGACGTTGGTCAAACATTGGTGTGAAGCCTCTTCTGGATAAAACCAAAGAATTCCCTACAGACCCTGCATTGTTAACAAAGCGCCCGATTACTCCTGAGCTATAATGTCTCATGGACCTTGTCAACCGGGATTAAATGACACAAAGGGGTGAGCGTTCCGCTGGGACTGGTATTTTCCTCAACAAAACAACAAAAAATGGTATAAAATCATATCGTGAATGGCTTATATATTCATCCACTACAAATAGTGCTTCTGTTTCCCATGCTGGGGTTTTCCCAACAGAGGTAAAAAAGATTACGAGTCCACATTTGATGAAAATGGGTTTCAAAATCGATAAAAGGCAACGGACAAATAGAGCCGAAATTGAGCCGCGTGTACTGGGAGGAGCATATCTCTGATGAAGATGAAGACCTGATGCAGATCCTTCTGGATAAAACCAAAGAATTCCCTACAGACCCTGCATTGTTAACAAAGAGCCCAATTACTCCTGAGCTTATTGAAGCTACATTGTCTGATGGACCTTGTAAACCGGGATTAAATGACACTTTCAAGTTTGTTCGCAATGAAAAGGGGCTAGCATTCAGCCGGGACTAGTATTTTCCTCAACTGAAAACAAAATGAAATCATATCGTGAAAGGCTTACATATTCATCCACTATATACTAATAGTGCTTATTGTTTCCCATGCTGGGGTTTTGCCAACAGAGGTAAAAAAGATTAAGAGTCCACATTTGATGAAAATGGGTTTCAAAATTGGAAAAAGGCAACGGACAAATTCAAAACTCATGAACACACCAACACATTGTGAAGCTGCTCATCTGATGATGCAAGCAAAACAACGCTTGAAGTTAAGAAAAACAGTCAAAGAAGAACAATTTCGTGCCTGTGAAAGACAGGTCAAGCAAAATCTCACTAAGCAAAACCTTGCCTTCCGCGGTCATCGTGAATCTTTCCCATCCACAAGACAAACTAACTATGAGCACTAGGCCTGTGCGAATAATTCGATTATTCGAATATTCGCGAATAGTTGTTGCTAATCGTACTCGTATTCGCGGTTTTTGAATTATTCGATTAATCGCGCAGGCGCGAATACCTGCAACTATTCGCGAATAATGATCAGTTGCCTTTGTTTGCTTACTATTCACGACTACTATTCGCAAGTAATCCTATTAAGCTGGCAGCAATTACACCGTTTTGTCTAGTCATGGTGGTAAGCTTTGTACTTGTAGTGTTTGCAAATAGTAATGCCTTTGAGGAAGCCGACATGGCAGGCTGGATGGTTGTGACTGCAGCGACTGTTACCTGCAATAATGTATTGCCTTTACACAGCATAAAAATTGCGGTCGTGAACTAACTATTCGCGAACTATTCGCGAATACTATTCGCGAGTAATGCTGCAAATTGCGCTGTTCTGTCTAGGCACTGCTGGTAGTTGTACGCATTGTACGGGATGTTGATGGTAAACATGTAAACTTCTCCAGTTTTCTGCAGGAATTTGAAAAATTAATTGTCGATTATCTCTTACACCCATCTGACATTATTTTAACCGGCGATTTTAACATTCATATGGACATTATTTCAAACAATTATGCAAATCAGTTTAAAGATCTGCTCTCTGCTCATGGACTTATACAGCACATCACAGCACCCACTCATCGGTATGGTCACTGTCTTGACCTCATGATAACGCGTGAAAATACTTCACCTCTTATCTCGAATATAACTATTCATCCTGGCTTATCTGATCATTATGCAATCATGGTAAATTTGAACCTTAAAAACCTCCCATACCTACCATTTCTGTAACTACTCGCCACTGGAAAAAGTAAATATTAAAGATTTATGTCATGATATTGAATCTCAACTGGAAAATGTAAACCTTGAAGATGGTGAGCTGGATTCTTGTGTCAGTCTATTTTGAATCTACTGTCCGTAACATCTTGGATGATCATGCTCCGCAAAAAAAACTCGAACTGTTAAACTACAATCTGAATCCCCTGGTTCAATGATGATATCGTCAAAGCGGTGCAGAAGGAAAATCCGCCGTCAACTTGAGCGAAGATGGCGTGACAATGGGAAACTTGAGTACATCGGCAAGAATACTGTAACCAACGTGATATTGTGAAGAACATGATTAACCAGGCAAAATAACTCACTACTCATCTCTTGTGGAAGATAGCTCTGGTGATCAGAAAAACTCTTTAACATTGTTGAAAAGCTGCTTCATAAACCCAAAGCTCCAGTGCTTCCTTCTACACCCGATCAGGACCTCGCAAATGCTTTTTCAGACTTTTTGTCACAAAAATTGAGAATATCCGTCGTTCTTTTCCCTCAGTTCCTGTCATTCTATCACAAACTTACCATCACGCAAGGATCCACAATGTAGACTGTCCATGTTTGAGCCTACTAGTGTTACGGAGATCAAGAAACTCATCATGAAATCGCCATCAAAATCATGTGAACTTGATCCAGTGCCAACTTCGCTAATAAAACAAAATATTGATGTGTTTGCTAAGTATATCCACAATTATTGTAAACAGATCTCTTTCTTCCGGTTGTTTCCCCTAATAGCCAGAAGGTTGCTCATGTTAAACCACCTCTAAAGAACCAATTTGGACAAGGAAGTTTTCAAAATTACCGACCAGTAGCGAATTTAAAGTACCTTGGAAAACAATCGAGCGAGTTGTTTCATCACGGATCTCTGACCATGTTCGTGCTAATAACCTGTCGGACACATTTCAGTCAGCCTACAAACCATTTCATGGAACGGAAACTGCTCTTCTTCGCGTCAATAAATGACATTTTATCTGCCATGGATGAGGGAAAATCACTGCATTAGTTTTGTTAGACTTAAGCGCCGCTTTTGACACTGTCGATCATAAAATCCTTCTCTCCTGCCTTCAATATCATCTTGGAATACATGACACAGCCCTGGATTGGTGTAAGTCCTACCTTTAAATAGGCCTCAGCATGTTTGTATTGGTAACGCTATCTCCGAGCCTGTTACTCTTGACTATTCTGTACCCCAAGGCTCTGTGCTCGGCCCACAGTGGTTTACTGTTTATACCTCTCCAGTTCGTGATATCATTTTGAAGTATAATTTAAATTACCATGTTTACGCTGATGACACGCAGCTTTACATTACTTTTAAATCTTCTCAAGAACCTGCTGATTCCTGCATTAAAACACTGGAGAAATGTATTCAAGAGATTCGAAGTTGGATGAGACAAAACTTCCTGAAATTGAACGATGAAAACAGAATTTGTTCTATTTGGATCACGTCAGCAATTGTCTAAAGTTTCTCTTCCATTTATTACAATTGGTGACTCGCAGATAACTCCCTCATTACATGCACGTAATTTGGGTGTTATATTTGACTCGACAATGACTTTAAAACCACATATCTCCAACATTGTTCGCATATCATCATTTCATATCAGAAATATGTTTGAATTAGGAAATACTTGAATAAAAGTGCTGCTGAACAAATTATACATGCGTTTGTCACATCACGGCTTGATAACGGGAATGCTCTCCTTTACGGTCTTCCGCAGAATCAAATATCTCGTCTTCAAGCACATACAAAACACAGCAGCTCGTGTTGTGACTTTGTCCAGAAAGTCATGCCATATCACGCCAATCTTGAAAGAACTGCACTGGCTTCCTGTTTCACAGAGAATTGTTTTTAAACTTATGCTAATTGTTCACAAATCTTTTAATAACATTGCTCCAATTTATATTTCTGAACTACTTAAAGTCTACACTCCATCACGCAATTTGTGCTCCAGCAACATGTCACTCCTCAAGGAAGCAACTTCAAAACGGAACTGGGGTGATAGGTCGTTTTCTGTCGCAGCCCGAGACTCTGGAATCATCCTCCAACTAAACTCAAATCTTGTCATAGTATAACCAGATTCAAGTCGATGCTTAAAACTCATCTTATGTCACAACTCTTCAAAGATGATGTATATTTGTAATTGCATTGTAGGTACATGTATCTCGGTACATAATTTGTTTTCCCTATGCTATCATTGTATATTGTTTGTATTAATGTTTTTCTTTGTTTCCGCGCCTTGAGCGCCCAGCAGGGTGGATATGTGCGCGCTAAAAATCTTTATTATTATTATTATTATTATTATTGTAGTATTCGCGAATAGTACTCGCGAGTAATGCCTTTGAGGAAGCAACAGGGCAGGCTGGATGGCTGTGACTGCAGTGACTGTTACCTGCAATAATGTATTGCATTTGGACTGCATAAAAATTGCGGTCGCGAACTGTCTGCTAACTATTCGTGACTACTATTCGTGAGTAACACTGCCAATTACACAGTTTTGTCTTGGCAGTGGTACGCATTGTAGTATTCGCGAATAGTACACGCATAGCCTTTATCATCATTCAGCAGGTAACAGTCACTGCAGGTAACAGTCACTGCAGTCACAGCCAGCCAGCCAGCCTGCCATAGCTTCCATAGCAGGCTAACTGGCTGTGACTGCATCGACTGTTACCTGCTGAATGATGATAACGCCGACCTTCAGATTTTTTAAAGGTTATACCAGGTGATACCAGGTGATACCAGCCACCAGCTGTGAAGCAGAACGATCGTTTTCTGCTGTTCGTCGTATTAAGAGCAGGTTAAGGTCAACGATGGGAGAGGGACGTTTGAGTGCCCTGGCGCTACTGAATACCTACCGGAGGATCCATATTGATACCGATGACGTTGTGCGACGATTCATTAAGAAGAAACCACGTAGACTTTTCTCTAAATTATACGAGTAGTGGGTTACATGTACCTAATCATGCAAGTAAGAAAACTGCACAGTTTCTTCTTAGAGGAATACACCACTAATCACCTGAAATTTGGAATATTATTCTAAATATTAGTTAATACCAATTCTTGACCCCCCGCCTTGAATCCCCTGGGCCCCCCGCTGTGCGCGTGCACCTTCGGTGCGCGCAAAAGGGCTTCTCCCTCAGCCTATAATATGTGTACACGAGCCTATGATCCATAGCCGGGGTGAGACCTTTATAAACTAAATGACATCAAATAATTTTCTTGCAATGATAAATTGAGGCTGGTGTGGCGACGATGTTAAAAGATGGTATGGGTTTGATAGGCGAGATTATTTTTGTGCGTGGGTCTAGAGGTAGACGTGGAACGGGTTTTTTAGGGTGGGGTTGGGCTGTGGGGTAGGGTTGGGGTTGAAATGAATGGTGGTAGCTGATCTGACATTAATTAAATTGCCTAAACCCACTGCAAATTTTCAGTCTCCTTTTTAATAATTAGTCAATTTTCAAACCATGTGGCTTCAAAATATTCAATGCATACATACACTATCAGGGGATGGGAGAGGCCATTTCCTGCGATCTGAGGGGTTTATTCTACCAAAAATGTTATTGTACGCTCCGCGCCAACCGATGGTGGCGCTCCGCTTAGATAGTCTCAGGCCAGACCCCCCCCTGCTGAAAATCCTGGACACGCGCCTGCCTAAGTAACTGTCTTGTCATTGTTCTGTTCATAGCCTTGCTGATGTCTAAAGTGCTTAAGAATAAATGTAATACAGTGTAATGCATTTGTATGAATAATAAATCACTTCATCACTGCCAGCAACTGGACAATAGGCATTCTGGAGCAGTGGCATAACTAGGGAACAATTTTTGGGGGAACTAAGGTTTGCACCACTTTTTCTAGGGGGAATATCAATACTTGAATCCTGCAGTCCCAAACAGTGACCCATTTTTTCTAAATTCTGCACCCGCGGGGGGTACTTGCAGAGTGCTGAATGAACATACTTCATATTTTTGTAGCATAAACTTGTGCTAATAGTAATTAAATTTGAACACTACAAAATCATGTAACGTTTTTGTTTTTGAAGAAAAGCTGGGGATGACGAATTGATGATTAAACAACTGCGATTAATTTACACTAACTTGAATATTTCATGTTGTTTATTTATTACACATCGATTTGTTTGAAAATGTCAATTTATTTTCATAAATATTAACTACGAAAAGCATGGTTCTATTGGTCACTGCCTTTCGCATTGCTGGTGTAATTGCCTTTGCACTTGCAGGTAACGTAGGTCTACTGATGAGTAATGATAAATCCCACCGATCCACTTATTGCATGACGTAATTGTTTGCCACGCCCCATTTGGTTCCCAAGAAAAGTTTGTCCAATAATGATAACGTAATTTGCGGTGAGCATAAGTCAATCACAAAACGCATAGGCCGTACAAAATCAGTTCAGGGTACACTCACCACGTCCGTGCCTGAACCAAAGGTTTTTAAGCATAGTGCAGGGCACACTGCGGAAGCTTTGGGCGTAAAACAACGAATACGTCTAAAAAGTGGCCCCTGCATGAGCATAAACACGTACTGCTTAGTTATTTATTTTGTGTATAGGACTAGGCTAATCGATTTGAAATAACAGGGGTGACCGTCAAGTTATTGGTATTTCTCTTAAATATAAACAAGATCTCTTCAATGCGTTCATTTTATGGGGTTTAGGTGGACTTCCCTCTGTTGATATGGGATGAACGTAACTGCGCGTGACTTAGCATGTGCTCAATGTGCACTTTGTGCTGGAAGTTTCCCACGCTGCCAGAGTAATAACTCGACGGCGATTGGCTTTTCACTTACGAAAATGTATTATTTCGAGTACAATTTTGCAAGAAATAAAGGAAAAAAAACAACAGGCATTAAAGAGCTTAATGTATGTGTTTGTTTATTGTCTGAATGTTACAAATAGGCCAGAAATTACTATCAAAGCAATTGTTTTTAATGTTTTAGTACTTTTATAAACCGCGGGAAAAAATGACCAACTATTCGCGAATAGTCGATTATTCGCGAATAGTTGCGCGCGATTAATCGAATAGTAAATTTTAACTATCCGCCCAGGCCTAATGAGCACTCATGTGGGGGAAAGGTTCAGAATGAAGGCAACTTTCTTGAATTAGTAAAGCTGTTGTCAAAATATGATGGCATTTTATCTCACCATAATTGCAACAGCACCAAAGAATGCAAATTACCTCATCAGTCCACATATCCAAAACGAATTCATTGACACACTGGGAGGAAATGTTAGATCACAGATAATAAGTGAAGTAAAAAATGTGCATTACTATGGTGTCATACTGGATTCTGCAATTGATATGTCACATAATGACCAATTTTCCTTTTGCTTGCACTATGTGGACGAGCAATTCAGTATCCAAGAGAGTGATTCTAAGACACTGTTTAACACTCGAAAGAAAACTCTTACACATTTAGGGCTTGATATCCAACTGATAAGATCTCAGTCATATGATGGTGCTGCTAATGTGCGAGCTCATATTTCTGGGTTACAGACTAGAGTTAAAGAAGTGAATAAGAATGCCTTATATGTACATTGTTGTGCACAAAACCTAAACTTGGTTCTTGCAGATGTCTGTGGTAACTGTACCGAAGCAGTAAATTTTTTCGGTACGATTCATAAGGTGTACACATTTTTCTTACTCCAAGTCAACCTCGATTGATTTACTTAGAAAGTGCTCAAGAAAAGTTAAACATGGAGAAGACAAAATTACAACGCCTTTGTGAAACTAGATGGTATTGTAGACACAATTGTGTAAAAGCACTCAAAACATTGTACACTGTGCTGCTGTTAGCCTTAGAAGATATTGTAGAGAACAAAGCGTGCATAATGATTAAGAAATGGGACATTCATAACGTCTTTCCAAACTTGACCTTTTTGTACAGAATACTGGGTACCATTGAGGTATCTTCAGCCGTCTAAAGCTGACAAAAACCTACCTCAGATCCACAATGACGGAAGAAAGGCTTTCCTCGTTAGTCATACTAAGCATAGAGCGAGATTTCTCTGAACAAGTTAACTTTGATTCAGTGATTGACACTTTTAGTCAAATTTCGGTGCGCCGTATGGAACTTGATTATCATCTTTAACAAAACACAACATCTCCATTAGGGTCATTAAACATAGAGATAAAAAAATGAGATACATGCATGTACCTACATGTACATGTACTAGTATTTATTTGTAAACGGTTTTATTGTTATATACTGTTATACTTTAACACATTGTTGTCCTTTTGTGCAACAAACTGTGAACCATACAAGTAATCTTTAAACTTATCTGTCACTGCCCACTTCAGACCTAATGATTCCAATTTCCATGAACTATACTTCTCCATCTTTTCTCATTGTCTCCAAGGGAACGACTAGCATATGCAATTACACATTCACTACCGTCTTGGATTTGGGATAAAACAGCACTAAGCCCAGAGAGGCTTCCGTCTACATCAAGAGTGAATGGTTTAGAAAAATCTGCAAAAGCTAAAACAGGGGTAGTGGAAAAGTTTGATTTCAAGGACTCAAAGACTTCCTGACACTCATGTGACCATCTATAACGAAAGAACTTAGGGTCATGACCTTGACAAACTCCTACTATTGCATCTTCAGTTGAAATACCTTTCTCAGATAAAACGTCATGTGCCATCAGCATCAAACTTATGGACACAATATAAGTGTCCATTATTATTATTATAAAACATGACCAAGATAGTGAATCTCTTTGTGAAATAAATGGCATTTCGAGGACTTGAGCTTCAATCCATATCATGCTTTCTAGAATAGATACAGATGTCATCTAAATACACAAACAACAGCTGATATGTCATATCACCAACACACTGTTGCATCAAATGTTGGAATGTGGCTGGAGCTCCACAGAGACCAAAAGGCATTTGTACATATACTCGTACAATCCCATGGAGTGATTGATAAAGGCTGTTTTCTCCCGATCTTCTTCTCGCACTGACTTGGTGATACCCACGCACCAAATCAAGTGATGTAAACAACTTAGCACCAACTGCAACATCCAGAAATTTAGGGGAAATGAAAGGCGTTTTTGGGTGTTTTCAAATTAAGACAATAATCTATGCATATTCTAAAGCAACCATCCTTTTTCTTGGCAAGTGCAATGGGTGCATTTGACTTGACCAAGGTTGTCGTAGTGTGTGCTTTTACTAAAGTACCATATTTTAAGGTATTTATATCGCCAAATTGAGTCAACAAAGAAAGTTCCTTGATGTTGACTTTCCTTCTGTGAGCACACTCTTATCCCTTCCTCGTTTCTACATATAAAAAAACACTCTTTTACCACGTCTACCTTACCATGTCTACCCCAATGTGTTTCTTTGCGCAATTACCCTTTTTTTCCCCCTTTCCCACACCCTTCTGTGCAGACTTATTGCAGTAATTTTTTATGATATCATTTTGTATGGTGATATTGTTTTAAACTTTGGTACCTTCCACAGGAGCCAAAGTAGCACTCGAAACCTTATTTTAATATAACTTTCTTACATTACTCAATTCTGCTAATTCTTTGACACAGTATTATTTATGGATATGTGTAAGACGAAAAACGGACGTGTCTTTTTCTTAAAGAATTTTTACTTCTCATGCATTTTTATGAAAAAGAATTGAACATGTAAGGGAACATCACCCTCTTTCAAATAGTCATTCCAGAGTTCTCCACTCCCTCACTACCTCAGTTTTTGGTCAAGCATGGCGAACTCTCAATTAAGTGTGTGCATGTCTTTACCAGAGGAAACAATCCCCCCTAACTTGACTTTACAAAAATACTACTTTCCCCAAGTACAAAAGACCTACATTATTGCAAATTATGACAAATGTTATGACAAGGTAAAACTTGAAGCTTTGCATGGTGAGGAGGATAAGTAAGACTAATTGCGGTGACACCATGTGAAATTCTCAATTGAGTAGTAATTAGTTCTGAAAAGAACTGGAGGTATAACTCGACGTTTCGATCAGTGTGCTCTGATCTTCCTCAGGAGAATGCCGGACTCTGGGAAATGCTGCTGCTTAAGTAGGTTGCTGGAGGATTACGCGATGACAGGATGCTGGAGGATTAGTTCATTGAGACTAGGATCCTAGGAGTTGGGGGAAGGAGTGTGTGCTCACTGAACCGAATCAGTTGTTGACAAGCACGGGGAAGGAGGGTGGTTAACTTAGGAGATCCCTCAGTCTGGGGTGGGTTGTGGACTTTGGATATAGAAGATCCCTCAGTCTGGGGTGGGTTGTGGACTTTGGATATAGAAGATCCCTCAGTCTGGGGTGGGTTGTGGACTTTGGATATAGAAGATCCCTCAGTCTGGGGTGGGTTGTGGACTTTGGATATAGAAGATCCCTCAGTCTGGGGTGGGTTGTGGACTTTGGATATAGAAGATCCCTCAGTCTGGGGTGGGTTGTAGACTTTGGATATAGAAGATCCCTCAGTCTGGGGTGGGTTGTGGACTTTGGATATAGAAGATCCTTCAGTCCGTAGTAGTGGTCGCCAAATATCGCTGATGTTATGACAAGGACAAGATAATGTATGTAGTTTTACCTATGCTACTGCAGCTACGTATGTACATTGTATGTCAAAAAACAATTCTCAAATGTTCCATCTAAAAATGTTGCCCTTAAAAATGCCCATATAACAAAAAATCCCCTTGTGCAAGTTATGAAAAGAAAATATAAATCACTTCAATCTTGAATAAATCTTAAAAATTATATTATTTACCCTAGCTCTTAACAGTGGCAAAGAAAAAGGCATGCATCTTTGAATGTATATCCCTCAGTGCAAGGTACAAAATTGGGGTTTGGCTGCCATCGCAGCGAGCAGTTTCTGGGCCAACCAATAACCAATGACAACATGTATTTTGTTTTTTTAATTTGGTATATTAGTATAATGAGCTCCACCTTGAATTTTGGCAGAAGTTCAGAAGGATTCAAGGCATGATGACGAATGGTCACTGTACATACATGTACTGTATGTACATATTTACATGTACATGCATATTATTGATCCGTACACACATGTTCACTGTGTGCATGTGCGCTGGAGTTAGGATAGCTATAAGCAGGGCCAAATTATACGACTAAACCATTCCGAGGCACCTTGGTCAAGGCTCTAGGTGCAGAGAAAGGACTATGGCTCTCAGTCACCATGATCAATCAAACTCTTGATGTGTTGTTTAACCTGCTCGTACTGATTTGGTACGATTCTGCGGAATATTTGAGCTACAGGTTCAGAATCCTTTACAATGATGCATTGTTCTACAGTATTTGTGTACTCCTGAGGACAATCAGAGCATACTGATCAAAACGTTGAGTTGTAACCTCTAGTTCTTTTCAGAACTAATTACTACTCAATCGAGAATTTCACATGGTGTCACCGCAAATAGTCTTACTTATCCTCTTCACCATACAAAGCTACAAGTCTTACCTAAATAGGACCCCTTGATGAGGCTATTATAATTCACCCCCAACTCAAAAAAATAATAATAATAATTATTATTTGTTTTACCTTATAACGTTTCTTAGTACAACCCTGTTTCTCCAAGATGCTATTTGTTTTAAAGCCTTTTCGACCCTACTTGAAAGAGAATGAATGACTTGAATGACCCCTGGTCCAGTGGTCCAGTGGTCCAGTGGTCTGGGTTGATGTGGTCAACATTCCTCAGTGCTGTACCAAACATAGATCCTAACTGCTGTCCATTCTATCCCTCTCCTTTTCAGGTAGGAAAGGTTATTTTATTCATGGAAGGTTTAGTAACACAGAAGTAGAAAATGTGTATAGATTATTTTGGTATGATTTTTTAGTTACTTTGATTTAGGGAATATTTTATTTTGTTAAATTTATACTTGAGAAAAGTTTGGGATATTAACTATTTTATTCCTCTTTATGAAATAGTGACACTGGTCCAAAATTGGCTACATTCTGGATCAGAGTGAGATTTTTATTCTTTAAATTTCCCTTTAACTCAGGGATATTGCAAATAAGTAACTAAAGTTCCTGAGAGTTCAGACTTTAAAGGTTATATTTTCTTAGCTTAGTGTATTTTGAAGAGAAAAGTTGACTGTAGATTTAATTTCTCATGTGTACCATTTTCACATGTATTATAGTCACATGACACCACTGCCTGATGCTATTAGAGACAAAGCCTCCTGTGTGGACATTCCTTTGATCTTATGGTAGAGTAGTTAACTCTAGGCCCTGGGGCCTTATCAGTGCATGCTGGTGACTAGGTTAGCATTTGTTTATGTCACTTTTAACTACTAGAAACTATCCCCCTTGATTTTTAGTATTAGAGGCAAGTGCCAGGCTAGGAAGTCTTCTTTGGTTTTCAGGACAAGATTTTATCTTCTAGAATTTGTTTAGAATATTTTAATGGGCAGAGCTGGGCTGGACTTAAATTGATTTGTTTTGATGTTATGTTTAAATATAGATTAGGTAATGGATGGCTGAAATTGCCCACAGTAATTAGGGCTGTGTCGGGTATCCGGGTACCCGACCGAAACTGCCATTACCTGGTTCCATTTATCGGTTCCAATTACCCGTAAACGACTTTTTAAACATTTGAGCAGAGCGAACAGAAATCTGTGACTCTTGAACAATGTATTGTTTACACTTTTACAGACAATTATCTTTAAATTCAAGAGATTACGCTCCAATAAAGCCTTTGTAGTATTTTACTGACATTTGCCATACATTTTTCTCCAACTGTTTGTGATACATTGTATCGAATTGTTAAGACCGCAAAGGGCATGGCAGCGGCTGCTTCAAAGAACAACCGCACAGGACATTTTTGTAAGGGAGGACGGAATGTTTTCCTATTGTTCGCAGTTACTGGATTAGTGGGGCAAGTGCATGCCGATCATGATTGAGTAATTATAAAGCTTGTTATGAGAATACCTGACGTAAACGGCTGTTCGATGTGTTGCATTACGCGAATGAAACATGCGGCAGACGGTGCCACATGAGGAAACACGCACAGGCAGCAGGTGCAGGTTTGGGTAATGTAACAGCATGGACTACAGCCGCGGCATGGCAGAAAAGATCGGGAAAAATGCTGAAACAACCTTTTCCCCCTCTCGCGCAGAAACGACGACATCCAGGGATTTCTAATGGTAGCCAACACACACTCAGGATTTTTCCATGCCGCTTGGGGTAATGTCTGGAGCCGGTGAACCCTAAGACACCGGCGAACACTTACGACAAACACAAGAGAGGTGGCCTGAGAGTTATACTCTTATAATGTAAGATTATCTTAGTACGGGTCAAAATTAGGGTCCAAGATCACGTCCTAAAAATCATAATCCAAAGCCAACATGATGACGTACAAGATATCCTCATTTAGAAGGCAGGGGCGTGGCAAAGCGCAAGTACATGAATTGTTTTCCCCCACCTGGTTCCGCCCACATCGCCTTTGACCAATGACATAATTCAACACATGTTTTGTGAATGTGAACAACCAACCAGAGCGCTCAGATCACGCACACCCCAGTGACGATAGTGCACAGTGACATGGTCTTCTAGTCTCCTGACTTAGTCACGTGTTATGTTCAGGTAGGCTGCTGCTGCTGGGGTTATCAAAGACTTTGCAGTGATCAGTTTTATTTCAGAAATAACTTTCAGTAAATACACTGCTCAAAATAAAATAGGACTCAAAAGTATTTCTTGGTCCATTTTGTCCATGTGAGGACACAAAAGCCGTTTTTGGTGGAAGTAATGCCCCGTTCCCACTATCACGATTCGCGCCACGATTGAAATCGTGGTCTTAATCGTGGAGTAATCGTGGTGATCCTATCAGATCTTGAGGTCAGTCGTGGCAATCGTGTTGATCGTAGAACATGTTTGGACGGTTCAAAAATGTTCTACGATCAACACGATTAATTTTTAATCGTGATCATCGCATGAGATCGTATTGGATCGTAACAAAGCGCGACAGATCGCATCTAATAGTGCTTCGAAATCGTGGTGATCGGGATCAACCTTGGACAAGACAAACACCACACTCTGTAGAAGTTCAAGAAACAATGAAGTCCATGGTCAGTCGGGCTGTATATGTACCCGTCGGGGTTCAATCGTGGCTCAAATCGTGATCACTCTCCATCCCGATCGTGAAAGACATCGCCACCACAATCGTATCCGATCGCAAAAGAGCGCATCGGTTCGTGATGATCGTATCGGAACATATCCGAACGTATCTGCACGTATCAGATCGTCCAAAATCGGGGACCCCGATCGTGATGATCGTGTCAGATCGGGACACAATCGTGGACTCAATCGGGACAATCCTATCGGAACGTATCTGATCGTATCTGAACGGGAGACCAGATCGTGACAGATCGTGTCATCTGAAATTGACCAATCGTGCCTATATCGCATCCAAGCGCACCAAATCGTACCAGAAAGTATCGACTCGCATCAACTCGCATCCAAACGTGAAATTTCAGAAAAGGAAACAAAAATTCCACGATCAGCTACGAATGGCCAATCGTTGCATTCGTAACGGATCGCACGACAGTGGGAACCTAGCATAAAGTACTAAAGGTTACTCTGCAACATTTTAAACACTTTTCACGTGTTGTGCATGTCTAAAGACGGTTTAAACTGGCAGATCATGTGATAAGGCATGAAAATGCAGATAACAGGTTGATGGGAGATGTTTTCATTCTAATAGATGACAACGCCCGTCCTCATAGAGCAAGAATCATAACAGCGTTCCTTACAGATAACCATATTCAGCGAATGGAATGGCCTGCCATTTCACCAGACCTTAACCCTATTGAGAACATTTGGGCAATTCTCAGTTACAGTACATGTTTTCAGGCATGTTTTCAACAAAAATGAAAATGAGAATCCGGGTATCCAAAGTTTTGTTTACAGTTACCATGTTTAGTTTATATAGAGTAGGGACAAGGAATTAATATCCTATGATTTATATTCATGGGTTTGTCAAGTATTACTTTATAAAATCTAAGTTTCCAGTTCTGGTAATTCATGATTTTAGGGAGAATTGACCAGCTGAGATAAGTTTATGTTTCCCTTACAGATATTTCATCTTTTTTCGTATTTTATTATTTACTTTTTTACTGGATTTATTATTTTGATTTTAGTTCTTAATTCTTCTCTTATGAACTAAGACTAGTTGGAGTTCTTTATACTCTGCATCCGAGTATAGATTTGATGATGAAGAGGTCAATCCTGTTACAGTAATTAGTTTGTGTTTCTTTCTTAAGGAGTAACTTTTGTTTATTTCTACTCTCTTATTTCACAAGAGTTAAAATTTGTTAATGTTAATTTCAAAGGAAATTATGTAATCTGTTTTATTTGATTATTTGTTTTATTAATTAAAGTGCTCAACCAACATCGATCCCAACCACTGTCCACCAATTCATAGCCCTCTCCTTTTCAGCCAGTAATCGAAGGGTAATTTATCCACCCACCCCATTACACTTGTATCCCCTAAATCAAAATTACAAACTGTAAAGATATCTGTGTTTGTTCAACAATTAATTCCCTTGTTTCAGCTCCTCATTCAACCCTGAAAACCCTTCAAGTCTACTGGTACAGTAGACTAGGGTGTAGATGTCAAAGTACTATATTCTACCTGAGAAATCTGAATATGGTCAACAGTAACCTGAATCTTAACTTCATAGTGTTAGTGAAATTTTCTATGGTTTGAAGAACTCCAGTGCGAGTTTTTGGACACAAAATGAACCCAGATGTAGAAATATTGTCAACTCTGACCAGGAAGCTGTCACCAGCTGCTACAAGTGTAGATGTTTCAGCCATAACAGTGACAGTAGACTCAGGAGGAATAAAGATGTTTTTTGTTGGAGGACACTCTAGCAAAGCCAATGGTCTCCTGCTGCATACTCCCAACCATGTTGTGAAATGACAAAACAGACTTCAAAAATATTGATGATGACAAATTATCTCTATTAGTTTTATTCATCCATTTGACAAATGGTCATAAAATATTCATGCCAAGCAAGCCTGGAACTTGCCTCTTATGTTCTCTATGTTCTTTGTCAACTAAATCTTTGACAATCAAAATGCCCATCTGCGGAATATTCGTCCATTCACACTCAATGTCAGTTTCAATGTAGCCAATATAAGGAATTTCTATACCATTGGCAGAAGTAATCCTCAACCAGAGAGTATCATTTTAAAGTTGAGTACCCAAAGGCTTAAACAAGGAAAGGAAACACTCTTCCGTGAGGGTGGACACCATTGAACCATTATCAACAAGACATGTCACCTCTTTACCACCAATTCGGATGCCATTGTTGGACACATACCAACAAAATTATGCTTTTTAAAATCAGAACCTATTGAGTCTACTCCATGCCTCTCAACCGATTGACCTGAAGCGATAAGGTCTAATAAGCAGATGAAAATCTTGAATGTTCTCTCCTTCTGTCCGTTTTCTCTTAATTTTACAAAATGATCTTGATACTATTTTTAGGTGGTGTAATGAAAATGACATGAAGCTGAACTCACTGAAGTGCAAAGTAATGCACGTTACCAGGTCTAGAAGAGAAATTTCTCGTACATATAAGTTAGGTAACGAAATTCTTGAAGCAGTGGACTCTTATAAATATTTGGGTTTTATTTTTTCTAGGGACCTTACTTGGTCCAAACATGTCCAATCTGTGAAATCAAAGTGTTCCAGGTTATGTGGATTTATCAGACGTGTTGTTCACTCCAAAAACCAAGATGTTCTTTTAAAACTCTTTTGTTCGCTCTGCAGGCCTGTTCTAGAGTACGGTATTCCTGTGTGGCTGCCGAACCAGAAGAATCACATACAGTCCCTTGAAGCCGTGCAAAGAAGATTTACTCGTTCCTGTTTTACATATAGAGTTGCTGAGTCCCTTACGTACTATCAACGTCTCACTCAGCTTCACTTACCCCCCTTGTATAACCGTTTTCTGTTTTTAAGTGTTTCTTTTATTGTCAAGTGTCTTTACAGGTTGAATGACATCCCTACTCATCTTTTACCGGAACCAAATACACGTAAAATTGATAAACTGGTTTTCAAACATAGGCTTGCCAGAACAAACTCACTCAAGTACTCTTGTTTCTTTTATTTTCAAAGATTCTGGGATTCACTTCCTAATGATGTTCAGGAATTATGTTTAGGGACTTCCCCTGTGATGTGTCTTAATGCTATACGTGATTCTCTATATTTTAAATTACCAATTACTCAAGCTTTTTAGCCTTTTGTGTATAACCGATTTATTTAAATTTATTTTCTCATAAATTTTATTTGTAGCTTATCTGTTTTTTATATTTTGACCAGTGTATTTATCCTTTTTTAAGGAGGCACTCTGGGGTCATGTTCGGTTTTGAGATTCGCCCATGTATCAATGGATGGGGCCCTTGTTTTTTTCGCTTTCTGTTGGGCCCTCTACCTTTTGGAGGGTGAGCGGGACGCAGAGCTGAATTTGACATTGGAGTGCTTCTTTAAGGTTTTTATTAATTTTATGAACGATTGTGTTTGTGTATTCATGCGTACTTGTAATTTTTTATATATATTTTGTTTTTTTAATCAATATCTATATTTTTTTAACCAGCTGGGGAGGAAAGCCTCTTGACAGGAACTTTGTTTCTTTTAGGCAATCCTTCGGGCTCCAGCTGGTTTTCTATCTTTACTTTGTATTTTAATTGCTTTTTTCATATTTAAAAAAAAAAAAAATTATTTTAAATGTTTTTACCAATGTGCATTATTGTACTTTTTATCTGATGCCCGAGAAATGAAATAAATATAAATAAATATAAATGAAAGCCTGTTGAAACCCAACAGATGAACCCTTGTCTCCAAAAACCTCTCTTCGTATCTTAAAAACAACCTCCATAGAATAACAGAGTCTAAATTTGACTTCTTCTCTAGCAGGCCCAGTGAGGTGTTAAAAAACAAAATCAACCTTATCACTTCCTGACAAAGAGCGGGACCTATAGTTACTTTGACATTACAAATCCAATCCTCAAGTTGAACTGGAATACTTTTTCTGACTCGACATCATCAGAAATGTCACGATAGTTTTTTATTTTGACTCTGTGGTCGTGTCATGAAGTTGGTCTTTCAATTTCTTTATCTGGCTTAATAAATCTTCTTCAGACATCTCTTTGCACCCAGGGACCAAACTGTCTTTCCCCAAGTAGCCATAGTTAGATACAAACTTTCCTGCTGGTCACGTGGAGTGAAAGTTAATACATGGGACAATATAGCACCATACAGCACCGTGCAAGCAAGCAATTGGCATCCATTACCTTAACTGGCGAGCAGCAGTAAATCTAGCATTAGTAGTGAAGCGGTTTGCAGCATTGCGAGTAGCAAACTGATGGTCTATTTGCTGTGACGGGAAGTGCAGAACGGAGAAGAAGGGATGGATGATGAGGCATGAGATGCAGAAACTACAACGGTCTGACACGTACATGTACCTCAACCTGCAGTGTGGGAAGAATATCAAACTACAACCGGATTACTACAACGATTAGCAACCATACATGTTTCATATGTTACACAAAATGCTACTCCCAAAAGAACCATACAGTGCACCACACTATTTATGCCAAAATAAAACAGTAGGAATACACTATTTCACAAATTGACTTCCCATTCACTGAAAGCAGAGTATATTTTTATACTCTAAATCCCTTTTCACACGAGGGAAATAAGCAGGGGGTCCATGGTCCTAAGAACACAACATTGTCAAATACACTTCGTGTGAAATGTACCTCTGCTCTGCACAAACACAGGTCCGTAGTCTTTTCCTGACCACGGTCGAGACCAGCAACAAAAAAACACACCGTTGTGAAAGTTCACCACGATAGGCCGTGTGAATGAACAAACCGCACAGAGACCAAGGACCATTGTTTCGCGAGAGCTACCATGCATGCGCGCAAGAAGAAAATTTCCCAGGATGCCTTTAAATCAAGATGGCGACGTCCGAACAGTTAATGATGATGCTTTTGTTGCTAAGTTTAATGTGTAGAAAACGTCAAAACAACAACGTTTCCAGAGAAATTGATGGCATAAACCAACACTATAGAAGGCGGACGACGTTCCCATTCCCATTTCCCCCGCCACGTCTATCCACACTTTGTGGTTGTGGATGAGACCATCCAGCTTTTTTGAACTTCAGTGGAGCCTACCACCGTAATCAACTGGATGGTCTCGTCGTACGTCCATGTGCTCCGTTTTTTGTTTTTTTTCTTCGATGAAGTTTTGGACATTTGTTAAAAAATTACCGATTCTATATCGTTTTTCGCCATGTTTTGCACTGAGCTGTGAGAGTGGTAGAGAGAGAGAGAGGACAGACGCTAACAATAAACATACAATACAATAGCGCGGGAAAATGAATGGTAATCAATACATGCAATCGCGATTCCACGCTAGCTGTGCGGATACCAGTTAACTGCACTATAAACAATGTTGACCCTTGACACCCCAAAAGACGAAGGCTACGTGACACGGGACGTGGGTTTCTTCGCCGTGTGAAAGGTCGTATCCGAGTTTGACCAACGTCCGTGGTCAATACAACTGGCACCCGAGACCAAGGACCCTAGTTTGCATTTGTCGTGTGAAAAGAGCTTAAGGAAATTATCTCAGTGATCAAACATCTGTCAGCACTGCTTTGATTAAGCAAGAGTTAACAAGTAACAACCACAATCTCTTAAAATTGTAAATAATGTTCTTGTTTAGGTTTTGCTTAATATTTCATATGTGGTATTACCAAGGCAATTATTAATGTTCTGTCTAAATGCTCAGTACTTAACAGCTACTGATATATTGTACACAATCACAGCTTCAAAAATGTTGTCACAAATTTCAGCTGTAAGATTTCAAAATTGGACGGTATAAAATTAGAAAATTGGGCAACAAAAATTAAAAAAACAGCCAAAGTGTCCCAAACACAATTTTCTAAATGTTTAAAGTACACTGTTCACTAGGTGAATCAGCTTTGGTAAATCAAATACCATAGATGTCACAGGCCAACAATTCTCCAACATAGGTGTTGTCATCACCAAGTTCTGGAAAGCCAGGTGTCGCACTCCAGACAGAAGACTGAAGAGTAGGGTAGAACTTAAGTACCTTTTTCTTCTCAACAACTGTGGTTCCAAGAGCACGGACCTCAATCTACTGACGTGATTGTAATGACTGTCGTTTGCCAACTAAAATTTTGTTTTGTTTTGTTTCAAATGTTATTGCCAACTACGCTATTTTTGTAACCAAGGTCACAAGGTGTAAGGATGAAGGTACGCAACTAACAAAGATCTTTTTGGAAGTAAAATGTAAGCTATCTTTATAGTTCTGTTTTTTTCAGTGTAAAAGAAACTGGTCTGGCTTAATCATTTGGTTAAATACTATGGTTTAATTTAATACTATACTACTGTCAAAACGACAGTCATTACACCATTGGACAAATGACCTGAAATAATATAACAAAAGATTAAAATATTGAAGAAATCGATGTCTTGGGAAACGATGTTATACTTTACATCGCTTCATGTAACCGAGGTGGAAGATTGAGGGTGGCACTAGTGACAAAAGGTCTTGAAATTAAGCTTGGGCAACATAGATTTTTTCATCCACAATAAATTGGTAAATATATATCGAGATTTTCAATATTATCGCGATTATTTTTTTGCATTAACGCATGATTGTTTTAGAGCCGATAACCACAGGTATATACCCCCTCTACAAGCGTCACAGTAAGTCGCAAATTCATTTGCTTTGTGTGTATGTACTGAAGGAGTTCGCTTTTGTTTCTCACTTCTGAAAGCTGAAAAGAATGTGAATTTTTTGTTTTTGGAATTTCTGACTTGACTCACAATGGCAATTTGTTTTTAATCGTGATATATTATTTTAAACGCGATTTGCTGATATCTTGATAACAAAATATTCTCAATATCGTAACTGAATAAAAAAAGATATCGCAATATTCAATATTATCGTCTTATCGCCCAAGCTTACTTGAAATGAATATTCTAGTTTTCTTTACAGTTCTGGTTTAATCTCACTACAAAAATCAAAACATAAATGAATGACACAGATGAATGATCTAACGATGGCCTGTTCACTACCTCAGAAGTATATAGGGTTGATCTTAAGGGCTGCTCACGGGAACCAATTGATCACTAGTTCCAATTTCTAACAGCTCATGTCTCAGGAAGGAATGCCCAAACTCAGGACGAGGGAGAAGGACTTTTCTGACAATACAAAACGCTCGCAGACTAATGTGTTAGCTGCAACGCTGAAGTTTGAAAATGACCACCTCATGCTTGCTATCTCAACACGAAAACTACTGCATGCGTGAAATCTATCCCAGCTTACATAACTTCCATTGTGTTGAAAAAAAAAAAAAAGCTTTTTAAAATGAACGCGAATCATGCAAATTTGACTGCATTCCAAATGTCATTTAGCGCATGGCTAATTTGAAACTAAAGATGGCGCTATATGCCAAAGTCGCGGTGCTATTTACAAAGAATTATGTAATTTATTTCTACAAGTGCCTGGCAGCAAGCATACCCTGATGTCTGGCTGGTCACATATAACTTGCTCAGATTATTCACTTTTTATTTATTACAAAATTCATTAAGATATCTCTTTCTACATACCCACTATTGATCCGTTCACTACACCTCCAAAGTAAGGTAGGGTTGAGCTTAACTGCTCACAAGAACTAATCGATCTGAAATGAAGTTACTGTATGAATACATAACACTGCACATTTGACAGAAAGTACAAGATGAACAGTTACTTTTCCCGATAAATTGCTCAATATCTATCATTTCTCTAAGAGAATAGTTAGGATATATTCTGTTATATGATTATTTTATATGTCTCTAAAGTCGGTGTTCACTGAGTATTGAATTTTGGAAAGAATGTTGTATCCGACCGCCACTTTTATAAGGGTTTAAAAAAAAAAAAAAAAATTGTAACCACTAACTAGAAAATGATTCTATCAATTTTTTGGGGTACAGAAAGAGATAACTATCTTTAAAATCCACTTTTGGGAATGAATGTCGTATCCGACCACCACTTTTTAAGGGGTTTTTTGGAATTTTTTTGCAACCACTAACCAGTTAAAAATGAATCTATCGATTTCTTTTAGCGAAAACTATCTTTAATTTAGTTAAAATCCACTTTTATGATGGTTTTCGGACTTTAATTCCCTTCTTAAAAAAATCGTCCCCTTCAGAAAATAGAAGGATCCTATTATAGTTGCCACTGCGCATGTACAATGACCGTGTTGGTCACTTATACTAGGGGAGTTGACAAAAATTCCTGATTTATTATGAAATAAAAATCCTGGATAATTTGAAGTACATGTGTATATGTCCATCATCATCCATGTTCTCCACCTTACTGGGTAATAGTTTAAGATTACATTATTGGTTATATTGAATGAGAAAAAGTGGCGGTCGGATACAACATTCTACCTGTGCAATACATCAAAATTGATAAAAGCACACTTGTCTGGGTACAACTACAACTAACGTTTAGGATGCAGGGCCACACCGAAGGTTACTTCTTATAAATTTACGTAATTTGACTTGAAAAACAACTGCGGTTCCTTGGTCAAATTCAGAAAAAGGGAACAATTTGGCCCTGCATTCTATAGTATAGGTACTCCCTTGTCTGGCTCTACATGTAAATACAAGCTGTGAAAAGGCAACTGGCCGTTCGAGCAAGAACTCATGCAACTCCCATAATTCATTGTGCGCACAATTCCAATAAGGCTTATTATTGTCATATGAAAAATAAACAGTAACGCAATAAACGTTAAATACCCATTAAATTACAACAGTTGAGAACACTTACCAAAAGCAACGGTTGCATTTCTCATGAAGAGATGCCCAAACTCAGGATGACGAAGAACAAGAACAACTAACAATTGGCGATACCAAATACTCGCAAAATTGATGTTTTAAGTTGGAAATTACCACCAATGCTTGCTATAAAACTACTTGCATGAGTGCAGGAAATCTATCGCAGCTTACATAAAGCGCTATATGCACTTTTAAGCCAAAATCTCAAGTGCGGGCAGTGATTTTTTTCTGCAGGACACGTTAACGATTGTTTGTCAATTCAAGCTTGAAATGGGAACATGAAAAAATGATAACATATTTATATATTCAAGAATAGATATAAATATTAATAACAATAATTTCCATAAAGGCAAGTGGGTGAGCTGAGGGATAACGAGAGATTGTCTTCAACATAAAAAGTCAACATATTAAAAGTGATGTAATTTATATCTACAAGTGCCTGGCAGTGTACCCTGAAGTCTGGGTACAATGTCTATCATGCTTAGTAAATGTGACGTTGTACTATGTGAATAATAACCTCATCAGTTTGATTATGCCTACGTGATCACGTCTCAACCAACCATATTGTCTTAACCGTCATTAGTTTAATATGAAGTACGAATATATCTAGAAGATAAGGATTACCTTGATAATTGAGCCGAGACTTTTCCTTTGGGTAATATGATGAAAGGACAGACGAGACTGACAAACTGCTGTCAGGTATAGCTCCACTCTCCATCCCGAGAGAATCACGGCAAGCTGAATGATAAAAAACAAACAAATACAATAACTCTCATATGAAAATAATGAGACTCTTGCCCACACAATCATAGGAGCCAATAAGCATCCTGAGAATGATACAAGTTCTGGGAAACTTTCGTCGGATTTACTGCAACAGTTTTGAACAAAACAAATCAATAATGTAACGCTTTTGTTATTTTGACTCCATTCCAAGTATGAGGCTATTTATAATGAGCGTTCTTATTCTCAAACTTGGAACAGCGTGAATGACGCTATAGTGTTACACAATCCTCTTCCTGTTTGAAACCATTCATCTAAATTTGACTAACAATTTAAAAAAATTGAACAAATACAACATTGGGACATAATTGCATAATAATAATGGTAAAATACTTGTTGGTAATTTTGTTGTTGTAAAATTATGATACGAACAATAAAGGGATATTTCGGGACACCCTGTATGTCCTAAAGAAAGCATAAGGAGTTTTCTTTACCTTTCAGTTGAACGTTAAAAGAACAAACTTGTGATGCCACGTGACCCTCAGCATCGCTCGCCGTACAGTTAACAATCGTGATGTCCTTGGTGAATTCTGTCCCCGGCATCGGACTGCATGACACGGTTAGTGGCTTACCGGTGTAATCAGTGGCAATGGGCATCGTAAAGTTGACTGAACGGTCAGTACCAAAGATAACGACATCATGGCAATCTGAAAAGACTGCTCTCACTGTGAATGAACAATTACAAACCAAATTGATTACCAAAATGTTCTTGATTCTTGATACGAGTTGCTGATAAATTAAAGGCGACTATTTGAGCTGAAGAAAGGAAGGAAGAAATGCGTACAACTTTAAATGCGTACAACTTTAAGCGCACTATTCCCATTATTTATCGCTCATGGGCAAAATGTAGGTCTATACTGTGAAAATATATGAGATGTCTGACTTTATTAGAGTTTCCTCCATCTGTGAATTCCTGGCTCCGCCCCTGCTGTGGAGAGTAATGTCTTTTTGGGAAAGATCATCGTCCTCTATAATTGTTCAATTTGAGAACTGTTATTTTCCCACATTGAACACTGTGAGAATATTTAAATAAGGGTAACTTTTTTCCCGGAAAGGGGAGGTCCCAAAAGTTTTGAGCCTAAACTTTCATAGATTGGTTTTTACACGTTTTCATGTTTCTTGACCATGTGAATAATGGACTTAATGAAATGTTGCCACATTTTCATTAAGTTGGGTTTTGAATGTACATGTATTGTTGAGCAGAGTCAGAGATAATCTATACAAGATGTCCCATAAATGTCAGTATTTTATAATCTAATAAATCTAGCTACCAATTTTTTTTTTTACTATGTTCTGGGAAACTTTCGTCGGATTTACTGCAACAGTTTTGAACAAAACAAATCAATAATGTAACGCTTTTGTTATTTTGACTCCATTCCAAGTATGAGGCTATTTATAATGAGCGTTCTTATTCTCAAACTTTGAACAGCGTGAATGACGCTATAGTGTTACACAATCCTCTTCCTGTTTGAAACCATTCATCTAAATTTGACTAACAATTTAAAAAAATTGAACAAATACAACATTGGGCCATAATTGCATAATAATAATGGTAAAATACTTGTTGGTAATTTTGTTGTTGTAAAATTATGATACGAACAATAAAGGGACATTTTGGGACACCATGTATGTCATAAAGAAAGCATAAGGAGTTTTCTTTACCTTTCAGTTGAACGTTAAAAGAACAAACTTGTGATGCCACGTGACCCTCAGCATCGCTCGCAGTACAATTAACCACCGTGATGTCCTTGGTGAGTTCTGTCCCCGGCATCGGACTGCATGACACGGTTAGTGGCTTACCGGTGTAATCAGTGGCAATGGGCATCGTAAAGTTGACTGAAGGGTCAGTACCAAAGATAACGACATCTTGGCAATCTGAAAAGACTGCTCTCATCACTGTGAATGAACAATTACAAACCAAATTGATTACCAAAATGTTCTTGATTCTTGATACGAGTTGCTGATAAATTAAAGGCGACTATTTGAGCTGGCGGAAGGAAGAAAGGAAGGAAGAAATGCATTATTGTGATTTATGACGTTTGAAGGGATCTAGTGTGCACCAATGGTAAAATGTGTGTAAATGCATCCATAAAAGGGGAGTGTGTAGACCCCCTCATGGGCGGATCCAGAACATTTTTTAGGGGGGGCTGAGAATCAAAAACAATTATTTTTCAGTACTACAAAAATTACAATGAAATAATCAAAGGGAGAGAAAAACAAAGCACAGTGAGGGGGAAATGAGAGTGCGTTCTCCCCTCCCCTCCCCCCTCTCTCTCTCTCTTTTTCTCTTTTTCTCTTTTTTTTTTAACGGATCCGCCAATGCCCCTTGACACCCTTCTAGATCCGACCCTGGGTAGCATGTCTGTAAATGTATCCATGCTTTATAAGAATAAAAAAATATGTATAGGAAACCAACAGCTTCAGCTTATTTCGTTTTACGAGATAAAAAGTGCAAATGCATTCAGATTGGTTTGTATGCATTCTAATATGTGAAGATGGATCACAGACATGATCCCACACTTTGAATTTGTAATACATTCCATTTACAACATGTCAGACGGACTAATTTCTTAGGATGTTTGGGACCAAAAACCAACTTCAATTCAAGTAAGTTTTAGATTAATTTCTATTTTTTTTCTTTTTTTCGGGTGATTACCAAAGGTGTACATCACTCCCTTTAATTAAGAGATTTTCTTACATATCTGAACATTGAAGGAGCACACTTGTGATGCCACGTGCCCCTCAGCATCGCTTGCCATACAATTAACCACCGTGCTGTTCTTGGTGAAATTCGACCCGGGGATTGGGCTGCATGACACCGTGAGTCGTTTGCTGCTGTTACCATCGGTGGCATTGGGGATTGTAAAGTTCACCATCGGGTCGGTAGCTATGATATCGGCATCGGGGCAACCTGAAAAGACTGCTCTTGGGGGTTCTGTCACAGAAATAAGGAAAATGTTCTAGATTCAAAATGAAGTCTCTTCCCTTCATCTAACTTCTACCAAGTCAGAATTGACACAGAAAGGGGCTCTTAAAGTGCCAGCCTCATGTTTGAGTAAGACTGACAAGGAAACTGGGTCAGAGAAAACTCAGCTGACCTGTGAACTGGTTTAGAAAGAGTCCTGACCTGGATTAAAGGGTCAGTTGACTATGTCTGACTTAAGTATGGGTGTTGCACATGCGGACCATTATTTTTTCTTGGTTAGGTCTGAATTGATATAGGCCTACAGTGAATGTTTTTGAGTGTCTGTGGGAACAAAATCCACAAAGACTATGGTGGGATTCAAACACCAACAACCTCCTACTATTATATGCATTTGAAGACAACTCAATCTCACGAACACCGAGCTTGCTATAGATCCCTAGCAGAGAATACCGCAATTTACATAAACTATGGTAGTTTATGAAATTCTCGTGTCGGGATATCAAACGGGAAGAGCAAAATTAAATCAGTTTCCGGGTTAATCTGACCTCCAAAATGGGTCCAGTAAAAGTGGACCCTTTTTCAGGGTAAATTCGAACCCGGGAGTTTTCACAATGCTGTTTGTGCACGTGGCAACTATTGGGAACCTACTCATCAAGGCAATACTAGGAAAGCATAGGTCGGCCTAACCTGAAGCTTAGGTAACACTGGACACCAATGAGATGAATTGCAAACATAATGGCGACCTTGGATGACACTGAGGCTAACTATGACAGCCTGATGCTACACTGGATAAGATTACACAGTAGGTGAATTAGCAGAATCATGGAAGAACCATGGGATATAAGTCGGTTACATGTTTGACAAGCACGGGAGTAGATGAATTATGAAAGGTGGGACAACCTCAAATAGCATTGAGGCTACTGCGATCTTTGGGCAATCATGAATAGCAAGGAGGCGAAGTATGAGAGCTTGAGAGACATTGAGATGATTATTGAAGAAGCTTGAAGCGAATAATTAGATCGGTGCGACATTCCATGAGTTAAATATTTCCTAAAAATCTAAAATCATTTTACTCGGGGGGGGGGGGTGTTGAAAGTCACTGAAAGTGAAAGTTTTTAATCCTTCCCCTCCCCACCTTTGAGAATAAATTGTACACCACTGTGGCATATATCGACAGTTTGTTTCGGGCATATGTCCCTGTTACATTATGAAGATTGCCTTTGTTTGTTATTGTTGCACCGGTGATTCCCCGCAAATTAGTTTTTATCTAATGTTTTTATCTAATGTTTGACAAAATAATTGTCAACAAGTAAAGTACAGATTTTCTTTTCTTGTCAATTAAGCTTCCAGGGTTTCGACCCTGGGGGCGTTCGCCTTTAGACAGGTCCCAATACTCCCACTTGTATTTTTCGTTTTTTCTAAGTGCAGCATTTCAAACGAAAATCAAATGAATGGTACAAACATGGACCGTCTTGTGAGATGTTTTATCAAAAGAGAGACGATTGTTGTACTAGCTCTGTACCACCCATATGTGTAAAAAAAAGTGCATAGCATTGTAGTATTGCCTATTTACAGTGCATCATCATTTCTTAAAAAGGTGTTCCCCAAAAATGTACCTATTGTTGGTTGTAGGCCACAATAAATATAATGCCAAATTCTGTGACTATAATTTGGTGCATGGATTTGGTTCATGGATTTTGAAAAACAAAAGACAGGCCTATGTCATTGCGCCGACCAAGCTTAACCATACTAGTTTTGGTAGATCTTTCCAGCCATTGCACCTCGTGCTTAGAAAATCCCTTTTCCACAGACAACCTACCAAATATATATTTTTTCATTGCTTACAAGGATGACTCCGCTATTTTACTTTTGCTGAGTTTTGAATGCTTGTTTATGTGTTTTGTTTTCTTTATTTCTTTTTGGATGGGATGGGACTATTCCTCAAATTTGACTTGGGGTGTGGGGATGATGTTCAGGGGTGGTCATTGGAAATTTAAAATCAAATTTACACCACTGACTATAGCTAGTAATTAATAATAATTAATAATTCCCATCTTCAAGTTCTTCCATACAACTACAAATCCATGTTTCCAAACCGAGGCTGGAAGTAAAATATGCTGGTTTGTCATTACACAAACTTGAACGTAGCTCCGTGAAAGCTTTTTTTTATTATACATGAATACCAATCCTTGATTAAAGTCAATTTTGTGCATACATGCATTTTGAATCAGGCCTGTCTTAAATGTACTGTACAAGAATTCGTAAAGTACTCACGTACTGGTACTCATGACAAAGTACTCACGTACTGGTACTCATGATAAAGTATTCACGTACTCGTACTCATGACAAAGTACTCACGTACTGGTACTCATGACAAAGTACTCACGTACTGGTACTCATGACAAAGTACTCATATACTCGTACTCATGACAAAGTACTCACGTACTCGTACTCATGACAAAGTACTCACGTACTGGTACTCATGACAAAGTACTCACATACTCGTACTCATGATAAAATACTCACGTACTCGTACTCATGATAAAATACTAACGTACTCGTACTCATGACAAAGTACTGCTACTCGTACTCGTACTCAAGGGATTTTTTTTAATCGAGTACTCATTCCAAAGTAATCGTACTCATACTCATGAAAAAGTACTCGTACTCGTTCTCATGAAAAATTACTCGACTACAACTCTGGTTTGTAATAAAGACAATTACCAAGGCTTTAGACCATATTAATCACACTATTGTGATACAAAAACTTTTAAACCTTGGAGTCCGAGGGTCCATAGTTCCCATCGTCTGCAGCTTTCTCACTGGTCGCACCCAAAATATTATGCTCATTTTCTTCAACCCAGGCAATATCCTGTGGTGTTCCCCAGGGAACAAAATACTGTTTCTTGCTCTTGTTATATTACTAGATTGGAAATATGTGGATGACCTGACTTTGGAAGAAACTTTCAAATTTGGGGACCAGCAAAAACTTCAAATACATCTTGATAATCTTTTTATTTGGTGTAAAGATAATGATGTCTTACCTAAACCCTCTAAATGTCAAAATATGATAGTCGTTTTTTTTTTTAAAGTGTGAGGTGCCTAGCTCAACACTCTCCATTGACTCTGTTAATTTAAATTATGTATCTCGAAGCAGGTCGTTTCGTACCCAAGTCGTTTCGTACCCAAGTCGTTTCGTACCCAAGCCGGGTGACTGCATGATCCCGTCTTGGCCGAGCTGTGCAGCTACCTCCGCACCCCGTGGCTGGAAAGCTCAACCTGGAGCCCACGCGACTGGTCGGTGTTTATGAGAAGCATTTGCACAAACAACGACGTAGAGGGCTGGCACCGGAGACTAAATGGGCGGGCAGGACGTCACACCGTCCCATTCTACAACGTCGTCATGCTCCTGCATGCTGAATCCAGCTACGTTAACGTCCAGCTCAAGCTCGTAAAAGAGTCGAGACTGTGCCGGAACCAGCGGCGGATGTACCAGCAGGTTCAAGGAAAAATCTTCAAGTTGTGGGACGACTACCAAGCCCGCCGCCTCACAACATCGGGACTACTGGCAGCCTGCAAGTACCTGACAGGTCCAGCCCTGTAAGCCACAACAACAAGCCAACAACAAACAAACCGGTCCTTTTCAGGACCACCAATTCTATAAAGAGAGATTGATACCATGCAATTATAATTCAATTAGAAGGAAAAGAATCTGAACTTTCAAAATAAATCTGTTTACGCACGGTATAAAAACCATCTCACGGTCTTAATGATAACGGCAAAAAGGAATTAATTTGGTAACATTGTTTCCTACAAAATATGACACAATGTTTAGTTTGAATGCAAAAGTATGCTATTGTACATGTATTTGTACAGTGTTTATGGGCAGTAGTAAACGCTCATTAATTTGGTTGGTAATTGTTAAGTTGGCATGATTTAATTGGATTATGTATGTTCAGGATATGTACTTGTGAGAACATTATTGCATATCATTAAAAATATACAAAATGGATATGCCTAAATGTAGAAATCCAAGTAAAATACTGTTTTTTATTACTGTTTTTGCCTTGCATTTAGCACTATTTTTAGACCTGTACAAATACAATACCGTCCTGACGTAATTCCGTTACTATGATTGAAGGTAATTTTTTTTCAATAAAGGAATAATATTTCAAATTTTATTTTGCATTGTAGTTATTAACCCTACTAAAGTCTATATACTACAAATAACACCCCTTTTGGAAATTACTAAACTTCACAGAGATTTATTAATTCATGCAAGACCTGAAAACTGTTTGTCCTTCGCCGTAATTCTGTTACCGAAATTTTGACCTCCCTAAAGTGACCCACCGGGTAAATTTTTATTTATTTATTTTTCATTTGTGTCCAATAAATCTGTTGGATCTTGGCTCCCATTTCATACACAGATTAGTTGTCTAGTATAAAACATATTTTCTAGGTGATGGGCAAATGTTGGCTGGGTCATGAATGGACGTCATTCCGTTACCGGAGAATTGCCCACGTATCACGTATTTCACTGGTTGGCAAAAGTAAAAAGATTATAAAAAACAAACAAACAAACAAACAAACAAAAAAATTTAAAAGACCAGAAATGACCAGAAACCGGAGACTTTTGTTTGCCTTAGCCAAGCCATCGGCGCTGCTTTATAACAAGTTATGTATAACTGGAGTTTTTCCTGACACTTTAAAAAAAAAAAGCCAAAGTAGTACCTGTATATATAAAAGTGGCTGTAAACATGACATCGGTATAATAGTCCACAAACGACTGATATATTTTATTAACAAATATGATATTTTATCAGAATCATAATATGGCTTCAGAGAACAATTTGCTCCACTGAATAAGCAATTATAAGTATTCAACCATAGAGAAAGGTTGAATATAAATATATTATGCTATCGAAAATAATTTTCGATTTGTATTTTTCTGGATCTGTCAAAGGCTTTTGACACTGTAAATCATGATATTCTTATTGATTAGTTAGAACATATTGGTAACCGTGGATTGGCCTTGGATTGGTTCAGGAGTTGCTTAACACACAGAATACAATTTTTGTTATATAATTCTAAACACTCTTTTGATAAATGTATTTCTTAAGGAGTTCCACAAGGTTCTATAATATTTATATGAATGATATTTCCTTTTAGTAATTGGCTTTTAGTCTATTAATCTCAAAACAAACTACCGGTATATAATATTAAGCACTATAGATAGAACAAATATACGCGTAATGCCTCTCTCTGTTTAAGTGGAACTCCTTTTCATCAAACAATGAGTTCAAGAAATTTTGGAATTCACATTGATGAAAATCTGTCTTTGTGGCATTGTGTAGCAAAATTGTAGAAATATCGGTGTTACGAACCGATTGAAAGTGTAAACTTGGTTTATTGCCGGTCAGAAATATCGGTGTTACGAACAGATTGAAAGTGTAAACTTGGTTTATTGCCGGTCAGAAATATCGGTGTTACGAACAGATTGACAGTGTAAACTTGGTTTATTGTCGGTCAGAAATATCGGTGTTACGAACAGATTGAAAGTATAAACTTGGTTTATTATCGGTCAGAAATATCGGTGTTACGAACAGATTGACAGTGTAAACTTGGTTTATTGTCGGTCAGAAATATCGGTGTTACGAACAGATTGAAAGTATAAACTTGGTTTATTGTCGGTCAGAAATATCGGTGTTACGAACAGATTGAAAGTGTAAACTTGGTTTATTGCCGGTCAGAAATATCGGTGTTACGAACAGATTGAAAGTATAAACTTGGTTTATTGCCGGTCAGAAATATCGGTGTTACGAACAGATTGAAAGTATAAACTTGGTTTATTGCCGGTCAGAAATATCGGTGTTACGAACAGATTGAAAGTATAAACTTGGTTTATTGCCGGTCAGAAATATCGGTGTTACGAACAGATTGAAAGTATAAACTTGGTTTATTGCCGGTCAGAAATATCGGTGTTACGAACAGATTGAAAGTGTAAACTTGGTTTATTGCCGGTCAGAAATATCGGTGTTACGAACAGATTGAAAGTATAAACTTGGTTTATTGCCGGTCAGAAATATCGGTGTTACGAACAGATTGAAAGTGTAAACTTGGTTTGTGGGGGTACGGTTGCAATAGAAGGGAAGGGTCAGTAATTGGAACTGCTTACTACCATCCCCTCACCCCCACAAGAAATCATCCAATTCCAAGTAGCGATCAATGCCCATGGGCGCCAAATGGGGTACCTTCATAATACCTTTTAAAAATCAAAAAGAAGATGACATGGGTCTAGAGCTCACACCACAGAGTGGTACCATACAGAGTGTGATGAAGAATGTGGGGTGGATTCCACAATTAGGAACAGTTCTTCCCAGTTAACTGTATGCATTGAGTACAGTGCGTTTTCGCCTAACACTACAGGCCTTTAATTAAAAATAAGCATCAGTACCGAGTGATATCGATTTTGACGGGATAATAATTCATTGAATTAACCATCTATTAGGGTCTATATGATGCTGATGCGTTAGGCCTTAGTAGTTTCCAATAACACGAATAATGAAAACAAACCAACAATGTTGATGCAAAATTCAGGTAAACACGCAAAACCAGATATTAAGCGATTTGATTCATATTTGACGGCGCAGGAAGCTAACCAACAATATAGGCGCGATTTCTTGACTATTATTCGAGTAAACTTCAGCGTGTAATAAACACCGTGCCGCCTTTTAGTAAGCAGGCTTTTGTTATACTGTCGGCATGATGTGACCATGACATTTATTAAAGATATAATTATGCTTAACGCAGTGTGCCAATGACGTCATAAAACGAAATGATTATAGTTGGAATTGAAGATTTATTAAGATAAATCTATCACGATGAGATACTCTAAGCGCTTTACATTATTAAACCCTGGACATTGGGACAACATCAATCTTTAAACTTTCTCAGCTCCCTGTTGAGTATACAGCTCTAATCAAACACAACAACCATGTCTCCCCGCACACGTACCCATTTTTACTCATGGGTGAAGAGAAGCGAGTACGGTAAAGTATCTTGCTCAAGGACACAAGCGCCACGGTCATAGCCAGGTTTCGAATCTATATTCTGACAATTCATCAACCAGAAATAAGTCTGAGGATGCACTAGAACGTTTTGCCATGAACCTCTGCATCCCTATTATTTTTAATTAGTTGTTTTACTCCACCCCTTCCCTCCCGGGAAACATGGGGATTTGGTACCTTTTTGTTGCTCAAGGGTCTGGACTTTGGTCATGCTCACGTGTGGTGATTCAACATTCCCACATAGGTGGTGGGAATGGTGTGTGTGTGGGGGGGGGTACTCTTACTTCCACTGTGCCCTATATGCGGGTGAATGAATATTTCCAATTTGCCAATCCCCACGTAAAAAGACGGGCAGCCCGTGGGACAATTGATAGGTGCATTATGCTGGAAAGTCATTTGTCCAATGGACGTAAACAAGACGTATTACAACCTTATACATGATGCTAGCTATACATGGGGATGTGGAAAAAAGACTGGTCAATTTGTTACTTTGAAGCAATTATCAACATAGTCTTTTAATCAAAGAAAGATTTTGACAATTTAATGTTAACATATAGGCCCTATAGTTTTCACGTACATAATATACTATGCCTATTTGTTTTAATTATAAAAAGATGTAACAAGACTTAAAGCTGGTATACACTTTTGTCTGTAATGTCTGTAAATGTATCCAATCAAGAGATATAAGCTTTGAGGCTTTGCATGGTGGAATATCGATATCGTTTCGGTTTGCGGTAACACCATGTGTTTATCTCAACTAACGTGAAGCTCAGGTACAGGTTCTGAAAAGAAACCTTATCGCACAACTCGTATCTCAACCTTCGTTAAGTGAGAAAGGTTCAAGGGAGAACCAATTTCGGGCAACTCGTTTTTCTCTACTGTCGCTAAGTGAGAAATATGGTTCAGGGAGAACCATGGGGACTTCACGGGTTAATATGGTTCAGGGAGAACCGTAAATGGGGACTTCACGGGTTATAAACGGGTTATAAACACATTGTGTTACCGCAAACCGAAACGAAATCAAGAGATATGTATACAATCAAACCTGTGATAAATTCAGCTTAATTCATATTAACGAAAAAATAATGAAAATGCATTCAGATTGCCCGTATTCAAAACGGAATTTCTCTCTTTGTTCGTAAGGCCATCCCTTACACCGGGGCTCACACATGCAGAGTGGCGCACGATCGTGGATACAGGGGGCTTTGGGTTCACATCAGCCTCATTATAGCTATAATATCTCATACCTATAGCTCATTGCATCAGAGATCAAGCGCCTACAATATTTTTTTTTAAATGGCCGGGGCCCTTAAGCGGGACCAGGACCCACTGCCGTGGCCCCCGCATTTAGCCCACGAAATTGTGGGTTCTAGATCCGTCCTTAGTGGCAGGTGGGTGGATGAAGAAATTTATGCAACTGTGATCAGATTTTTTTTCAAGATAACTTATAGATTATATAGACCTATAGATTTTTCAAGATAACTTATATGGGCTGCAATAAGTTATTTATGTCAATAATGTCAACATGTAGCAGATAAGGGAAGCACAGCTGTTGGACAGACAAACCTTTTACACGATACAAATAAACAGGACAGGACAAACACTGAAGACAGGACAAACAAAACATGAGTAAGACCAAAATGGCTTATACAAATATATAATTATACAATAGGAGACTTTTATTTTCCCAAAACCGTTTAAACCGTTTAAAGGGAAGGTATAGACATGGGCGGATCCAGAACATTTATTTGGGGGGGGGGGGCTGAGAATCAAAAACAATTATTTTTCAGTACTACAAAAATTACAATGAAATAATCAAAGGGAGACAAAAACAAAGCACACTGTGGGAATGGGAGTGCGTGCGTGCGTTTTCCCCTCCCCTCCCCTCCCCCTCCCCTCTCTCTCTCTCTCTCTCTCTCTCTCTTTTTCTCTCTCTTTAAATTTTTTTTTTAAAACGATTTTAGGGGGGGCTACAGCACCCGCTTAGCCCCCCCCCCCGGATCCGCCAATAATAGAGCATTGGTAAGTATCTATAGACCAAAGTCTTTTTCATGTTCTTCATGTAAATCATGTTTACTTGGCTCAATAGGTTGAATTTGTAAAATTTCATTATATCTCCCATACTTAATTTATGATATTTTTGCCTAGGGAATTTGTTCTACTACAGAGTTTCCTATCCATAAACTTGAAGATCTGCAAAAAAGGGTTGTTCGTATAATTACCAGGGCATTATTTAGATCATACCTTCCGTCTGTTCAGGGGCGTTAATCATCAGTGGGGACTGGGAGACATGTCCCCTAATTTTTTCTTTTCTTTAGAGTAGGGGACAGTATATCAAATGTACCACACACTTTTTGATGGCACCTTAATTAAAACAAATAACAGACAATGTTAGCATATCTTGACTACCTTGGAGTAGGCTACCGTTTTTCCAAAACAAAATCATAAAGCGTTCAGAACACACCAAAGAGCATCCCGAATCGAACAATTTCCGTGACCGTGAATGATGTAAGACAGGCCACTACGCCGCGGCTACGCGCTCGCACTAAGGCAAATATACAATCTTTGATAGATTTGTTGGGACACTGGAACAATAATCGTCCACCCCAGTACCCGTTGTTGGCGTCGATCGGTTTTGATTTGAGGCCAATGGAGGGAGCCGCATTCCCAAATTTTTAGAGGGTGGGCAGTATTTTAGTATTTTGATGGCAAAAAAATAATACCCTAAATATTTATATAGACCTTATACCCAGGCTGAATCATGAGGATTATGCTACAATTTCTGTAGCAACCCATGCCAATGAAACGTAAAATAAGTCGTCACAAAGAACTCAGAACGCACTACTGATCTAACAATTTCTGATGTCTGTGAAGCGGTCCCTTACATAGTTCAAGAAGGCACATAACGCCCACTCCCAACTGGAGTTCGGTGTGAGCTAAATTATTTTTATTTTGTATAATTATTATTTTTATTTATTATTATTTTTACGGCAAGAAAGGGTGCGCTCCCTTGGCTGGTCCCTGTACCCGACACTGCCTGCATCCGACACTGCCTGCATACCCCCCCCCCCCACGCACACACACACAAACTTACATATGCGGATTGTGGGGTATTCCTTTGTTCGTTCTATTATCCCTTTTCTATAGAATTCTCCTGTGGGGTACCAGAATTTCTATAGATTCTCTGTGGGGTACCATTGTTCCATTGTGTTTGGTACCCCACAACGAATGGCGTGTAAGAACACACAGTCACACACACACACACACACACACACACACTTCCTTCTAAGTAGAGATCGACCCCGTGGGACATCAATTCAGTTAGGAAATTGTTTTACTAATTTTACTCAAATGACAGCACCTCTGACATAAATATTTCAAGTGATGTTTGATACTATCAACTTGACACCAAGTATAGCTTTCATGTAAAACTATGATCATTTTCAATTTTTTGATATTACAATATAGGCCAAAAGGGTTTAAAGTCATAATTCAAGGTATATAATTTATTATTTTCTAAGTTTGCGGAAAAAAACATTAGTAAAATACAATTATGTTTTTTATGAGATCCATACCTATGTTACATGTGATAATTGTTTATGATTGTTTCTAGAAGAGGAACATATTGAAACCACATTCACCATGGATTAAACAAATAATAAAAACATCATATGTAATAAGAATGGGTCATACTAATGCAATTTCAGGTAACTGAATTAAAAATGTGTCTTCTCAATCAAGCATTGTTAAAGCAAGAAGTATTGTTATCTTACACAAAAAACAAAAAACAAAATCAAAATCATGATTGGTCACAGCTTTAAATAAAACATGCTGTAAATGTGATAATGGTATCAATTATCCCTCGAAATCTGTCTGTCCCATGGTGTAATAATTTTCGTAAAATTTGTAAAATCATATCGTTGGAATATTACATACGAAAAATCAGCATCCATTTTTTACTAAAATTAAATAAGCTGAAACTTTGTATTAGAGGATTATATATACAAATATAAGAATGTGTGAATTAGTGTATTTATTGTATTTGATTTTCATGAAACTACAAGCAAGTCTGGACACGAGTGGAATCGGATTGAAGATATTTAAGAGGGGTCATAAGCTAATATTAATAACGGATCATTCCCCCATTTTGAGAAAGGTAACGTTTTATAATCTATACCCACTATAAAATGTTGTATAAAGTCACTTTCTTCTTATCCCTTTCGTCTCGAATTCAGAAAAGCCTATGGTCAACTGAAGGAAAACAAAAGGTCCTCTTACGTTTAAAAATAGCCTTCCTATTGTCGCCATTGCAAATTCACCCTTTCAGTTGGTAAAATCACCCAAGTATTTGACACGAATTTGCAACAAACACCGAAAATATCAGCGCTGTTGCAAATGTTAACGTAAGAGGGGATATTTGTTTGTTTTTTCCAGCAGACCATAGGCTTTTCTTAATTTGAGATAAAAGGGGTTCGGACAAAAGTAATTTTTACAGGGTTGTTTTTACCTTGGATCAAGATGATCTGATAAAACTGATGTTGCTAAGATTTCTTATGACATAACCTCTCTAAAAATGAGGAAAGGTCAATTAGTGATATTTGCTTTAAAGTTACTATATATTTAAAAAAAAAATTAAATATCACAGTTTTACAACAAACTTACTCGGTTTGATGATAGTATCAAACACCTCTTATTTCCGACGATGTTTCCTCCTCCCCATTTATTATTATTTAAAACAATATTATGATAAGGGATGAAGCATATAATAGGAATTATTTTCACACGGCTTTAGTAATTGATGTAGTGACAAGATAATATCAACTATCCCTATATCTTTTGACCAGGGATAAGGTCACCCCAAATATACAGTTAAGCACAAAATTGTAGATTGGAATTGGAAATGTTGAGTCAACCCTCACCCCCCTACCTTTGACAACAAATTAACGCCACTGGGACCATCAAATAACCCTTAATGAAATTGACCATCAAGTCCCACTTTTATTTAAATATTCATTAAACACAATATTCATAAGGGGCGGGGTTGTGAAATGCAACTTGGCAAGTGATGAGAATGTGAAACCGCCCGCCATTGATGCGCCACTGTTTACAGACATTTGACCAAAAGTGTATACTATTGAATGCTGACAGCCAATCAATTATCTCTGAACCAGGTCTAGAACCAATTCACGGTACACGAGTATTAATCTAAAAACAAATTAATGATCTGTTTTACCAAGTAAGACGTTGACGGTATCAAACATTCCTTGACATTTTTCTAAGGATTTTATTATTGAATTTCTTTCCAGTTTTGTTTTCTTTTGTTTTCATTGGAACATCGATAATTTCCTGTTATAAATGAAACAAATAATTTGAAATGAGAAATGCACAAAATAGTTGGCAGAAGCTTGGTTTTAAAGTAAAACATTGCTAAATAGAATTTATAACGGGAATTCATTTTAGTACATATTTACTGTAAAACCATATTTCTCACGATTATTTATTTATTTATTTCTTATTTAGAGCCTCAGTCGGCAAATGAAGCATCAAAGGTACCAGAACAAGGGTTGGTCCAGAATAAATTTACAGTCGGCAAACCAAGATTACTTTGCAATAGATTGCATTTTAGTCAAGAAATAAGTAAAACAAATTTGTAAACTCTTCATTGTTTATACTTGTATTGTAAAAGCAAAACAACAAACAAAAACGAAATGTAGGTATATCCCTTTTTAACAAAATGTACCCATAACTAACTGGGGAGCTGCACGGACAGATGACCGGCTAGTTAGCGTCCTTTAGACAAGGCGCTCGTAGAATCTTGCCTGGTACGTTTTTTCGAGCGTGGTGAAAACTGTCCGTGGTGTATACTTCCGCGTACACCTTGATACTGCTGATTCATGCCGTCTTTGCATTCATTGCCCCCCACGTTATTGCCACCCCTACTTTTAGCCATGCCACTTTTCGCTTCATTCTGAATTTCATGTGATTAATGTCCTCCACGTGGCGCAAATGTTGGGGGGAGGGGTAGATGATTCTCATTACAATGGAGCTAAGCTCAGGCCAAAAAAGTCTCTGGTTTCTGGTCCTTGAATGTTTTAATTTTCCATGATCCATGTTGACATCACTTTTTTACCGTTTAATTGCAAATTTGTGGTTGTTTTGATAACTTTGTTGATATAATATGCTATATAACTTTCTGGTACATATGCTAATAGCAGTTTGCATATTCATTAGCAAATCCGTGACGTAACAGCTGGACCTGATGTGACATCATGGTTGACTTAATTCCTCGACTTTTCAAAAAGAAGTTTTCTTATTTTAATTGTAAATTGTTGATGTTTTCTAGTTAACTGTTATATGTTTTGTTTACCAATCACTGTACTCTTTGAGGTAACAACTGTTTTCTTGGGAAAGGTTTGGGGTTTTGATTTAGTGTTGCTGTGACACTGACGTGCCCGTTAGGTTCTCAAAAAACAGCGCTCTCGTGTGTCAAGGACGAACATTTTTACTTTACGTAAGAATAGACTTCCATTTTGTCCAGAAGCATGCATATTTGCTAAAATATATATCTCTACATAAATTTGCATTTAAGCCTTTAAAGGGACAATGTCGTCCCGATCAACAGGACATGGAAACGGAAAGCTAGTTATTAGATTAACTCAATGACTGAAAATACCCAACATGATAAGGTCATATTACTGTTGCTGCTGCATAAAATGAGCCAGTAATTTTCAGTCAATTTGTTCAACTTAAACCAGGACACCAATTCCATGCCCTGTTGAACTTAGTCTGCTTTGATCTTTACTTATTGTCCACTTAAGTGAGGGTATCTTTTAATTTAAACCCTTACTGCCCTCCTACTGACAACACCAATCTTTAACATTAGACTTATGACAAACTCCATCATCCATGGTAAAGGGGAAAAATTCAATGAATTTGATTGATAATTGATGCAATTTTTAAAAAAATGTTTATTAAAAAGTACTTTTTAGAAAACCAAATAATTGAGAGCATATAATTGAGAACATAAGTCAACCTTAATGGGATTTAAACCAGACCTGATTCAACAAAGTATAATACACAAATATGCACATTCCTTTACTTTCCTTATGTATTTATGACACGACTAACATTTTAAATTAGACCTATATTGCAGAAATACAGAGGTACGAAGCGGTCGTCGTCGCTGCATGGGCGTATGTGCGTAATGTATGCTATATGACTTGTGTCTGAATGCTTACCGGTATAGTGGATATCTCATCCCATTGATAAATCCACTGAGGTCACCACCGACTACATAAACTTTTGTGAATATCTTATTATACCTGAGACTCAAATTAAAAAATTTCCGAATGACAAACCATGGTTAAATAAGGAGCTGAGGTGTTTAGTCAGACAAAAACAGACAGTTCACAAAAATGGAAATCTTGAGGAAAAACGCAAACTACAGAAAGAAATAAAAACTCTTATTCGTCGCTGCAAGAAGCAGTATGGACAGAAAATTGAGGAAAAATTTAAGAGCAACAATCCTAAAGCTGCGTGGAATGCCTTGAAGGACATCACAGGATACAATCGGCGAAACAAATTGATTTTGCCATTTGGTGACCTTAAGGAATTCGTAGAAGAGTTGAACCAGTTTTACAGGCGCTTTGATCTGGATGGTCAGCATCATAACCCTGCACACGAACAGTTGTGTGCGCATCTGGTGTCAAGTTTAACAGACAGTAATAAACTTCAACTTTCAATCTCTCAAGGCCATTAAACCAAACAAATCGGCTGGTCCTAATGGGATTTCGGGAAGGCTCCTGAAATCTTGTTGTAAAGAGCTTGCAGGGGTGTTCCGACACCTGTTCCAGTGGTCATTGAACAGTCACACTGTACCAAGTTTATGGAAATCATCTATCATCGTCCTTGTTCCTAAGAAAACCAACCCGGCAGTTCTCAACGACTACAGACCAGTAGCATTAACGGCCATAGTGATGAAGTGCTTCGAAACAATTGTTAGAGACATTCTGACTGCAGAAACACTCAATTTCGCAGATCCTTTTCAGTTTGCATACAGAGCAAAACGTGGGGTAGTGGATGCCATGATCACTTTTTTGCATAATATTTATGATCATCTTGATAAACCAGGAAATTATGTTCGTACCTTATTTTTGGATTTTTCATCTGCTTTTAACACTATTAAACCGTATGCTCTCCTCAGCAAAGTGCAGAAATTTTTTATTGGAAAGATCACAAAGGGTTAGGTCTGATAATGTAATGTCAGATGTTGCCCATATCAGCACAGGAGTACCTCAAGGCTGTGTTTTGTCACCTTTATTGTTTTCTTTGTACACTAGTGATTTTTGTCCTGAAAGCAGAGCATGTGTTATGACAAAATATGCTGATGACACCGCCTTATCTGGACTGATTACTAATAATTCTGAGGTGGAGTATAGGTGTGAAATTGATAAATTTGTGGAGTGGTGCAATATAAATCATCTGATTTTAAACGTACAGAAAACCAAAGAAATGATTTTTGATTTCCGGAAAATTAAAAATATGAAGGAACCAGTTGAAATTGATAACACCGATGTTGAGGTTGTTCAAGAGTTTAAATACTTGGGAACAGTTGTGGATGATAAATTAAATTGGAATGCTAATACAACTAGGATCCAGAAAAAAGCCAATCAACGGCTTTACTTTTTAAGGAAACTGAAATCTTTTAATGTGGATTGTCAGATTTTAAATCTGTTTTATCAGAGCACCATCCAGTTGACTGTGATTTGTTGTTGTATATCTTGGTTCAACTCACTTACATTCTGCAGTCGTAAAAAACTCCAACGCATTGACAAGCAAGCTATGAAGATAATTGGCGCTGATGTTGAGAATATTCAGCAAATTGCAGAGAATCATCTTATCACCAAATTTAATGGCATTCTTTCTGATACAACCCATCCTCTTAATCCCTTCATTATTTGCAATCGATCTGGCAGAGTACGTCAACTTAGTCTGAAAACCAACAGGTTTAAATGTTTAAATGTTCATTTTTACCATGGGCCATTCAGATTTTTAACTCAACCTTCACCAGATAGTTTTATCCCTTTCCCTTGCTGTGCATTAACCCAACCTTCCCCCCTCCCCATATCCTACCCTTCCTTACCCGTTTCCTTTTCCCTCATTTCCTTCCCTAATCACCCCATTGCCCTGAATCCCTATTGCTTCCTTAGTTTTTATGATTGTTTTGTAAGTAAATAATTTGTTTTTTCATTTTGATCTTTTTAAATGTATTGTATTTTTAAATCAGTGTACACTGGGAAATCAATTTTCATGTGATGTTTTGCATGACAATAAATAAAATCTTGAATCTTGATCTTGAAATCTTGAATCTTGAATCCCACAAACGATTCAGGCATAACCTTGACTAATGAGACGAACAATGTAGCTTAACAACTGTTTACCTTCATCCGCCTCAATCAGTTTATGAAACTGCTGTGACATTATTCGCCTTCGTGTTCTCCATCTTGAATTTGACGAGTGTTGAATGAGACACGGCGCCTCGTGGGGGACTTTACATAAAAGCATGTCTTTTATACACTTTCGTCGTAAAATTCCACTAAACAACTGTAAAATCTCTTTATAACATAAGTTTATAACATAAACTTACACAATTCGGGTCAAGTTTAATTTTTACTCTGTATTTTTACGTTTACAAAATGTGTATTATTTTTCACTGTGTTTTTACTTAAATCAAGTTTTTGTTTACATAACTTATTCTACCTAATTTTTGTTTACTATCTCTTCTCTGTGTGTATTCCTTTTTAAAGTTTTAACATTGGTATATTAGTGTAGCTCTGTATAAGATTCCCCATACCCCCAGCCTAATGTAGCGTGCATTATGTTGTGTACGTATTTGCCTATACATGGATGAGAGTCGCCGGGAGTTCAAGGACGAATGTGCCAGCGTGTCGGTCGAGTTGGCACCCCGTAAGACACGGCCAAGGAGGGAGCGATCCGTGGGGGACACATACATTGCCGCAAACGAATCTGGACACGTGTGGAATCAGATCGAACATCTTGTACTCGGGAACTCAAGTTAAAACGGAACGTTTATTCATAACCAACGCTTCACAAATAATGTTATAATCAAAACCGCCCAATTTTTTGGTTTTTATTGTAACGCGATTTTGTTTTTTGTCATTTCGATAAAGATCCTGCTGGGGTCAAACACGAGGACGATAATATCACACGTAGCCCAACCACACCGAGCCCAGGCTATTGTATACTTTTGGGGTTATTAGCGAAAGTGTTATATCAGTAACCCATTGGGAGATTTGGGGTGATCGTGACCGCAGATATGCTCACTCTAGAGAGGTTCAATAAAACTGTCACAATTTTGTGATACTCACTGGTTTTCTATAACGTGCTGGCTGTGGGGCTGACCGCATAATATGTTGTCAGATTTTTGTAGTCACGGTAAAGAAGCAAAATACGAAGGCAGGAAGGCATTTTTGTGTTTTTCCACATTTTCTTTTCTTGTTAAGCAACACAACATAATGATAATTATACCATGGGAGGTCTCTTTTTGTTATTCCAATATGTTTGTATACGAATGTCAAAATTTACTTTTTTCTTTTCCTATTTTCTTCTTTTGTATAGGAATGCTACAGTTTCCATTTTCCTTGTACAAACCCTAATGTGACCTTATAACTTCTGGTTCAAATACATGTAGAAAGTTAAAATTAATCTATTTTACCGAAAGCATTAAGATATTTCAAAGTCATTGTTAGGTTGTTAGAATAAGTGAGGTCAGCCCTTTTCCAAAATAATTTTTTGGTGACGTCGGCAGGTTAAGGAAAGTGAATGTTTGTTATCTCAAAAAAGGCAGAAGGCATTGAACAGGAAGTTACGGTTGGGAGAATTTGAAATTACATGCAAATCATTGAATATTACAAAAAAACATAATGTGAACCTAAAAAGATAATTTCATAATTGTTTTTAAGATCGTAATAACATTGAAATATCTAGTTGATGTGACCTTTATACCTTTTACTTCCGGTCCAAACATGAGGTTCACATATTACATATTCTTAAACACAACTTAAAGGTCTGTTGAAGATGAAATTGTTATTGTTATAATAAAATATGTCAGACCTTTTCGAAACTATGACTGTGGTGTCACTAACGATCATTTAATTGAACCAGAAGATGACCGGAACACTGTGCTCCATGATCGAAGAAACACTCAATATCAATAGTATTATTATTTTGTTCTTCAACTAATCAACATAGTTTTATCTAGTTTGGGTTTGTGGGGTACGGTTGCAATAGAAGGGAAGGGTCAGTAATTGGAACTGCTTACTACCATCCCCTCACCCCCACAAGAAATCATCCAATTCCAAGTAGCGATCGATGCCCGTGGGTGCCAAATTGCGCCCAATAATACTTTTTAAAAATAAAAAAGAACTCTGGTTTTCGCAGAAGATGACATGGGTCATGAGCTCACACCACTTGAAAGTCAATGCACAGAGGGGAAAATGAGAGAGATACAGAGTGTGAGATGAAAGTGGGGTGAATTCCACAATTATGAACAGTTCTTCCCATGTTAACTGTATACATTGAGCACAATACGTTTTCGCATAACGCTACAGGCCTTTAATTAAAAATAAGCATCAGTACCAAGTGACATCGATTTTGATGGGATAATAATTCATTGAATTAACTATCTATTACGACCCTTATGGTGATGATGCGTGAGGCCTTGGCAGTTTCCAATTCACGAAGAATGAAAACAAGCCAACAGTATGGATGCAAAAATGAAAATTCAGGTAAACATGCACAGCCAGATATTAAGCGATTTGATTAATATTTGATAACACAGGAAGCTAACCGCCAATATAGGCGCTATTTCTTGATTATTCTGGTGAACTTCAGCGTGTTCTTCAAACGCTCATTGCATCAGAGAGCGCCTACAATAAACAATAAATAAAAAAATGGTCGGGGCCCTTAAGCAGGACCCGGACCCACTGCCGGGCCCCCCTCTCCCCGCATCCCCCCGCCTGCATTCCCCGGTTCCCCTCCCCCTCGATTTGTTTTAATTACTGCAACTGTGATTTTTTTTTTTTTCAAGATTACTTATAGATAATATAGGCCTATAGATTTTTCGAGATAACTTATAGGGGCTGCAATAAGTTATTTATGTCAATAATGTCAACATGTAGCAGATAAGGGAAGCACAGCTGTTGGACAGACAAAACTTTTTCATGTACAAATAAACAGGACAGGACAAACACTGAAGACAGGACAAGTAAAACACGAGTAAGACCAAAATGGCATATACAAATATATAATTATAATATAGGTTTTCCCGGTCAGTTTCGGCAAATAAGCAGCAAATTTAAACACCGCGTCATTCTGTTTCACGCGAAATTGAATGCTGCTAAAAATCATCATTCAATTTCGTTTTATGAGTTGGCAACAGTACTCTTGCGTCATGCGATTTAAACAAAATAACCATTAACAATACACTCGAACATCATTCAATTTCGCAGGAGCTTTTTGTGGCGCGTATTTGGTCATTCAAATTCATTATTGGGCAGGCATTTGTAAAATTTGTGCAACTTAATTGACACTTTGTTAAACTTTGTTTAACTTTAGTTTCCTATAGATTTTTAAATGTATAAAAACGGTTCACTAATGAATGAATGGACAATAACAAACAAGGATAAAACAAAATGATAAAGACACACTCAAACATCAAAAACTGGTTATAATGATACAGTCCAATATAACATAAATGTTACAATTTGCTGAATGAAACTCGATATAGGAGGGTGTCACAACCCCACATCCCCTTTGATGGCGGCATTCTTCCCCCCTAACCGGCTACCCTACTGTAATAAACTACTGTCATGTCGTTGAGTTCTATAGGAGGGTGTCACAACCCCACATCCCCTTTGGTGGCGGCATTCTTCCCCCCTAACCGGCTACCCTACTGTAATAAACTACTGTCATGTCGTTGAGTTCTATAGGAGGGTGTCACAACCCCACACCCCTTTTGGTGGCGGCATTCTGCCCCCCTAACCGGCTACCCTTCTGTAATGAACTACTGTCATGTCGTTGAGTTCTATAGGAGGGTGTCACAACCCCACATCCCCTTTGTTGGCGGCATTCTTCCCCCCTAACCGGCTACCCTACTGTAATGAACTACTGTCATGTCGTTGAGTTCTATAAGAGGGTGTCACAACCCCACATCCCCTTTGGTGGCGGCATTCATCCCCCCTAACCGGCTACTGTAATGAACTACTGTGATGTCGTTGAGTTCTATAGGAGGGTGTCACAACCCCACATCCCCTTTGGTGGCGGCATTCATCCCCCCTAACCGGCTACTGTAATGAACTACTGTGATGTCGTTGAGTTCTATAGGAGGGTGTCACAACCCCACATCCCCTTTGGTGGCGGCATTCTTCCCCCCTAACCGGCTAATGTAATGAACTACTGTGATGTCGTTGAGTTCTATAGGAGGGTGTCACAACCCCACATCCCCTTTGGTGGCGGCATTCTTCCCCCCTAACCGGCTACCCTACTGTAATGAACTACTGTCATGTCGTTGAGTTCTATAGGAGGGTGTCACAACCCCACACCCCTTTTGGTGGCGGCATTCTGCCCCCCTAACCGGCTACCCTTCTGTAATGAACTACTGTCATGTCGTTGAGTTCTATAGGAGGGTGTCACAACCCCACATCCCCTTTGTTGGCGGCATTCTTCCCCCCTAACCGGCTACCCTACTGTAATGAACTACTGTCATGTCGTTGAGTTCTATAAGAGGGTGTCACAACCCCACATCCCCTTTGGTGGCGGCATTCATCCCCCCTAACCGGCTACTGTAATGAACTACTGTGATGTCGTTGAGTTCTATAGGAGGGTGTCACAACCCCACATCCCCTTTGGTGGCGGCATTCTTCCCCCCTAACCGGCTACTGTAATGAACTACTGTGATGTCGTTGAGTTCTATAGGAGGGTGTCACAACCCCACATCCCCTTTGGTGGCGGCATTCTTCCCCCCTAACCGGCTAATGTAATGAACTACTGTGATGTCGTTGAGTTCTATAGGAGGGTGTCACAACCCCACATCCCCTTTGGTGGCGGCATTCTTCCCCCCTAACCGGCTACCCTACTGTAATGAACTACTGTCATGTCGTTGAGTTCTATAGGAGGGTGTCACAGCCCCACAGCCCCACATCCCCTTTGGTGGCGGCATTCTGCCCCCCTAACCGGCTACCCTACTGTAATGAACTACTGTCATGTCGTTGAGTTCTATAGGAGGGTGTCACAACCCCACATCCCCTTTGGTGGCGGCATTCTGCCCCCCTAACCGGCTACCCTACTGTAATGAACTACTGTCATGTCGTTGAGTTCTATAGGAGGGTGTCACAACCCCACATCCCCTTTGGTGGCGGCATTCTGCCCCCCTAACCGGCTACTGTAATGAACTACTGTCATGTCGTTGAGTTCTATAGGAGGGTGTCACAACCCCACACCCCTTTTGGTGGCGGCATTCTGCCCCCCTAACCGGCTACCCTTCTGTAATGAACTACTGTCATGTCGTTGAGTTCTATAGGAGGGTGTCACAACCCCACATCCCCTTTGTTGGCGGCATTCTGCCCCCCTAACCGGCTACTGTAATGAACTACTGTCATGTCGTTGAGTTCTATAGGAGGGTGTCACAACCCCACATCCCCTTTGGTGGCGGCATTCTTCCCCCCTAACCGGCTAATGTAATGAACTACTGTCATGTCGTTGAGTTCTATAGGAGGGTGTCACAACCCCACATCCCCTTTGGTGGCGGCATTCTTCCCCCCTAACCGGCTACCCTACTGTAATGAACTACTGTCATGTCGTTGAGTTCTATAGGAGGGTGTCACAGCCCCACATCCCCTTTGGTGGCGGCATTCTGCCCCCCTAACCGGCTACCCTACTGTAATGAACTACTGTCATGTCGTTGAGTTCTATAGGAGGGTGTCACAACCCCACATCCCCTTTGGTGGCGGCATTCTGCCCCCCTAACCGGCTACCCTACTGTAATGAACTACTGTCATGTCGTTGAGTTCTATAAGAGGGTGTCACAACCCCACATCCCCTTTGGTGGCGGCATTCTGCCCCCCTAACCGGCTACCCTACTGTAATGAACTACTGTCATGTCGTTGAGTTCTATAGGAGGGTGTCACAACCCCACATCCCCTTTGGTGGCGGCATTCTGCCCCCCTAACCGGCTACCCTACTGTAATGAACTACTGTCATGTTGTTGAGTTCTATAGGAGGGTGTCACAACCCCACATCCCCTTTGGTGGCGGCATTCTGCCCCCCTAACCGGCTACCCTACTGTAATGAACTACTGTCATGTCGTTGAGTTCTATAGGAGGGTGTCACAACCCCACATCCCCTTTGGTGGCGGTATTCTGCCCCCCTAACCGGCTACCCTACTGTAATGAACTATACTGTCATGTTGTTGAGTTCTATAGGAGGGTGTTACAACCCCACATCCCCTTTGGTGGCGGTATTCTGCCCCCTAACCGGCTACCCTACTGTAATGAACTACTGTCATGTCGTTGAGTTCTATAGGAGGGTGTCACAACCCCACATCCCTTTGGTGGCGGCATTCTGCCCCCTAACCGGCTACCCTACTGTAATGAACTACTGTCATGTTGTTGAGTTCTATAGGAGGGTGTCACAACCCCACATTCCCTTTGGTGGCGGCATTCTGCCCCCCTACCCGGCTACCCTACTGTAATGAACTACTGTCATGTTGTTGAGTTCTATAGGAGGGTGTCACAACCCCACATCCCCTTTGGTGGCGGCATTCTGCCCCCCTAACCGGCTACCCTACTGTAATGAACTACTGTCATGTCGTTGAGTTCTATAGGAGGGTGTCACAACCCCACATCCCCTTTGGTGGCGGCATTCTGCCCCCTAACCGGCTACCCTACTGTAATGAACTACTGTCATGTCGTTGAGTTCTATAGGAGGGTGTCACAACCCCACATCCCCTTTGGTGGCGGCATTCTGCCCCCCCCTAACCGGCTACCCTACTGTAATGAACTACTGTCATGTCGTTGAGTTCTATAGGAGGGTGTCACATCCCCACATCCCCTTTGGTGGCGGCATTCTGCCCCCCTAACCGGCTACCCTACTGTAATGAACTACTGTCATGTTGTTGAGTTCTATAGGAGGGTGTCACATCCCCACACCCCCTTTGGTGGCGGCATTCTGCCCCCCTAACCGGCTACCCTACTGTAATGAACTACTGTCATGTCGTTGAGTTCTATAAGAGGGTGTCACAACCCCACATCCCCTTTGGTGGCGGCATTCTTCCCCCCTAACCGGCTACCCTACTGTAATGAACTACTGTCATGTCGTTGAGTTCTATAGGAGGGTGTCACAACCCCACATCCCCTTTGGTGGCGGCATTCTGCCCCCCTAACCGGCTACCCTACTGTAATGAACTACTGTCATGTCGTTGAGTTCTATAGGAGGGTGTCACAACCCCACATCCCCTTTGGTGGCGGCATTCTGCCCCCCTAACCGGCTACTGTAATGAACTACTGTCATGTCGTTGAGTTCTATAGGAGGGTGTCACAACCCCACATCCCCTTTGGTGGCGGCATTCTTCCCCCCTAACCGGCTACCCTACTGTAATGAACTACTGTCATGTCGTTGAGTTCTATAGGAGGGTGTCACAACCCCACATCCCCTTTGGTGGCGGCATTCTGCCCCCCTAACCGGCTACCCTACTGTAATGAACTACTGTCATGTCGTTGAGTTCTATAGGAGGGTGTCACAACCCCACATCCCCTTTGGTGGCGGCATTCTGCCCCCCTAACCGGCTACCCTACTGTAATGAACTACTGTCATGTCGTTGAGTTCTATAGGAGGGTGTCACATCCCCACACCCCCTTTGGTGGCGGCATTCTGCCCCCCTAACCGGCTACCCTACTGTAATGAACTACTGTCATGTCGTTGAGTTCTATAGGAGGGTGTCACAACCCACATCCCCTTTGGTGGCGGCATTCTTCCCTAACCGGCTACCCTACTGTAATGAACTACTGTCATGTCGTTGAGTTCTATAGGAGGTGGTCACAACCACATCCCCTTTGGTGGCGGCATTCTGCCCCCCTAACCGGCTACCCTACTGTAATGAACTACTGTCATGTCGTTGAGTTCTATAGGAGGGTGTCACAACCCCACATCCCCTTTGGTGGCGGCATTCTGCCCCCCCTCCTAACCGGCTACCCTACTGTAATGAACTACTGTCATGTCGTTGAGTTCTATAGGAGGGTGTCACATCCCCACACCCCCTTTGGTGGCGGCATTCTGCCCCCCTAACCGGCTACTGTAATGAACTACTGTCATGTCGTTGAGTTCTATAGGAGGGTGTCACATCCCCACACCCCCTTTGGTGGCGGCATTCTGCCCCCCTAACCGGCTACCCTACTGTAATGAACTACTGTCATGTCGTTGAGTTCTATAGGAGGGTGTCACAACCCCACATCCCCTTTGGTGGCGGCATTCTTCCCCCCTAACCGGCTACCCTACTGTAATGAACTACTGTCATGTCGTTGAGTTCTATAGGAGGGTGTCACAACCCCACATCCCCTTTGGTGGCGGCATTCTGCCCCCCTAACCGGCTACCCTACTGTAATGAACTACTGTCATGTCGTTGAGTTCTATAGGAGGGTGTCACAACCCCACATCCCCTTTGGTGGCGGCATTCTGCCCCCCCTCCTAACCGGCTACCCTACTGTAATGAACTACTGTCATGTCGTTGAGTTCTATAGGAGGGTGTCACATCCCCACACCCCCTTTGGTGGCGGCATTCTGCCCCCCTAACCGGCTACCCTACTGTAATGAACTACTGCCATGTCGTTAAGTTCTATAGGAGTCAAATTTATCATAAAATATCCAAAATAAAAACATTCCGCTTACAATATAAAAATAATTACGTTCCGTTAAGTTAAAAGATTCAGTTATGGGAAAATAAACTGCTGGTATTAAATAAATAAGGCTTTAGTTTAAATATGGCCCTGTATTTGTGTAGGGTTTTGAATGCCCTTACACTGCGACAGCTGGAGAGTTAAAAAATACACATGCAGTGGTGTTAATTTTGGGCAACTTGACCCCTCCCCACTCCCCAAAAAACAAAACAAAACAAAACAATAACGATAACGATAACAATAACAATAGCATAAAAACAAACAAACAAACAAAAAACATCGTGGCAGATTCAATTAAAACACTGAAGTAATTTCACATCCCAGTTTAATATGCAGGGTATACACTACATTGGTAATATCGACAAAACGTAAATGATCAGAGTTTTACATGCAACAGCCACGGACAACGGGAACGTTCCCATCCCACCAAAAATGAACAAGGATGACAAGGTCGCGCTAATGACCTTAAATGTAGCACATACAGGAGGGGAACACAAATCTAAGGGTGATGTATTGATGAGTATTTGCATATTAATGAGCCTAGCTGATTTCGTACCATTCCACCTTGGCAGGATTCAATCAAGTGTGGATTGACTCAATTCGTGTCAAACTACTTCATGTACACTGCATGTGCACAAGGATTGGCCTGGTATTTAGGGATAAAGGAAAGGATATAATGTGGAAAAACAGGGGCGGATCAAGAATGGCTTAAAATGGGAGGCATATGGATAATTTGTAACTTCCATGTAAAATAATGATTTAGTAGCAAGATGAAAGGGAAAGAAAACTTTTTATACTTTTGACTTTGCTGAATACGGCCTATAAATAAACAATAATTTCTAAAAATATAGGCTAAAATTGTAGAAAATATAAAAACAGCTGTCGTGTTAGACCACATGTAAAACTGAATTTGACACGCAAACCTTTTCATCGGTTAAATTAACAAAATTGATTTAATAATCATTATGACAATACATGGTTTTTAGTAAAACTCATCAACAATCCGCAAAAGGTAAACAAATTAATATTTCAAGTTTTCGACGGCAATGAATGGCAACTTTGCATCAAAATTGCACTCAAAAACACGACAAATTTTATCATACCACTGGAGTCAATCGAATCTGCTGCCATGGTGGAATGGTACGGAAAGTAGATAGAAAATGAGGGCACTGGCTCACTACCCATAAAATGGGCGTGTCTGACTGAGTAGGGGGTGGTATCTGACTCTTTAATTTTATGGGTTACGCCCCTTTGAGCTTTGTTTTATTTTTCTGAGCGTGTCTGACTGAGTAGTATAGTAGGGGGTTTGGTGGTTGTTTACATCTGAGGATGTGTTGGATTACATCCAAAAAGATTTCCAAAAAAAAATCGTAAATAAAATTGACATTTAAAAAAAAAATCTAGTAGTATGATGATAAAGACGATGGTCAACTACAGATTACATAGTGTCGCGCAACTGAAAGAGTTTGTTGAAAAAAGTAATATTAAGATGGGTGAGCCCTCTGGCAAGAACGGTAAACTGATTAAAAAGGATTATTTATTGGCGGTTATAAAACATTTAGACAATTTACCGCCTTAAAAGATTATTTTGTGCGAATGGCTTTTAGTTGGTTCGACTGAAAAGTGTCATAAACTAAGCATGCGTGGAGGTAAATTTTGTACGCAACATCGACGGCGCATTAAGGCTGGAAAATCTATACCAGTTCCATGTATAAGATGTAAAATTGGCACAAAGACGTCACCTCCATTGTGCACAAGATGCACGTGGTTTTGGATAAATAAAAATCAAGCTCTCGCTGAAGTGAGAGCTAGACTGAATTTTAATCTCGTCATGGAAGAGTTTAAAAATAAAATAGAATTAAAATGTTGAATTATACGCGGGAGGTCTAGAAAGAACTAGAAAGTTTATTATAAATATCGTTGTAAGATTTTTCTATAGAGAAATTTGCAGTAAATGATTTGCAGTAAAGTAAAGTTTTTCTGCGAGGTCTTTTTTTTTCTTTGATAGATTTAATATCTGGTTGAGCGTCTTTTGTTTTAACGTTCGGCGGAGCGTCTTTACGAGTAAATTTTGTTCGAATGTTTTCTTTCATCTCAGAGTACTTGTTTCGCTCCTCGCTGATTAAAAGAAATCCTTCTTGGCTTATACGACCGTCTTCGATCGCTTTTGAAACGTGGTTGCCGATGGTGTTAAGTTTACTCTCGGCTAAAACTCTTATCTCGTCGTGTTTCTTTGATTTTTTACCGAGCTTGTATTTTGCGTATTTCATCGCTATCATCATACCGCCTAACCCGATGGCTACTTCTTCGAAAACGAATCCGAGCGGCGCTGCTACGACGCTGGCCAGACTGGCAATTCCTATCGCTCCAAGCCCGATACCGCCGCATTCGGCTATTGTTTCCGCGATCGATAAAGTCTTGATGATTTTATTGTATTTTTTATACGATCTCTCTCGCTCATTTCTCTCTACAAAAATTTCTTTTTGGATGTCGTTGATTTTTTGCAATCTAAACGCATTTACATCTACATTATGCGAGATGGCTGGTAATGTTGGATAAATCTTTGTTTCGGTAGAGGTGCTCATTATTCTATTAATAATAAAGATTATTTTATAAACCAATGGAAAACTTTCGACTTTTATATCGAAACAGATTCCCGTGTTTATAGGGCCAAATTTTTTTGCTTGTACAAAGACTTCTTGATTTTCAACCTTGAAGCAAATTCCACATTCTAAAAGCTGTGGTATAGCGCTAAAAGAAAGTTTTGCATCAAATTCATGGGTATCGGAGAATATATAAGCTGTGTTGGCTACAAAGTTACGTTTTGACGCCACTGAATAAAAATCATTTTTACCCTTGATTCTTTTAGCGAAAATTGAACAGTATACCGGTTCTATATCTAGAAAAAAAACATGGATGACTCATCATTCCTTTCCACTCGAGATAAATGTGTAGTTTTCCCATTAAATTTATCAAGGGTATCGTGTGTCGAATTTCACTCGTAGCGATACGTCCATGATATTCATAAATGGATGGATTGTAATTTTTGGATGAAATGGGTTTGTTTTTACGACTAGGACCGTAAATACTCGCCATTTATAAATAACCATTTATTTTTTATTAATGTCTTTACCGCTCGAAATTTTAAAATTCAATCACGATCTGCTGTGACTTTCAATGTTTATATCGAAACATACTCCCGTGTTTATAGCGCCAAAAAACTTTGCTTGTATAAAAAAAAATATTACTTACAACCTTGAAGCAAATTCCACATTCTAAATGTTGTGGTATATTTTCAAAAGTTGAAAAAGAAAATCTTTCATTAACGCCACTAGTAGTAGAGAAAACATAGGCTCGATTAGCTTCAAAGTCGCGATTTACAGTGATTGAATAAAAATCATTTTCACCCTTAATTATTTTAGCAAAAATTGAACAGTATGCCGGTTCTCTTTTGAGAGAGAACACAGGTTGTTTCACCGCACCATTCCACTCGATGTAAATGGGTAGTCTTTCCATTAAATTTATCAACTCTACCGTTTCGTTAATTTCACTTGGATCAATATGTCCATGATATTCATAAATGGATGGATTGTAATTTTTGGATGAAATGGGTTTGTTTTTACGACTAGGACCGTAAATACTCGCCATTTATAATAACTATTTATTAATTTCGACGGTTAAAATGACCGGCATACTGCGATTATTAATGTCTCTACCGATAGTATCTTTAATTTTAAAACTCAATTCGTTAAAAGTGCCAGTTTTGAGATTTTTTCGTAATGGATTAGAATATTCTATCCATGTACTTTCGCCAAATCTTTTATCTTGTAATGGAAAAACGTTTAAAATACTCGAAGGTTTACCGTTAAAAAATATTTCGCTAGTAGAAATTTGATCGCAATGAATGTACATTATTTTAAAAGGTTGCAAATCAATTTTTCCGCGATGCTCTCCCATAGCTAGAAATTCATCTGGAAACCCGAGTAAATTAGCTAGCCCGGCTGAAAATTTAATTTTTTGGTTTTTATTATTAATAATTTGGAGCAAAGATTCACCTTGACTTTCATCAATGACAAATGTAAGCCAAGGCGTGTTATTTAAAACAATATCGATAATTTCTTTTATATTATAAAGTCCAGGATTGATAAATTGAGTTTCTTCCGTCGGTCGTTCATTCGTATTGGTTTTACGACGCAATATTTTTTCTCTTTTACGCACATTATAGTAACCAACCCAAAAATTGATGGTTTTTAATGAAATCGTAAGTTTACCATCGCGATTTTCGATTATATTATCTAATACGACTGGCTTGTTAAAAAAAATTATTTCGATCGTATGATGCATTTTATTATAAACTAAAAGATAAAATAATGTTAGTTTATAATAAAATGTCGATTCCTTTAGCATTTCAGAGTAATTTATCAAAGCGGTATCAACAATCTGGAAATTTTGTAGCTCCAAATTTTACTTTTAGAGACTTGACTAATGTAAATATTTACATTAATGAAAATGATTTTTTTTAATGTAGCACTCCCTATTCCATTCGAAAAATACAAGTTGCCTCACGTTAATAGCGATGAGATTACAAGTAGCTGGAATTCTAATCCGCTAAAGTTTTAGCAGAATCAAATGAATTTTGTAACGTGGTGTAGTACGACGGGGTGTGGAGTGAGTTATAAACATTTACTCCATTCGAATCCGATGATTAGTAATTTTTTCAAATTTCACGTCTGTTATCAAATTAGACGATTGCTCAAAGAAATGAGCTGTCCAGCATATTTTCAAAATTTTTGGAGCGCGTTTGAAAACAATATAGACATTGGCGCCTATAATAAAATATGTAGAGACTTTAACGTCTCGCCGGTATCTGATTGGAAACAACAACAAGACAAAAACTCAAGAGGATTGGGAATAGCTTATTATTACGACAACGGTTACATTCCAGTACCTGGGAAAGACTACGATAATTCGAGCTTGCACGTTCCGTTCTCTAGCGAGAACGATTATTCAGACGCGACAAAGATGGGCTTTGGAGATCATCCCTCGACGTATACAGTCGCCTACATTTCACAATCTCCAGAGACTGAGCGAGCTTGGGTTAAATTTATACTCGAGTCTAAATTGGCTCAAGGTTTTACGGATATAGGTATAGAACGAATCAACGACTCTATACGAACGTACCGGTACGTTTACGCGTTATTGGGAGCTCAAGCTCAAGCTAAAACTGGAATTCTCGTACCGGGTACCGGTTTAGATGCGAGAAGAGAATTCTTAAACATTCTCGATGCTTCGATCGATTCTCCGATAGATTTGCAATCTTCTATTCAGAGGTACCAAGATTCTTTACAATACGCTCGATCGCAGTTAAACTTTGTCATCGGAGAAGGTTTATACCTTATGCCATTCGACATGAATTTGTGAATAGGTACATACGTGGGATACAACATAAATATTTTAATCGCAACGCCGAATCTATAGCTCGGATCGAACCAAGACACTAATTCAACGCCCGTTTCCCCTCCGTCACCACCATCCATCGATACTCAGCTACCGCTACCATCTATCGATACTCAGCAACTGACATATAACGATACGTCATCTATCGATTCATCTACCGCAACGCCCGTTTTCACTCCACCATCATCCATCGATACTCAGCAACTATCATATAACAACGCGCCATCTACCGATTTACCACCATCTGTTAATCAACTCTCGACAGTTGATACTCACCAAGAGGAAAAAAAACTCTCTAATACTCGGTCTCGCGATTTCTTTTGGGCTAGGCGTAATTATTTAAACGTTTTTAAACGTTGACTCTGTAGATAAGATCAAACTAAAACTCCGACTCCGCTCACGAATAACCACACCTGGGGCCGATTTCACAAAGCACTAAGACGCGTCTTATCTCGAGTTAGGAAGAGTAACTTGTCTTAACTTGTGACGCGTCCTAAGAACGATTTCACAAAAGATAAGAGGGGTTTAACGGGTCCTAACTACCTTGACAACGGGGCAAAACCCTTCTTAACTTAAGATCGGTGTATGGGTCGTCTTAGCTGATGCATTTGTGTTATATGTGTACGTACGTTAAGCTGACCGCTTGATGCAATAATGGCACTGCTACATGTTGGCCGACCACGAAGCCAGACGGGCGTTAAAAACAGAACGACTCTTTCGTGACAGACGGAATCCGTTAGATAGTTTGAACGACGAGGAAATTGTCCATATATACTGATTCACGAGGCAGGGAATAATACAACTGCCAGACACGGTTGGTGAACAAATACAACATGAAACACGGGTAATTAGAATATAATAAACGGACGTTTAGTAATTTATTTCTTATTGTTCTAACGACCGTCAATTATTAATGCCATTAATAGCATACCACCCGCAAGCGTTTTGTTTTAATTTTGTTTAGCGCCACCATTAGTCAGTGTGTTGATATGTGTAAATATATTGCGTAACCACGCTACAGATCATTATATCCGTCATTTGGTCATTTCACGCACTAGAGTTTGCAGACGACATTTCCCAAAATCATGAAAATGTTTGGAGCCAAAAAGTTGTACAACGTCAACTCGCCAATCAGTCATATTGAATCGTGTTGAGCGCATGACGTCCCGACGGCCGTTTCATTAGAGTAGTAAAATAAATATAAAATAGCCGTCGCATGAGCAAATTTAGCCTCGTTCAATAAATAGCTTACGGCTTTATTTATATTTTCGATGCGTCTTGCTTAAACGCGTTTTGTGAAATCGATCTTAGGATTAATCTTAGGTAAGATCGATCTTACAGCTGGAACTCTTCTTAAATCCTAGGATCGATCCTAAGATAAGAAGAGTTTTGTGAAATCGGCCCCAGGACATGTACTTGTGATAACATTATTGCATATCATTTAAATAAACACAAAATGGATATGCCTAAATGTAGAAATCCAAGTAAAATACTGTTTTTTATTACTGGTTTTGTCTTGCATTTAACACTATTTTTAGACCTGTACAAATACAATACCGTCCTGACGTAATTCGGTTACTATGATTGAAGGTAATTTTTTTTCAATAAAGGAATAATATTTCAAATTTTATTTTGCATTGTAGTTTATATTAACCCTACTAAAGTCTATATACTACAAATAACACCCCTTTTGAAAATTACTAAACTTCACAGAGATTTATTAATTCATGCAAGACCTGAAAACTGTTTGTCCTTCGCCGTAATTCTGTTACCGAAATTTTGACCTCCCTAAAGTGACCCACCGGGTGAGTTTTTTTTTTCATTTGTGTCCAATAAATCTGTTGGATCTTGGCTCCCATTTCATACACAGATTAGTTGTCTAGTATAAAACATATTTTCTAGGTGATGGGCAAATGTTGACTGGGTCATGAATGGACGTCATTCCGTTACCGGAGAATTGCCCACGTATCACGTATTTCACTGGTTGGAAAAAGTAAAAAGATTATAAAAAACAAACAAACAAACAAACAATTTGTTTTTTTAAAGACCAGAAATGACCAGAAACCGGAGATTTGTTTTGCCTATAGCCAAGCCATCAGCTGCTTTATAACAAGTTATGTATAACTGGAGTTTTTCCTGACACTTTAAAAAAAATATTATTGTCGGTCAGAAATATCGGCGTTACGAACAGATTGAAAGTGTAAACTTGGTTTATTGCCGGTCAGAAATATCGGTGTTACGAACAGATTGAAAGTGTAAACTTGGTTTATTGCCTGTCAGAAATATCGGTGTTACGAACAGATTGAAAGTGTAAACTTGGTTTATTGCCGGTCAGAAATATCGGTGTTACGAACAGATTGAAAGTATAAACTTGGTTTATTGTCGGTCAGAAATATCGGTGTTACGAACAGATTGAAAGTGTAAACTTGGTTTATTGCCGGTCAGAAATATCGGTGTTACGAACAGATTGAAAGTATAAACTTGGTTTATTGCCGGTCAGAAATATCGGTGTTACGAACAGATTGAAAGTGTAAACTTGGTTTATTGCCGGTCAGAAATATCGGTGTTACGAACAGATTGAAAGTGTAAACTTGGTTTATTGTTGGTCAATTTTAGTTGTTAAATTTTATGTTTACTGTGGCTTCATCTGTAGATTCACATGGCACTCACAGTGCATTGAATGGTGATTATTATGTTAATTATAATCAAACCTAACGTGGTATTTCATACTGGAATAGTCTTACTACGGATTTAAAGCAACCTGTTACATCAGATTAAATTCATCTTTTAAATGTTTAATTAACCAGGTCTCTGCCGTCATCTTGTCTTTGTCTGTCTTTGTCTGTCGTCCTGGTGAAGTTTTTCACTTTTGTCTGTCCAACAGGGAAAAGTACAAAAGCATTATGCTTCACTTATTTTCCTACATGTTGACAAATAATAATATGCACTTATATTTCCTTTTCAACACGTAACATTTGTGTCAAGTAATTATTATTGCTGTACTGTTGTGTATATGTACTTATTGCTGACGGTATTAAATAAATATTTCCAAATCTATGAAATTTAGCGCAATGTCCTTTTAAGGGAGGGTTTAGTTGAATAAAAAAATACATAAAATTAAATAAAATGAAAAACAATCGCATGGTTCCGCGCACCACACATGTGGGATCGGTCATCCTTACCCTTTCCACCGCCCCCTCCCCTCCGCCTTCGCTGATGTTGTATTTCAATGTTTGTTTTAAAACCAGTACCACCTTTACAAGTAATTTATAAATATCGATATTTTTCAGACAAACTGTGAT
>CM055819.1:55121805-55147840 GCA_029582265.1 Zoroaster sp. YZ-2022 | reverse complement strand
GTTGTTCATCCGGTGGAAAGTACAGCTTGCGCTTGACTCCTGCCTTCCCTTTTACATTCTCTGGGAGATTAGCTCCTACTCTAGGGGTTGATGCTTCGGTGTCAGCAGCTAATCCCTTGGTTAATTGTTCAACAGCAGCAGACAAAACATCAACAGTGGGTGGATGTGGCTGCAACATCCGTTGCTCACGTAGATAAGTCGATGAACTGGGCAGATCCCACGAGGTCTCTCATGTGAACTTGTTGTAGAAATAGCTCTTGCCATGTGTCACACTCTGGGCTTCGCACCACCCAGCATCTATCATGTCGGGAGGAATGAGCTTTCTCTCCTCCTTCTCGATGCGTGCCCCATCGGTCGGTGGTGGTGGTGCCGGGGCCGGAGTCGACGGCAACGCCATCGCGCCAGGTGCGGGAACCACAGGTGTGGGCATCGGGGTTGATACAGGCTCACCATTCATGTTAAGGCTCAAGTATTGTCGTTTGTCGACTGTTCACAATACAAGTAGTGTATACGAGCAACAATGCAATGTTCTTGATGAGAATATTGGCGAAAATATGAGAGTTTGGATTAAAATTTCCGTCTTTTATACTCTACCATCCTTCGCGTCGCCGAAACAACCAATCACAAAGAGTGTGTGGTTGCTCCATAAACAACGCGCAAACATTCAACCAGAGGGAGTAGTGTGCAGTATTTTGTGTGCAGTATTTTGTGTCCCTCCACCACACAAACTGTCTCACGCGCGCGCGCCCAGACGTGTTAGTGCGCAATGGGCGACGATTTTGCACGTGTCTCAACCAGTATTTTGAGGAGGAGCAATGAGGAGGAGCAGTGCAGTGAGAGTGTTCCGCATTACGACCAACATTGAGGAGGAGGAGCACACCTCCACGCGCGCGCCCAGATGTGTCTCACGCGCGCGCGCCCAGACGTGTCTCAACCAGTATTTTGAGGAGGAGTAATGAGGATAGTGCGCAGTTGTGTGTGGAGGGAGTAAGTATTTTGTGTGCAGTTTGATTTTGTGTGCAGTTGTAGGGAGTAAGTATTTTGTGTGCAGTTTGATTTTGTGTGCAGTTGTGTGCAGTGGCAAAATTGTGGTTGAAAAAAAAAAAATTTTGAACAAAAAATTTCAATCATGTGTGGAGCAAATCTGTCCTCTTTGTTGCACTTTGTGGTGGTGGAGCAGTGGTAACACAAATTTTTTTTACTTGGCCAAAATGACGTCATAAAAATAATAATAATAATAAAAAACAAATTTAAGTTGGCCATCAAAAAAAAAATTATGGTGCTCCACCACCACAAAGCTCACGCTCCACCACAAAAGTGCAAAAATCGTCGCCCATTGCTCACTGCACTGTAGTGGACTGTAGTGGAATGCCGTTACAAACTGCACAAAATCACTGCACACAAAATTGCACACTGCTCCGCCACAAAGAGGACAGATTTGCTCCACATATACTACTGATGGTTAATTCAATGAATTATTATCCCGTCAAAATCGATATCACTCGGTACTGATGCTTATTTTTAATTAAAGGCCTGCAGCGTTAGGCGAAAATGCACTGTACTCAATGCATACAGTTAACTGGGAAGAACTGTTCCTAATTGTGGAATCCACCCCACATTCTTCATCACACTCTGTATGGTACCACTCTGCTCTCTCATTTTTCCCTCTGTGCATTGACTTTCAATCGCCTCTGTGGTGTGAGCTCTAGACCCATGTCATCTTCTGCGAAAACCAGAGTTCTTTTTGATTTTTAAAAGGTATTATGAAGGTACCCCATATGGCGCCCATGGGCATTGATCGCTACTTGGAATTGGTGGATTTCTTGTGGGGGTGAGGGGATAGTAGTAAGCAGTTCCAATTACTGACCCTTCCCTTCTATTGCAACCGTACCCCCACAAACCAAGTTTACACTTTCAATTTGTTCGTAACACCGATATTTCTGACCGGCAATAAACCAAGTTTATACTTAGTACTTTCAATCTGTTCGTAACACCGATATTTCTGACCGGCAATAAACCAAGTTTACACTTTCAATCTGTTCGTAACACCGATATTTCTGACCGGCAATAAACCAAGTTTATACTTTCAATCTGTTCGTAACACCGATGTTTCTGACCGGCAATAAACCAAGTTTATACTTTCAATCTGTTCCTAACACCGATATTTCTGACCGGCAATAAACCAAGTTTATACTTTCAATCTGTTCGTAACACCGATATTTCTGACCGGCAATAAACCAAGTTTATACTTTCAATCTGTTCCTAATACCGATATTTCTGACCGGCAATAAACCAAGTTTATACTTTCAATCTGTTCGTAACACCGATATTTCTGACCGGCAATAAACAAAGTTTACACTTTCAATTTGTTCGTAACACCGATATTTCTGACCGACAATAAACCAAGTTTATACTTTCAATCTGTTCGTAACACCGATATTTCTGACCGGCAATAAACCAAGTTTATACTTAGTACTTTCAATCTGTTCGTAACACCGATATTTCTGACCGGCAATAAACCAAGTTTACACTTTCAATCTGTTCGTAACACCGATATTTCTGACCGGCAATAAACCAAGTTTATACTTTCAATCTGTTCGTAACACCGATATTTCTGACCGGCAATAAACCAAGTTTATACTTTCAATCTGTTCGTAACACCGATATTTCTGACCGGCAATAAACCAAGTTTATACTTTCAATCTGTTCGTAACACCGATATTTCTGACCGGCAATAAACCAAGTTTATACTTTCAATCTGTTCGTAACACCGATATTTCTGACCGGCAATAAACCGAGTTTATACTTTCAATCTGTTCGTAACACCGATATTTCTGACCGGCAATAAACCGAGTTTATACTTTCAATCTGTTCGTAACACCGATATTTCTGACCGGCAATAAACCGAGTTTATACTTTCAATCTGTTCGTAACACCGATATTTTTGACCGGCAATAAACCAGGTTTATACTTTCAATCTGTTCCTAACACCGATATTTCTGACCGGCAATAAACCAAGTTTATACTTTCAATCTGTTCGTAACACCGATATTTCTGACCGGCAATAAACCAAGTTTATACTTTCAATCTGTTCGTAACACCGATATTTCTGACCGGCAATAAACCAAGTTTATACTTTCAATCTGTTCGTAACACCGATATTTCTGACCGGCAATAAACCAAGTTTATACTTTCAATCTGTTCGTAACACCGATATTTCTGACCGACAATAAACCAAGTTTACACTGTCAATCTGTTCGTAACACCGATATTTCTGACCGGCAATAAACCAAGTTTACACTTTCAATCTGTTCGTAACACCGATATTTCTGACCGACAATAAACCAAGTTTACACTTTCAATCTGTTCGTAACACCGATATTTCTACAAATTTTGCTACACAATGCCACAAAGACAGATTTTCATCAATGTGAATTCCAAAATTTCTTGAACTCATTGTTTGATGAAAAGGAGTTCCACTTAAACAGAGAGAGGCATTACGCGTATATTTGTTCTATCTATAGTGCTTAATATTATATACCGGTAGTTTGTTTTGAGATTAATAGACTAAAAGCCAATTACTAAAAACAAATATCATTCATATAAATACTATATAACCTTGTGGAACTCCTTAAGAAATACATTTATCAAAAGAGTGTTTAGAATTATATGACACAAATTGTATTCTGTGTGTTAAGCAACTCCTGAACCAATCCAAGGCCAATCCACGGTTACCAATATGTTCTAACTAATCAATAAGAATATCATGATTTACAGTGTCAAAAGCCTTTGACAGATCCAGAAAAATACCAATCGAAAATTATTTTCGATAGCATAATATAATTATATTCAACCTTTCTCTATGGTTGAATACTCTGATTCAACATACTTATAATTGCTTATTCAGTGGAGCAAATTGATCTCTGAAGCCATATTATGATTCTGATAAAATATCATATTTGTTAATAAAATATATCAGTCGCGTTTGTGGACTAGTTTTTCAAGACATTTTGAAAATACAGACTGTATTGATATAGGTCTATTATACCGATGTCATGTTTACAGCCACTTTTATATATACAGGTACTACTTTGGCTTTTTTTTAAAGGAAAAACTCCAGTTATACATAACTTGTTATAAAGCAGCGCCGATGGCTTGGCTAAGGCAAAAAAAAGTCTCCGGTTTCTGGTCATTTCTGGTCTTTTTAAAAATTTTGTTTGTTTGTTTTTTGTGATCTTTTTACTTTTGCCAACCAGTGAAATACGTGATACGTGGGCAATTCTCCGGTAACGGAATGACGTCCATTCATGACCCAGTCAACATTTGCCCATCACCTAGAAAATATGTTTTATACTAGACAACTAATCTGTGTATGAAATGGGAGCCAAGATCCAACAGATTTATTGGACACAAATGAAAAGAAAACTAAAAAAAATTCACACGGTGGGTCGCTTTAGGGAGGTCAAAATTTCGGTAACAGTATTACGGCGAAGGACAAACAGTTTTCAGGTATTGCATGAATTAATAAATCTCTGTGAAGTTTAGTAATTTCCAAAAGGGGTGTTATTTGTAGTATATATGCTTTAGTAGGGTTAATAACTACAATGCAAAATAAAATTTGAAATATTATTCCTTTATTGAAAAAAAATTACCTTCAATCATAGTAACGGAATTACGTCAGGACGGTATTGTATTTGTACAGGTCTAAAAATAGTGCTAAATGCAAGGCAAAAACAGTAATAAAAAACAGTATTTTACTCGGATTTCTACATTTAGGCATATCCATTTTGTTTGTTTTTTAATGATATGCAATAATGTTCTCACAAGTACATATCCTGAACATACATAATCCAATTAAATCATGCCAACTTAACAATTACCAACCAAATTAATGAGCGTTTACTACTGCCCATAAATACATTGTACAAATACATGTACAATAGCATACTTTTGCATTCAAACTAAACATTGTGTCATATTTTGTAGGAAACAATGTTACCAAATTAATTCCTTTTTGCCGTTATCATTAAGACCGTGAGATGGTTTTTATACTGTGCGTAAACAGATTTATTTTGAAAGTTCAGATTCTTTTCCTTCTAATTGAATTATAAATTTCTTCAGTTAATCATGGTGATTTGTTTTTATTTATACGGCATTTAAAATCACTTGGAGGAAAACAATTTTCATAAAGTTGAAGTACCCTGTCTGAGAATTGATCATACACTCCATTCATATTTTCTGAGAGATGTATAAAGTCTCCATTAGTTTCGTTGATTTATTGAATAAAGTGCTCAATATTTGTTTTACTAAAATCACGCCTTATGTATTGTAGGTCATTAACAACCTTAACTTTACATTATCAATAACCATAAAAAATAGGAAGATAATCACTAATATCATTGACTAAAATACCTGCACTATGGTTGAAATAATCATTTGTGAAAATTATTATCAATCAAAGTTGCATTTTGACCTGTGATTCGAGTGGGTTTGTCAATAAGATGATAAATGAATTAGTGGCAAGCATGTGAGTTGTCTGTATTACGGTTCAATAGATTTATATTGAAATCTCCCATAACATAACACTTTTGTTGGAAGCATTGGTGTATACGGAAGAGTAGATCAGGGGGTTCAACTCCCCCCCCCCCCACCATGAGCCGACTGATTTTTTTCTATTAAAATAAAAATAGAAAAAATAAAATAAGGGCCGATAGAAAATGGTACATAAAGTGTTGTCTTAAGCGGTGTTTGGAGGGGGATTACCCCCACTTGGGCATCCACCCCATCCACATCCACCCCAAAATAAGTATCTGGGGTTTGTAAATAATACCGGTACCAGTTATGATGTTTATACCTGTATTTAAGTTTTCAATTTCGATAAAGCATGATTCAATTTATAGAGTATTAGCACACAAATCATTTTTTATTTTATAAGTATATTTTTCTTTAATATAAAGTGCTACTCCTCCACCTCGTTTATTCTTAATAATGAGCTGTACTTCTAAAACCAAGAGAGGGCGCTGTAGCATGTTAGTGACTGTAAGTTTTAAATGTGAGTGTGCAATATCAATAACATTATTAGAAGAATTAGGGCAAGTGAAGGTATTGATTTCTTTATCGCTCAGTGTTGTTACACCTAGGTATTAAAATGCTTGAAACAGTACGTGATCTAAGTTCTCTACTAAATTATTTTTCTGGTGGAAGCATTCAAGTGTCGAAATTTCTATGAGCACAGTAGACTGTCACCAAACTTAAGCAGAAGATTAAGCCGTCTGGATTCTAAAGCAGAAATATTGAGCCTATCGAGAGCATGGGAAACGCAAGTTTCTGAACACGTTGTATTGAGTTGGTTTGATCATGGAGGAAGGAAAAGAGTTTTCCTTCCGGCCTCCATGGTTTGATCAATACTAATTGATGTGTGCCACACCTGGCAAGAATACTCCAGAACTGGTCTAATGTAGCAAATAAATACTGTAAGTATATCAGTTATAGGAACTTTAGCTTGTGTATGCACAAAGTATATTATGTCCTAGTACGAGTAGATTTAGACACAATCTCAGTAATGCGCATGTTCCATTTAAGATCATTCTGTATAGTGACGCCCAGAAAGAATCATGTGAGATACATAATTTAAATTAACAGAGTCAATGGAGAGTGTTGAGCTAGGCACCTCACACTTTAAAAAAAAAACGACTATCATATTTTGACATTTAGAGGGTTTACTAGGTAAGACATCATTATCTTTACACCAAATAGAAAGATTATCAAGATGTATTTGAAGTTTTTGCTGTTCCCCAAATTTGAAAATTGAAAATTTCCTCCAAAGTCAGGTCATCCACATATTTCCAATCTAGTAATATAACAAGAGCAAGAAATAGTATTTTGTTCCCTGGGGAACACCATAGGATATTGCCTGGGTTGAAGAAAATGAGCATAATATTTTTGGTGCAACCAGTGAGAAAGCTGCAGACGATGGGAACTATGGACCCTCGGACTCCAAGGTTTAAAAGTTTTTGTATCACAATAGTGTGATTAATATGGTCGAAAGCCTTGGTAATTGTCTTTATTACAAACCAGAGTTGTAGTCGAGTAATTTTTCATGAGAACGAGTACGAGTACTTCTTCATGAGTACGAGTACGATAGTTTGGCATGAGTACTCGATTACAAAAAATCCCTTGAGTACGAGTACGAGTAGCAGTACTTTGTCATGAGTACGAGTACTTTAGTATTTTATCATGAGTACGAGTACGTGAGTATTTTATCATGAGTACGAGTATGTGAGTACTTTGTCATGAGTACGAGTACGTGAGTACTTTGTCATGAGTACCAGTACGTGAGTACTTTGTCATGAGTACGAGTACATGAGTAATTTGTCATGAGTACCAGTACGTGAGTACTTTACAAATTCTTGTACAGTACATTTAAGATAGGCCTGATTCAAAATGCATGTATGCACTAAATTGACTTTAATCAAGGATTGGTATTCATGTATAATATAAAAAAAAGCTTTCATGGGGCTACATTCAAGTTTGTGTAATGACAAACCAGAATATTTCCTTCCAGCTTCGGTTTAGAAACATGGATTTGTAGTTGTATGGAAGAACTTGAAGATGGGAATTATTAATTATTATTAATTACTAGAGCTAGTCAGTGGTGTAAATTTGATATTAAATTTCCAATGACTACCCCTGAACATCATCCCCACACCCCAAGTAAAATTTGAGGAATAGTCCCATCCAATCCAAAAAAGAAATAAAGAAAACAAAACACATAAACAAGCATTCAAAACTCGGCAAAAGTAAAATAGCGGAGTCATCCTTGTAAGCAAAGAAAAAATATATATTTGGTAGGTTGTCTGTGGAAAAGGGATTTTCTAAGTACGAGGTGCAATGGCTGGAAAGATCTACCAAAACTAGTATGGTTAAGCTTGGTCGGCGCAAATAACATAAACCTGTCTTCTGTCTTTTGTTTTTCAAAATCCATGCACCAAATCATAGTCACAGAATTTGGCATTATATTTATTGTGGCCTACAACCAACAATAGGTACATTTTTGGGGAACACCCTTTTTAAGAAATGATGATGCACTGTAAATAGGCAATACTACAATGCTATGCACTTTTTTTACACATAATTATGGGTGGTACAGAGATAGTACAACAATCGTATCTCTTTTGATAAAACATCTCACGAGACGGTCCATGTTTGTACCATTCATTTCATTTTCATTTGAAATGCTGTACTTAGAAAAAACAAAAAATACAAGTGGGAGTATTGGGACCTGTCTAAAGGCGAACGCCCCCAGGGTCGAAACCCCGGAAGCTCAATTGACAAGAAAAGAAAATCTTTGCTCTTTTACTTTCAAGCCATGCTTGTTGACAATTATTTTGTCAAACATTTGTTAGGAAAATTATATAAAAACTAATTTGCGGGAATCACCGGTGCAACAATAACAAACAAAGGCGATCTTCATAATGTAACAGGGACATTATGCCCGAAACAAACTGTCAATATATACCCCAGTGATGTACAATTTATTTTCAAAGGTGGGGAGGGGAATGATTAAAAACGTTTAGTTTCAATGACTGCCTCTGAACGTCATCCTTTCCTGTTTAGATTTTTAGGAAATATTTAACTCATGGAATGTCGCACTGCATGATCTAATTATTCGCTTCAAGCTTCTTCAATGATCATCTCATCAATGTCTCCCAAGCTCTCATACTTCGCCTCCTTGCTATTCAAGATTGCCCAAAGATCGCAGTAGCCTCAATGCTATTTGAGGTTGTCCCACCTTTCTTAATTCACTCCCGTGCTTGTCAAACATGTAACCGACTAATTATCCCATGGTTTCTCCATGGTTCTGCTAATTCGCCTCCGTGTAATCTTATCATAGTTAGCCTCAGTGTCATCCAAGGTCGCCATTATGTTTACAATTCGTCTCATTGGCGTCCAGTTTTACCTAAGCTTCAGGTTAGACCGACCCATGCTTTCCTAGTATTGCCTTGATGAGTAGGTTCCCAATAGTTGCCACATGCACAAACAGGATTGTGAAAACTCCCGGGTTCGAATTTACCCTGAAAAAGGGTCCGCTTTTACTGGACCCATTTTGGAGGTCTGATTAATCCGGAAACTGATTTAATTTTGCTCTTCACGTTTGATATCCCGACACGAGAATTTCATCAACTACCATAGCCTATGTAAATTGCGGTATTCTCTGCTAGGGATCTATAGCAAGCTCGGTGTTCGTGAGATTGAGACGTCTTCAACTGCATATGAGGCCAAAAAAAAAAGATGTTGAGTTGCCCTCCACCGACCGACCCAAAAGTGCTGAAATCTCGGGTCGGTTTTTTTATTTTATTTTTTTCCCCCCGTCATTCATAGGCCTATTTATTAATGAAACTTACCAATTTTCTTTGTATAAAACATAATACGTTTGATTTGTGAAATTTTCCACTTTTTTTACCGGTAAATTTACCGGTACCCAAGACTACATGTTTTCAAATCGAATGGCCCCGGCCCTCACATGGTGCACTGCCTTCGCACACACTGTGTGCCAACGATTGCGACTCAAATCTACACATTTTCCAATCGAATGCACCCTCACATGTTTTCCACTGGCTTCGCGCACTGTTTTGTATGTCAATGATTGCGACTCAATCTACACGTTTTCAAATCAAATGGCCCTCACACGTTGTGCACTGGCTCCCCGCACTGTACGTGTGTCAACGATTGCGACTCGATCTACATGTTTTCAAATCGAATGGCCACTCACATGTTGCATGTTAAGCATTGCACGCAATATGGATGAATTTGCTGTGTCAATCACAGCGAAAAGTACAACAAAAATGCTTGGGATACTTTTATTCTGAAGCAAAATTCCTTGCTGATAGGTATACAAATGAAAAACATAGTATGTGGTTTCAGTTCCAATGCATTTCAATCTTAAAATGAAGTCAAGGAGAAAAATAAATATATAAATTTAAAAAAAATCCCGACCGACCGACCCCTTCAAATATTTTCACTGGAGGGCAACTCAACAAAAAATTGTTTTTGGCCTAATAGCAGGAGGTTGTTGGTGTTTGAATCCTGCCCTAGTCGATGTGGATTTTGTTCCCACAGACACTCAAAAACATTCACATTGATGGGCTACATCAAATCAGACCTAACCCAGAAAAAATAATGGTCCGCATGTGCAACACCCATATTTAAGTCAGACACAGTCGACTGACCCTTTAATCTAATTCATGACTCTTTCTAAACAAGTTCACAGGTCAGCTGAGTTTTCTCTGACCCAGTTTCCTTGTCAGTCTTACTCAAACATGAGGCTGGCACTTTAAGAGCCCCTTTCTGTGTCAATTCTGACTTGGTAGAAGTTAGATGACGGGAAGAGACTTCATTTTGAATCTAGAACATTTTCCTTTTTTCTGTGACAGAACCCCCAAGAGCAGTCTTTTCAGGTTGCCCCGATGCCGATATCATAGCTACCGACCCGATGGTGAACTTTACAATCCCCAGTGCCACCGATGGTAATAGCGGTAAACGACTCACGGTGTCATGCAGCCCAATCCCCGGGTCGAATTTCACCAAGAACAGCACGGTGGTTAATTGTATGGCAAGCGATGCTGAGGGGCACGTGGCATCACAAGTGTGCTCCTTCAACGTTCAGATATGTAAGAAAATCTCTTAAAGGGAGTGATGTACACCTTTGGTAATCACCCGAAAAAAAAAGGAAAAAAAAGAAATTAATCTAAAACTTACTTGAATTGAAGTTGGTTTTTGGTCCCAAACATCCTAAGAAATTAATCCGTCTGACATGCTGTAAATGGAATGTATTACAAATTCAAAGTGTGGGATCATGTCTGTGATCCATCTTCACATATTAGAATGCATACAAACCAATCTGAATGCATTTGCACTTTTTGTCTCGTAAATGACAACGAAATAAGCTGAAGCTTTTGGTTTCTTATACATATTTTTTTAAATTCTTATAAAGCATGGATGCATTTACTGACATGTTACCTGGGGTCGGATCTAGAAGGGGGTCAAGGGGGTCCACATACTCCCCTTTTATGGATGCATTTACACACATTTTACCATTGGTGCACACTCCCTTCAAACATCATAAATCACAATAATGCATTGTTTGCATTCCTTCTTTCCTTCCTTCCGCCAGCTCAAATAGTCGCCTTTAATTTATCAGCAACTCGTATCAAAAGAACATTTTTGTAATCAATTTGGTTTGTAATTGTTCATTCACAGTGAGAGCAGTCTTTTCAAATTGCAATGATGTCGATGTTTTTGGTACCGACGCTTTTACGATTCCCATTGATCCAATTGTCAACTTTGCAATCCCCAATGCCATTGATTACGCCAGCAAGCCACTCAACGTGTCGTGCAGCCCAATGCCGAGGACGAAATTCACCAAGAACACGATGGTTAATTGTACTGCGAGCGATGCTGAGGGTCACGTGGCATCACAAGTTTGTTCTTTTAACGTTCAACTGAAAGGTAAAGAAAACTCCTTTCTTTATGACATACAGGGTGTCCCGAAATGTCCCTTTATTGTTCGTATCATAATTTTACAACAACAAAATTACCAACAAGCATTTTACCATTATTATTATGCAATTATATCCCAATGTTGTATTTGTTCCAATTTATTTAATTGTTAGTCAAATTTAGATGAATGGTTTCAAACAGGAAGAGAATTGTGTAACACTAGTGTCATTCACGCTGTTCCAAGTTTGAGAATAAGAACACTCATTATAAATATCCTCATACTTGGAATGGAGTCATATTGCAAAAGCGTTACATTATTGATTTGTTTTGTTTAAAATTGTTGCAGTAAATCTGATGAAAGTTTCCCAGAACATAGTGTAACCGGAGTTTTTGCACACCCAGGAATAATACACAGAATGCAAGTAAGGATACCGTGGACCAATGAACTTTAATGAAATCACAAATCTAGAGAACTACAACCAAAATAAAAACGTAAACCCGAAACCAAACACACACAAAAAATAAACCCCCAACCAGCGAAAATGGTTCTACAGATCACGGACCCACCATTTCGGCACCATGATAAAATCCGGTCTCTGGCTAAAACAACCTTCAGCTGTCATCAGCAGGTGGACGATGGTCTGTATCAGACATGTACTGTAATAGTCGAAGAACATCCTGACACAAAGACGAAACTACAATTAAGGCTCACTGGACAGACGTTCGCCTTCGCAACCGCCGTCACCAGCAGCGCGTTGGCAAGTGCCAGCCAGGCTCTAAATCGCCGTACCCGCTGCAACCCCCCAAAAATTGCCACAGGGCTAGACAAGGACGTAGGTGTTATAGCCCTCAGTGGTGTCAAGACCCCCTAGCTTTACCGCGTTTTATACTCGAACTGAACATTCCAAAATGTAACACGAGAAGGCAATAACAACACTACATAACTAATATTAAGCAAACAAGATACAAAACGTACAACTACAATAAGGAAATTCCTTTTAACTTTGTGTCCATAATAATAACCGACATGGTTGTATATTCCCCCGGTTACAATAGTAAAAAAAATTGTTGGTAGCTAGATTTATTAGATTATAAAATACCGACATTTACGGGACATCTTGTATAGATTATCTCTGACTCTGCTCAACAATACATTCAAACCCCAACATAATGAAAATGTGACAACATTTCATTTAGTCCATTATTCACATGGTCAAGAAACATGAAAATGTGTAAAAACCAATCTATGAAAGTTTAAGCTCAAAACATTTGGGACCTCCCCTTTCTGGGAAAAAAGTTACACTTATTTAAATATTCTCACAGTGTTCAATGCATGAACTGCAAAAGTACATGTGGGGAAATCGTCATGATCCGCGATTTTCCTATTGTTATCTAATTTTGAATCCTGAACTTTTCCATATTTTGCCACTGGCATTTTTTTCCCAGATTGCACCACTAATGTGCTCTGTCAACGTTCGCCTGAGAAAAGAAAATCTCAAAAGATTCCTCAACATTGCTTTTACACTGCAACCTCAGTTTTCTGACCAGGCTCATCAATACATTACACCAAAATTTAACTGAAGTATTTGGTAGAATTATATTTTTGGAAATATTTCTGTTTTTGAGGTGCTATTATTTCATTAAGCAAAATAAGTCAAAACATATTTGGACTTAAATAAAATCTGAATGAAGATCCAAATTCGATGAATAATTGTACATTGTTTCCTACCATGTATTACTTCTTTGATACTTCTTTGAATGAACAAAGTGTATTTCAACTTCATGAGGATTAATTATAGATATATGCAGAAACCAATCAGAACTAATACTGTTCAGCTCAAAAGACATTATACGTCACATAATGTTTACTCCATTGTTTTGTGAGAGCCAGTTGGTGACGTGTGAAAATAATGATAATTGTAAATGCTTTTCATAAGCATATTTGAAGACGTATGGATATAAAACATTGTGTGAATGTGGGAAAATAACAGTTCTCAAAACTGAACAATGATCTTTCCCAAAACAGACATTACTCTCCACAGGGGCAGATCCAGGAATTCACAATGGAGGCAATTACTCTAATGAAGTCGGACATCTCATATATTATTTTCACAGTATAGACCTACATTTTGCCCATGAGCGTTAAATAATGGGAATAGTGCGCTTAAAGTTGTACGCATTTTCTCTTTTTCTTGTTTTTCCTTTACCCCCCACTATGAGAGTAGTGCTGGTTGTGGTTGGGGGCGTAAATTCCTCTAAAATGAGAGCATTCCTGATAACTTCTTGAGATGTTTCATCACTAACTTGTACACAACGTATATAATATTTCAAGATAATAATATTGTCTGTTTCGGTTCTGAAAACTACCAATAAAATAGGACACTCCTTAACAGAAGAATAAAAACAAAAACATCGACTAGCTTGGAATGAAGTAATTCTCTATGACATCATTATGCTCGTATCATGCTCAGGGTGCTTATAGGCTCCTATGATTGTGTGGGCAAGAGTCTCGTTATTTTCTGATGAGAGTTATTGTATTTTTTTATTTTTATCATTCAGCTTGTCGTGATCCTCTTGGGATGGAGAGTGGGGATATACCTGACAGCAGTTTGTCAGTCTCGTCTACCCACAGTTCAAATACTGAAAAGGAAGAGTCTCGGCTCAATTATCCAGGTAATCCTTATCTTCTAGTTCTCACTTCATTTTAAACTAATGACGGTTAAGACATTATGATTGGTTGAGACGTGATCACGTGGGCATATTCAAACTGATGAGGTTATTATTCACATAGTGCAACATCACATTTAGTATATAAGCATGAGAGACATGGTATAGTTCTTCCATAATACAACATGTCAAGTCTTCAATATGTGACCAGCCAGACTTCAGGGTACACTGCCAGGCACTTGTAGATATAAATTACATCACTTTTAATATGTCGACTAAGTTTATGTTGAAGACAATCTCTTGTTATCCCTCACCCACTTGCCTTTATGGAAATTATTGTTATTAATATTTATATCTATTCTTGAATACATAAATATATTATAATTTTTCATGTTCCCATTTCAAGCTTGGATTGACAGACTTTGGAGCCACAGTGTTTGAGTACACTTTTGTCTATCCTGGCCAGCTTATAATGGGTTGTATGTTTGTCCTTGTCCCCATTCCTGTCTCCCCTTCCATCCCTACCTAATCCATCCCCCTATCTCATAGTCATTCCAACTTGTTTTCATTTCATGTACTATTATGTATGGATGTATTACCCTATGTTTTATTTTTTTTATGAAAAGTATTTGCATGTATGTTTTTTGTACTTTGATATTATAATGGCTGAGTACAAGACTAGGTTTTTTCACATTTTCATTAAAAAATTGTATACATTTTTTTTATACATTTTGTTTTTAACTATTTAATAGCAATTCATGGTTGTGGAGGATTTTGTAAAAGAAAATAAAGTCAAAAATTCATTTTTAAGTATACGAATGCATAATCGTTGACAAAGTGTCCTGCAGAAAAAAATCGCTGCCCACACACTTGAGATTTTGGCTTAAAAGTGCATATAGCGCCCTCTTCAGTTTATGTAAGTTATGTAAGCTGCGATAGATTTCCTGCACTATTTTTTAGCAAGCATTGGTGGTCATTTCCAACTTAAAACATCAATTTTGCAAGTATTTGGTATCGCCAATTGTTAGTTGTTCTTGTCCCTCGTCGTCCTGAGTTTGGGCATCTCTTCATGAGGAATACAATCATTGCTTTTGGTAAGTGTTCTCAAATGTTGTAATTTAATGGGTATTTAACGTTTATTGTGTTACTGTTTATTTTTCATATGACAATAAGCCTTATCGGAATTGTGCACACAATGAATTATGGGAGTTGAGTTCTTGCTCGAACACCAATTGCCTTTTCACAGCTTGTGTATGTACATGTAGAGCCAGACACAAGGGAGTTAGAATGCAGGGCCAAATTGTTCCCTTTTTCTGAATTTGACCTAGGAACCGCAGTTGTTTTTTAAGTCAGATTACGTAAATTTATAAGAAGTAACCTTCGGTGTGGCCCTGCATCCTGTAAGTATAACGTTAGTTGTAGGCTAGTTGTACCCAGACAAGTGTGCATTTATCAATTTTGATGTATTGCACGGGTAGAATGTTGTATCCGACCGCCACTTTTTCTCATTCAATATAAGTTTATAACCAATAATGTAATCTTAAACTATTACCCAGTAAAAAGGTGGAGAACATAATGGATGATGATGGACATCTGATCTTGTTATCATGTCATCTCCTCGATAGTGACCAACACAGTCATTGTACATGCGCAGTGGCAACTATAATAGGATCCTTCTATTTTCTGAAGGGGAGGATTTTTTTAGACGGGAATTAAAGTCTGAAAACCTTCATAAAAGTGGATTTTAAAGATAGTTTTCGCAAAAAAAAATCGTTAGAATCATTTTTTAACTGGTTAGTGGTTGCAAAAAAAATTCCAAAAACCCTTAAAAGGCGGTGGTCAGATACGACATTCCCAAAAGTGGATTTTAAAGATAGTTTTCTCTTTCTGTACCCCCAAAAATTGATAGAATCGTTTTTTAACTGGTTAGTGGTTACAACATTTTTATTAAAAATCCTTAAAAAGTGGCGGTCACATACAACATTCTTTCCAAAATTGAATACTCAGTGAACACTGACTTCAGAGACACATAAAATAATCATGTAACAGAATGTATACTGAACCATTTATCTATGAGAGAAATGATAGATATTGAGCAATATTGCGAAAGTGCCTATTCATCTTGTACTTTCTGTCAAATGTGCAATGTTATGTATTCATACAGTAATTTCATTACAGATCGATTAGTTCTTGTGAGCAGTTAAGCTACCTTACTTTGGAGGTGTAGTGAAGGGACCACTATTAGGTATGTAGAAAGAGTTATCTTAATGAATTCTGTAGTGAATAATCTGAGCAAGATATATGTATATGTGACCAGCCAGACTTCAGGGTATGCTGTCAGGCACTTGTAGATAAATTACGTAATTCTTTGTAAATAATTGCCTGGACTTTGGCATAAAATGTGCATATAGCGCCCTCTTTAGTTTCAAATTAGCCATGCGCCAAATGACATGTGGAATGCAGTCACATTTGCATGATTTGCTTTCAATTTAAAAAGCTTCTATCAACACAATGGAAGTTATGTAAGCTTTGATAGATTTCATTCATGCAGTAGTTTCCATGTTGAGATAGCAAGCATAAGGTGGTCATTTTCCAACTTCAGCGTTGCAGCTAACGGATTAGTCCGCGAGCATTTTGTGTCGTCAGAAAAGTCCTCCCTCGTTCTGAATTTGGGCATCCCTTCCTGAGACATGAGCTGCTAGTGATCAATTGGTTACTGTGAGCAGCCCTTAAGATCAACCCTATATACTTCAGAAGTAGTGAACAGGCCATCGTTAGATCATTCATCTGTGTCATTCATTTATGTTTTGACTGTTGTTTTGACAGGAGTTTTGATGGGAGTATTTACAGCGTATAATAGTGAGATTAAACCAGAACTGTAAAGAAAACTAGAATATTCATTTCAAGTAAGCTTGGGCGATAAGACGATAATATTGAATATTACGATATCTTTTTGTATTCAGTTACGATATTGAGAACCTTTTGAAGTTGTCAAGATATCGGCAAATCGCGATTAAAAAAAGATTTTGTTTTTGCGATTTATTGTGACGCTTGTAGAGGAGGTATATACCTGTGGTTATCGGCTCTAAAACAATCATGCGTAAATGCAAAAAAATAATCGCGATAATATCAAAAATCTCGATACATATTTGCTGATATATTATGGATGAAAAAAATTGATATTGCCCAAGCTTAGTTTCAAGACCTTTGTCACTAGTGCCACCCTCAATCTTCCACCTCGGTTACATATATGAATAGCTGAAGCTCTGGAATAATGAAGATTTTCATGCACAGACAGATTAAGTATAACATCGTTTTCCAAGACATCGATTTCTTCAATATTTTAATCTTTTGTTATATTTCAGGTCATTTGTCCAATGGTGTAATGACTGTCGTTTTGACGGTAGTATAGTATTAAACCAAACCAGATGATTAAGCCAAACCAGTTTCTTTTATAGGTAAAACTTGTAGCTTTGCATGGTGAGAATGATAAGTAAGACTAATTGCGGTGACACCATGTAAGAATCTCAATTGAGTAGTAATTAGTTCTGAAAAGAACTGGGGGTACAACTCGACGTTTCGATCAGTATGCTCTGATCGTCCTCAGGAGAATGCCGGACTCTTGAAACTGCTGCTGCTTAAGTAGGCTGCTGGAGGATCATCCCCTGCTGGAGGATTAGTTCGTTGAGGCGCGCAGGCGGGAAACTGTGAGACTATGGGACTAGGATCCTAGGTGTAAGGGGAGAGGAGTGTGTGCTCACTGAACTGAATCAGTTGTTAACAAGCACAGGGGAAGGAGGGTGGTTGACTTAGGGGTATAGGGGATCCCTCAGTCTGGGTTGGTTATGGACTTTGGATATAGAAGATCCTTCAGTCTGTAGTATGGGTCGCCAAATGTCGCTGATGAAGAAACCGATGTCCTGTGGCACAGTGTCGTGTTTGACGATCTCGATGGCCTCTGATGCCTGGGGTGCCAAGCGTCGATGGGTGTGATGAGTTGGGCTGCCTGCCAGTCGATTTGGTGGTCCTTGATGTGCGAGTGCTTGACGATGGCGGACTTCTCGAAATCTCCTCTGCGGCCGTGTGCTCGGTGTTCCTTCAATCTGATGGGGAGGTTGCGTTTGTTTCGATGTACACCTTACCGCACTCACAGGGGATCCGTAGACTCCCGCTCTGTTGTTTGGGTCCGGTTTGTCCTTGTGGGTATGTAGAAGTCCTTGAGTTTGCTGGGGCTGAGTGGAACACATCGATGCCTGCTTGTCGGAGGATGCGTTGTAGTTTGTGAGACGTCGAACCTAGATAGGGGAGACAAGCAGAGAGGGTTAGATCACTTACCTTGCTTTTGAGTTTGGAACCGGCTTCGCTGTGCTGATCTTGTTAGGATTGTAACCGTTGTGTTTGAGGGTAGTTCGGATGTGCTGTAGTTCCTTGGGAAGGCTGTCCTTGTCACAAATGTTGTAGGCGCGTTGTACGAGCGTGCGGTTGACCGATGACTTGATGCTTTGGATGATGGAAGGAGCGCTGGTTCAGGTACCGATCTGTGCGTGGGCTTTCTGTAGACGTTGTGGTGTAGGGAGCCGTCTGCGTTTCTGGAAATCCCAACATCAAGGAACGCGATCTTGTCATCTTTTTCCGTTTCCATGGTGAACTTGATGCTCGGGTGTTGCTGGTTTAGATGTTGTAGAAAATCCTGGAGTGTGTCTGCCGTGTGGCCAAACCACAAAGGTGTCATCCATCGCATCGGAGCCACAGCTTGGGTTGGAGGTCGGCGGTGTTGAGGGAAGAGTTTTCAAACTCTTCCATGAAAATGTCAGCAAGGACCGGGGATAAAGGAGATCCCATGGAGGTCCCAACTGTCTGCTCGTAGAACTTGCCCTGAAACTGAAAACAACTTGAAGAGACACATGTTAGTAGCAAAATCATGAATTTGGTCCGGTGAGTGATGTGCGATCATCAAGAGAAAGATCTTGTACGAGTCTGTCCTTCACCAGGAGGCATGTCTCTGTAGTTGGGACATTAGTGAATAGGAGACAACATCAAACTAACCAAGATGTCGCTGGGTTGAAGTGTGAGGCCCTGGGTGATCTCAACGAACTGACTGGAGTTGGACACATGGTGTTGAGTGAGACCCACCAAGGGTCGGAGGATCTTTGCTAAATGACGGGCTGTGTTGTACGTAGGTGAACCTCTGGAGGCGACAATAGGGCGGAGAGGAACATCCGGTTTGTGAATCTTCGGCTGGCCAAAGAACCTAGGGCAGGATGAGCTGGATGGTCTGAGATGTCGGTAGAGTTGGATGGAGAGGCCACCGGCACGGTGGAGGGCGAGTTTGCTAGCAACTCTTTCTCTATGGATGGGATGGGGTTCTTCTTGAGGGGCGTGCGAATCGGATAATAAAATGTGACTTACCTTGTCGGTGTATTGTGCTCTTTCCATGATGAAAGTAGCGTTGCCTTTGTCTGCGGTGAGGATGTGGATGGAGCTGTCTCGTCGGATGTCCCGTAAAGCAGAAAGTTCTCCCTTGGAGAGGTTGGGCTTGGCTGGCTTGGCTTTACGCAGAACATCGCTCATCTGTAGTCTGACGTCATCGGCTGCTGTTTTGTTGAGTCGTCGTAGGGCTGGTTCAACTGACTGGATGATTTCTTCCGTTGGAATGGATTTGGGTGTGAGGCGAAATTCATTCCCAGTGACAGTACTGATGTTTCGATAGGAGTGAGGGTGCGTTGGCTGAGGTTGACGACGGTGTGTTTCTGGAACGCGTCCTGTGAGCGGAGGTGTGAGGGTTGCCTTAGGGATATAGCAGATCCCGTAGGTTTACTTGAAGCGCGGTTGAAGCGAGATGTAGAAGATCTCAAGACTCCGAGTCGGAAGGTCGTGGGGATACCCGGGATCCCTTAGACCGTGTGAACGCGGGGAATAGGGACATAGAGGATCCCGTATCCAGTCTACTAGAAGCGCGGTTGAGTGAGATATAGGAGATCTCCAGGACTCCGAGTCGGATGGTCGTGGGACATAGAGGATCCCTTGGACCGGGTGAACGCGCGGGGGAATAGGGATATAGACGATCCCGTATCCAATCGTTGAAGTCGCGAAAACTTGCTAATCTGCTTCCTGCGGGTGGTGGTGAACACGTGTCTGCTCGAGGACGAAGTGCGGGTGGTGACTTTCTCAAAGTCCTCGGGTGGAACGTGTCGCGAAATCCTTCTTCTAGTTGGGATAGACTGCGGTCGGTGTCGGCGAGGGAGGAACGTAGAGGTGATCCTCTCACGAAGCAAGGAGGCGCTGGCTGAACGTAGGATGCGGTGGGAACGGAGGCTGCGAACTGGGTCATGGAGCTGTAGGCCTGGCGGGATAAGGTTGGAGTCTCGGCATCGTTTCAGGAAGGCGAGGTTGTTCATAAGTTTAGAACGTCTGATCGACGCTCGTTCAAACGACCGAACCTTGGTAGTGGTATGCTCCCCGTAGAGCGTAGATAGGTAAAACTTGTAGCTTTGCATGGTGAGAATGATAAGTAAGACTAATTGCGGTGACACCATGTAAGAATCTCAATTGAGTAGTAATTAGTTCTGAAAAGAACTGGGGGTACAACTCGACGTTTCGATCAGTATGCTCTGATCGTCCTCAGGAGAATGCCGGACTCTTGAAACTGCTGCTGCTTAAGTAGGCTGCTGGAGGATCATCCCCTGCTGGAGGATTAGTTCGTTGAGGCGCGCAGTTCTTTTCAGAACTAATTACTACTCAATTGAGATTCTTACATGGTGTCACCGCAATTAGTCTTACAGTTTCTTTTATACTGAATAAACCTACAAAGATAGCTTACATTTTGTTTCCAAGAAGATCTTTGTTAGTTGCGTACCTTTATCCTTACACCTTGTGACCTTGGTTACAAAAATAGCGTAGTTGGCAATAATATTTGAAACAAAACAAAACAAAATTTTAGTTGGCAAACGACAGTCATTACAATCACGTCAGTGGATAGAGGTCATGCTTCTGGAACCACAGTTGTTGAGAAGAAAAAGGTTCTTAAGTTCTACCCTACTCTTCAGTCTTCTGTCTGGAGTGCGACACCTGGCTTTCTACAACTTGGTGATGACAACATCTGTGTTGGAGAATTGTTGGCCTGTGACATCTACGGTATTTGATATGCCAAAGCTGATTCACCTAGTGAACAGTGTACTTTAAACATTTTGAAAATTGTGTTTGGGACACTGGCCGTTTTTTAATTTTTGTTGCGCAATTTTCTAATTTGATACCATCCAATTTTGAAATCTTACAGCTGAAATTTCTGACAACATTTTTTTGAATCTGTGATTGTGTACAATATATCAGTAGCTGTTACGTACTGAGCATTTAGACAGAACATTAATAATTGCCTTGGTAATACCACATATGAAATATTAAGCAAAACCTAATCTAGAACATTATTTACAATTTTAAGAGATTGTGGTTGTTACTTGTTAACTCTTGCTTAATCAAAGCAGTGCCGACAGATGTTTGATCACTGAGATAATTTCCTTAGAGTATAAAAATATACTCTACTTTCAGTGAATGGGAAGTCAATTTGTGAAATATAGTGTATTCCTACTGTTTTATTTTGGCATAAATAGTGCGGTGCACTGTATGGTTTTTTGAGAGCAGCATTTTGTGTAACATATGAAACGTGTATGGTTGCTAATCGTTGTAGTAATCCGGTTGTAGTTTGATATTCTTCCCACACTGCAGGTTGAGGTACATGTACGTTTCAGACCATTGTAGTTTCTGCATCTCATGCCTCATCCATCCCTTCTTCTCCGTCCTGCACTTCCCATCACAGCAACTAGGAACACTGCAAACCGCTTCACCATTAATGCTAGATTTACTGCTACTCGCCAGCAAAGAATAAGTTAAGGTAATGCATGCCAATTGCTTGCTTGCTTGCACGGTGCTGTATGGTGCTATATTGTCCCATGTATTAACTTTCACTCTACATGACCAGCAGGAAAGTTTGTATCTAACTATGGCTATTGGGGGAAAGACAGTTTGGTGCAAAGAGATGTCTGAAGAATATTTATTAGGCCAGATAAAGAAATTGAAAGACCAACTTCATGACACGACCACAGAGTCAAATCAAAAACTACCGTGACATTTCTGTTGATGGCTAGTCAGAAAAAGTTAGCATCTTATTCCAGTTCAACTGATTCTTGCTTAAAAGTTGAGGATTGGATTTGTAATGTCAAAGTAAATATTAGGTCCCACTCTGTCAGGAAGTGATAAGGCTGATTTTGTTTTTTAACACCTCACTGGGCCTGCTGGAGAAGAAGTCAAATTTAGACTCTGTTATTCTATAAAAATATGGAGTATGTTTTTAAGATACTTAGAGAGGTTTTGGGGACCAAGGTTCATCTGTTGGGTCTCAACAGGCTTTCATTGAGAGAAAATGGACAGGATAGAACATTCAAGATTTTTTGTCTGGTCATTAGACGTTATCGCTTCAGGTCAATCAGTTGAGAGGCATGGAGTAGACTCAGTCGGTTCTGATTTTAAAAAGCATAATTTTGTTGGTATGTCTCCAACAGTAGCATTCCGAATTGGTAAAGAAGTGACATGTCTTGTTGATACTGGTTCAATGGTGAACAACCTCAGGGAAGAGTGTTTCCTTTCCTTGTTCAAGCCTCAACTTGACCAAGGTGTCTTGGAATGATTTAGTCGTATAATTTTGCCCTGCTTATAGCTATCCTAACTCCAGCGCACATGCACACAGTGAATATGTGTGCACGGATCCATAATATGTACAGTGTATGTACATGTACATGCATATGTACAAACATGTACAGTGACCATTTGTCGATTCGTCGATTCTTCTGTACTTCTGCCAAAATTCAAGGTGGAGCTCATTATGCTAATGTTCTAAATTTAAAAAACAAAATACATTTTGTCATTGGTTATTGGTTGCCCAGAATCTGCTCGCTGCGATGGCAGCCAAACACTATTTTTTTTAATGTACAGGTCTTGCAAGGTCTTGCACTGAGGGATATACAATACTTTTTTTTGCATACCGGTAATATTGTTGTCCAGACTTTACTGAGTATCCGAAAATGATTGTTTGTGTATTTAGATGACATCTGTATCTATTCTAGAACCTTTGAAGATCATTTAAAGCATCTTGATCTTATATTAATTTACACAATTGAAATGATATGGATTGAAGCTCAAGTCCTTTCACAAAGAGATTCACTATCTTGGTCATGTTTTATCAGAGAAAGATATTTTAGCTGAATATGAGAAGATAAAATCTGTCCATGAATGGCCAGTATCACGTAGTGTAAAGAACATTTGCTCTTTCCTGGGTTTTGCCAGTTGTTATAGATGATTTGTTTCCAATTTTGCACAGCTAGCTTGTTTATCCTTTACAAAAAAGTTCTATACAATTTTTAAACAAATATTCTGTAGAATTTCTATACCGATTTCTATAGAGTGTGCTACAGAATCTCTCTATACAATTTCTGTACAATTTCTGTACAATTTCTGTACAATTTCTATAGAGCTTATAGAATTTCTATAGAAAAATGGGCCACTTTTCTATACAATTTCTATATAAAAATAAGCTGTTTCTATAGAAAATTTAGAACAATTTATAGTATTCTATACAATAGCTTACAGAGTTGTATAGAATAGTTCTATATAGTTATTTTTGAGTTTCTGTAGATTTTTGCTCTATAGAGCACTATACAGCATTCTATAGATTTCTACAGAACTTTTTTGTAAGGGATTACATGCCTTAGTAGGAGTTTGTCAAGGTCATGACCCTAAGTTCTTTTGTAATAGATGGTCACATGGAGTGTTTGGAAACCTTTAAATCCTTGAAATCAAACTTTTCCACTACCTTTGTTTTAGCCTTTGCAGCTTTTATAAATCAATCATTCTTGATGTAGACGCAAGCCTGTCTGGACTTGGCACTGTTTTATCCCAAATCCAAGAAGATATTTTTATAAATCACTTATTCTTGATGTAGACGCAAGCTTGTCTGGACTTGGCACTGTTTTATCCCAAACCCAAAAAGATTGTTTTATAAATCAATCATTCTTGATGTAGACGCAAGCCTGTCTGGACTTGGCACTGTTTTATCCCAAATCCAAGAAGATTGTTTTATAAATCACTTATTCTTGCTTTTCAACATCTAAATCGAAGATATTTTTATAAATCGCATTCAGTGTGAGACATAAACCGTGGACTTGGCACTGTTTTATCCCAAATCCAAAAAGATTGTTTTATAAATCAATCATTCTTGATGTAGACGCAAGCCTGTCTGGACTTGGCACTGTTTTATTCCAAATCCAAGAAGATAGTTTTATAAATCACTTATTCTTGATGTAGACGCAAGCCTGTCTGGACTTGGCACTGTTTTATCCCAAATCCAAGAAGATATTTTTATAAATCACTTATTCTTGATGTAGACGCAAGCCTGTCTGGACTTTGGCACTGTTTTATCCCAAAACCAAGAAGATAGTAAACATGTAATTGTGTATTCTAATCGTTCCCTTTATTAAAAACAGTGAGAAAAAGATGGAGAAGTATAGTTCACAGAAATTGGAATTATTAGGTCTGAAGTGGGCAGTAACAGGTCAGTTTAAAGATTACTTGTATGGTTCACAGTTTGTTGTATAAATGGACAACAGTTCTTTAACTCACTTGAAGAATGTTAAGTGCCGCATAGCAGAGATGGTTTAGTGAGCTTGCAGCTTTTGATTTCCATATTGTCCACCATCCTAGTCGGGATAACAAGTACGCCAATGTACTCTCTCATCAGTTTGAGTTCAACGATGATCACAATGACACATGCTTTGTTTATCAGATTTCTGTTAACGAGGATTCCATGTCATTCCGTCCTGTTGATCTACAATTTAAATTGAATGGAGGAGCGTCTGAGCTGGGATCAAGTCGAGTATAATCAAAAATATCTAAATACTTATCTGTATTTCCATCACACACTAGTGAACAATTAGGTGATTTGCAGAAGAATGATCCATCAAACATCAAGCAATTTATGAGATACTTGAGAACATAATAATATAAGCATTTGTAAAGCACCTTTTCCTAAGGTTACAAAGCGCTCAAAGGATAAGTAACCACAAATTTAGAAATTACAAAATAAAAAAGAACGGACCATAGGATAATTGCAATGTCAGACCTAGCCGGGCAGGTGCTTGGCCAGTGATCAAATGCCAAAATTGTCAAACTTGACCACATCCCTAGCTGTGACTTATCAGTAGAGGGTTTATATTCACCAACCAATCCCCTGCATAGATAGATAGATTTGACACCGATTCAACAATGTACTCTCAGGGATGTAGCAAGCGAGGAAGTGGGGGGGGGGGGTGACATCACAATCCCCCCAATAATTTTTCTCAGTCGGCATTTAGACCCTAAGTCGGTAAATGAAGCATATCAAAGGTACTAGAACAAGGGTTCGTCCAGAATAAATATTCATTTGGCAAACCAGGGTTTGCTGACTGCAAATATATTGTGTTTCTAAGCACTGAAGATTTGTTGAAGTGTTTGTTATCAGTTGTTTTTACTTTGTCGGGAAGCTTGACTCTAATCATATTGCCTTCGTTTTTAAAGTCTAACATCCTCACAAGTCTACATGACCAGTTTGGTCATCAGGGTATAGAAAGAACTCTTTCTTTAGCTATTGATTAGGCCAATGAGCCTTCTGATGGTTCTGCCCTGAAACAAACGGCATCTATTGATGTAGCTAGAGCTAATATTAAATCTAAGACTCCAACATTGATGAATGTAATTCAGCAACAAACAAAAAACAGATTGAAGAGGTTACCAAATTAGTCCCTGATGACATTTGGAAGAACGAAGAAATCAAGTAAACCAAAAT
>CM055819.1:55080839-55121305 GCA_029582265.1 Zoroaster sp. YZ-2022 | reverse complement strand
GGGGGGGGTTTGACCCCCGGTCGTGACACTTGTGTCCTGAGCAAGGTACTTAACCATAATTGCTTCGTCCTTCGGATGGGACGTAAAGCCGTAGGTCCCGTGTGTTGTATAATACACGTAAAAGTGGATTGTCGTGCGGTCTAGCGCACTGAACTCAAGTTCTGGTGTTGCCAGCAGCAGAGTGTGGGTTCGAGCCCCGGTCGTGACACCTGTGTCCTTGAGCAAGACACTTAACCATAATTGCTTCTCTCCACCCAGGGGTTAAATGGGTACCTGTGAAGGCAGAGATGGTTTGCTCTATATGCGCTAGAAATGGCAGCAATTGAGCTGTATACTCCCCAGGGAGCTGAGATGGTTTCAGGAATGATTTATGAGCCTTATGAGCCTTATGAGCAGGGATAATAATATAATGCGCCTTGAGCGCCACTTAGTTGGTGGATACGTGCGCTATATAAATCTATACATTATTATTATTATTATTATATAAGGCATGGAATCAGTTATTACAGATTTCCAAATGGTCAATTTCTCATAATACTTTCCTTGAAATAATTTTGTTTGAGGTGGTGTAATTTTGAAGCACATTTAGGAAAGTGTACTCTTTCCTAAATTCCACATAAGAATAAATGAATACAAATAAGCCAGATGCAGATGTTACCGCACACAATGTATAATAAACCGAAACTTTCTGCAAATAATAATGATTGGTTCGTTAGTTGTACGAGTTTTTGTCTATTTTGTCTATTTTTTTCAAAAGCCATTTCAAAGTTGATCTTTTATCTATTTGTGTGTGTGTGTGTGTGTGAGGGTGTGTGAACGTACACATTATTCGTTGTGGGGTCCAAAACACAATAGAACAATTGGACCCCCACAAGGTAACTATAGAAAATCTTGTACCCCACAGGAGAATTATAAGGAAAAGGGATAATAGAACGAACAAAGGAATACCCCACAAATCAATGTGCGTGAGGGTGTGTGTGTGTGTGTGTGTGTGAACGTGTACATGATTCGTTGTGGGGTCCAAAACACAATGGAACAATTGGACCCCACAAGGTAACTATAGAAAATCTTGTACCCCACAGGAGAATTCTAAGGAAAAGGGATAATAGAACGAACAAAGGAATACCCCATGGGCATGTCTAAGGTGTAAACCGAGGACTTATAACAAAAGGGAACAATGGATCCTCGGTTGGCGGTTATTGTTAGCAAATGTCCTCGGTTGAAAAACGTGTACAAATCTAATGGGAGAAGCATCAAAAAGTCCAACAACAAAGGGAACAAAAGAGGGGAACAATAGGAGGTCCTCAGTTTACACCTTGGACAAGATTGTGTGGGTGTTCGGGTGTGTGTGTGTGGGGGGGGGGGTGTGCGCATTGACTGATGGGGGTGGAGGGTATATGCTTCCCTCGATTTTAATCGCTGTGCGTGTACATTTATCAAACGTTTTTTGTGTTACCCCCGCTTTTGCCGTATGCCCCTTTTCGAGACCCTGGGTTCGCCCCTATGTATGTGTGTTTATATTAACTCACCCTTCCCATATTTTATAGCTACACCCTATGAATCCACCCACTGGCCCATGCATGTATTCACGTTGTTTGTTTTCAAGGAAGCGTCATGTCCCAGGGAGTATACCGGTACGCAACGTATTAGCTCATTATATAGTTTGATGAAATTCTTGCGTCGGGTAATAAACAATTGATTTAATTTTGCCCTACACCGACGTGTGTATAGCACTGTATACTATAGGTGCTTTCCGAGTGTCTGTGGAAAAAACTTCACAGGCGACTGTGAAGTATTTTCCACAGACACTCGGAAAGCACTGAGTATATAGTGCTATAAACACGTCGGTGCAGGGCAAAATTAAATCAATATTAAAGATATGTTTTCCTTTGGAATGCTTATTCGACCGTAATTGTTTGTTAAAAAAAAAAAAAAAATTGTTGCCCAAATATTTGTCAAAATAATTGGACGGGGAATGGGTAAAGAGTAATTAGACCTAAGTGCATAAGTTAATTTTTGACACAGCGTGAAATAAGACCTATTCATCGCTTGCCACGCATAAGCAGATCAATTTGTAAGATCATGTATTCACTCTCTACAGAAATGACAACCTCATCAAAAGCCAACCAGCATGCTATCATTTTGATAATATATCCCTCCGCTTTTCCAGCCAAATAGTTCCAATCTGTCTAGAGAAATTCTATGAAAATTGTGGAAGCCCAGAACTTAAGACCTTGAGCCATACGCCCACAATACATCCATTGCATGAGCCACAAAACAGTTATTTTTCAAACAAATTGTGGGTTTACACTTTATGCTATTAACTTATTAGCTGGCGCATGAATTATGACTTTATTTAGTGTAGCACGCCTTATAAGAGCACAAAGTATATCAATTTTGGCATGGAAACACACGTGGGATATGGAGCATGCATATTCCAGTCAACATATTTCTAAAAATATTTGCCTTATAGTTATACCGGTACGTCAGCAATAGGGGTCGGGCCATCGTTGGCCAAAAGTCGGCAATACGTCGGTGTAAATGTCGGTTCAATACGTCGGACTTAGTCGGGCCATCGTTGGCAGAAAGTCGGCAGTTCGTCTGTTTAATGTCAGCCCTACGTCGGCCCTATATGTCCGGCCATCGTTGGCGGGAAATCGGCAGTTCGTCTGTTTATCAGCCCTACGTCGGCTCTATGTCCGGCCATCGTTGGCGGGAAATCGGCAGTTCGTCGCGGTTTAATGTCGGGGATGTATTTTTTCTTTAAAAAGAAAACTAAATTAAACAATTGTATTAGTTTACCCTAAAGATTAGCTGAAATCAAGAGCTTTCCTCAGGTATTGTGTACCGATAATTAATCTGAAAAACACAGTTTCTGAAAACAAAAACTGTCTACACACTGTCAATTGCATCAAACTTACATTCTAAACAGACACACACACATAGTAAATATTATTGTCTTAACATTTAACTTGTCTTTTCTGTTAAATTTAAGGTGTCTTAAGAACTGTTGAAAATGCTTCAGTCGATTATTTTGGGAAACATCTCTTTTGAAAATCGAATTAGTCTGCTTTCTACTAGTACTAGGATATTATTAGTGTAGTTTTAAGAGCGGAACACAAGTAATATGCATCTTCAATTTAAAGGTAATGTTTATAAATACACAAATTAGCAAAAATGGTCGAATATTACGGGGTGCCATGGTCGAGCGGTTAAGTGCGTCGGATTTGTGTTCTGATGGCCGAGTCGTCAGAATGTGGGTTCGAATCCTGGCCGCGAACGTGGTGCTTGTGTCCCTGAGCAAGACGCTTAATTATAATTGCTTCTCTTCACCCAGGAGTATAAATGGGAACCTTTAAGAGCAGAGATGGTAATTGTGTTTGATAAGCTCGTTGCGCTACACATTTGGCAGCACGGGCTGCATACTCCCCAGGGAGTTGAGATGGTTCTAGGAATGATATATAACTGGCCCGATAACAAGGGTAATAATATTCATTGAGCGCCATGAGCGTCACTACGTGATGGATTTGTGCGCTATATAAGAAGCCACTATTATTATTATTAATGCAAAAAAAAACGTTTTTTTTTCAAGTGAATACCAGATAAACATAACTTCACGCACGTACTGTAATGCTGAATGACATAACGCTTTTTAGTGAAAACATCATTTCATTATCATCTCAGATATGGTTCTGTCTATTTCAAGAATAGTAAAATAATTTTCAGTTTGGGAAAGATTCTCTTCCCTAAATTGCAAAATTCCCAAATTCCAAAATAGAACGAGTAACAAAATATCTGTAAGTGCATTTTCATTATTTTCCCCGTTAACGGTAAAACGTTATAAGCTGAATCATAAATGTCTTCATTCAAAGAGAGTAGGTATACTCTCACAAGTTTTGCCAACATAACCAATGCTGTATGTTCCCTTTAATAGGTCTTCATTGAGATAATAATTAAAGGATGTTTTCATTACGGCATCATGTTATTAACCAAGGCTTTTTAGTACGTGTGTAAATTCATGCTCATCTGATCGTGCAGTGAAAAGGGCTTTTTAGAGTTTTATAATCACATAGTGGTTTAATTTACCGGAAAGAACAATTAGCCTAACTTATGATCTGGTGCATGAATTCTGACTCTTTTAAGTCAAAGTACACCTTATATACGGGCACCAGGTATTTAGATTTTGCCATGGAAACACACTTGGGATAGCTTATGTATAATATTCCAGTCACAATATTTTCAGAAATATTTGTAAACAAATATTACCCCGTTGGTCAACAAAGATATGATTGAAGCCATTGTCGGTGGGACCCAAAACCGAGATAATAATAAAAGGATGTTTTCACTATGGCGTCACGTCATTAATCAAGGCTTTTTTTTTACTACGTGTGTAAAGTCATGTTTTTGATATACACGTGCCGCGAAAAAGGCTTTTGAGAGCTTTTAGAACGGTTTAATTAACCGGAAAGAACCATTCCAAGAAGACAATATTAAAACCAGTCGGTGCAATTAATATTTAGTTAATAAGTCACCATACATAAAATATTATTGGCGATTTTCCTTTCCCTTCTGCATTAGACCAAACCAGTTTTCTCAAAATGTATTTATTTAGTTTAAATCCAATGTCTCAAACTAAGTACTCTGAACGGAGGGGGGGGGGGAGGATGGGGTAAGATTCAGGGGCGGTCATTTGAAATGAAAATTTCAAATCATCACCCCCACACACCTTTGATAATTTTGGAAACCGTACTAGTTTGAATTTATATTTAATTATGGCCGATGGAAGGGACTTCTAAACTGTGACCGTCCATGATACTACATGCACAATAAGAAATGCTATAGGCGTTTAGGTCAACAAGAGGTTCAAATAAAAATCCAAACCCAACATTTGAATTTCATGACCGATTTGCTTTATTAGGCCTAACTAAAAAGGCAAAAATCAAAAAAAAATCGTCAAGATGTCAGTCGGTTGGGTGGGGGGGGTGATGGGGAAGGTCGTAGGGGTGACGATTTACTGCTAAATATAATAACCATATTTTCTCTACGATATAGGCCTTACGTCACCGTGTGGCCATAAAACGAAATAACAAACCAGAGGCTAGGCCTGCGGCTGTATCGTGAATCTGAAGTCTTGGTTGGTGGCGCACTTTACAAATTGTGGTCTCAATAATCTAGCCAGAAGATCTGACGTCACGCTTTGAGGCTCGTGAATTACGCCAAATACTGGCCTTGCGTGTGCGGCCGCCATGTTTTTTCCCCGGGAGATTCAACTTTGACCTTGAGCGCCATGATGGGCGTCCCTGTGCAGTATCTCCATTATATGTGCACGAGTGCGTAGTAGAGTGAGTTACCTTCGCACGCGAGTGTGATTGTAGATCTTCAGCACAACTTATCCAATGAAATCCGTTGAATGATACGGCCAGAGCCTCATTAGGGAAACGAGCCCAGTCTAATGTCACACTGGATGTTATTAGCACCTTTACTGCTATCAGTTGCAAAAACAGCTGATCTTCTGCTAGATAAACCTGGTATCATTTTCACTGGCTAACATTATTGGCTGACCACAGAAGAGTCCAGTTCATAATTATGTCAGTCATTGTGTGCATTAAACCATGGGGCAATGCAAACAGTCCTTGAAGGTGTGAGTCAACCCCAACCCCCGTCCACACTAGCACCCACCTGCTGTACCTGTACATGTACATGTACAGAACGGATGGTGTAAATTGTATGCAATCCTTTTGGAAGTATGACCATGTCTGGTCCTTGCTCTATGGTTGTACGCAGTTGGAGCCGGAAGTGCAGTGTAAACGAATGAGGGTTCACATGAGCACGTTCTTTCACATATCATGCAGGCCATTCGCCTTATTCACAAGATAACTGACAAATTACTGGAAAATGACTGTAATTCTCACAGCCACACTATGGCTTATGTTTCATGCACCAATTGTCCGATAGTTCCACAGCAAAGGAATAAAGAAACGGATCATATATTTCATTAGCATTTGAAAGCGAGGGAAAAAAATAGTCTGGTTTCTCTGAATGAGCGTCCACTCAAACAAAAGCTCTTGTATTCAGGGATTAACTGACATAAGATGGCCGAACATGATTACTAGTATGCACTCACAAAGTTTAACAGGCCTGTAATGATTCTCATTATGATTGTACAATGAATAGTTTTAAAGTTGAGAGGGAGCTGAAAGTGGCGGGTGGTAAACAATATGAGGTGTTTCTTTTATATATAGTAAACTAGTTCTAGGGCACTTTATTTTTGTAAGTTATTTTAATGGGAGAATTTCTTCTGAAGGAATTATGCCCCAGAAAATAGAAACTGCGTTATTTTGTTTTGAAGAAAGGGATGGGAAAATGGGGTTGGAAGGGTCCAGTCATAAGCTTGCACAACCATATTCCGGCTATATTTAAAGGTGCGGAAATCGGCCAGGATCAACTGGAAGGCGGGCTAGTTTTAAATGCTATCACCACGATGCTATTAAAGACCCTGCGGTAAGCGATGGTACAGAACAAAGACGTGGACCCACAGTTTTAAGTTCATAAACATTCCCTCATTATCTTCGTAAAACAGTAGGCCTAAATGAACCTTCAAAATGTTTACACACAAAATAGAAAATATATATTTTAATTTCTTATTGTGTAGGCCTATGTGTGTCAGGGGATGATTTTCTCTGTTGGGTGGGGCAGGAGGCCTAATGGGTGACAGGTTAGGGGTCAGATAAGATAAATTGGAATTTGGCATCATCCTTTGAAATTTACGTATTTGTTGCATACATTATTTTTTTACAGTGTGTAATAATAAAGAAAACCCCTGACCAAGTTAAGAACATAATTCTCATGACCCCACGCCGTTGTACATTGTACATTGCTCTCGCCTGATTCCATTTCCCAATAATCACGATGGATTTAGCAAAATGTTTTTTCCCCCATATTTCGGCCTGCAGCCAATATAATATATTGCTAGAATAACATTAATAAAACAATAAAATGTCGCTATATAATGTCCCCAAACCAATTCACCATAGGCGTAATCAAATGCATTAAACACAACTCTTTTGAAAAAGCCATACAAATAAATATTTACAACATGTGTTAGTCTGACAGCTACGGCGATATATTACTAAAAACATTAATGAGCAGCATTTTAACAAAAGATAATTTCGACAACCTGACATATGTCAGCCCTAATCTTTTATTTGGAGGGAATTTGCATATTCATCTCCCATCCTCACTCCCAAATAAATTCGTCACAGTTTATTAGTCTAGACTGTATTTTCAACAACAAAACCTAAATATCTGCCACTAGAAATTGTTTCCATGAACTCCATAAAAATCAAGCTTTATACGCTGAAATACACACAGAAAAAAAATACACAAGTTGTGTAAAATTTTACTATTTTGCAATGTTGTATACGAACCTCCTAATTGTTTGGTAAAGTTTTACAAAATGCGTGTTGGGTAAAGTTTTTCATAAACATTTTGTAAACTTTTACTTCAAAAATCAGTAAAAAGATTTACCTCTTAAATAGGTAAACATAAATTAAGTAAATTGTTACTGAATGTATTGGTAAAAATACTTAATTTTCGTGTAGAATACTAGACTCTTTTACTATTTGACCTTGTAAACTTTTACTACATTGTTTGGTCTGCATAATTCTTTAAAAATAATGTAAATGAAACAAGGCACCCCACTATACTTTACAGTTTCAAAAACGTTTCTTTTATTTATCAACAATAAAATGAAATCATCTCTTCAAATCCCCACTTCACGAGGTTCTCTCTCATTTACTCCATGTTGTGAGGCGATTGTCGACTTGACAGGCACACACTGCTTTTGCACACACGTCGCGCACACACAATGCATGATCACATGGTGGGCTTTACACAATTAAAAGTGAATTTTTACACAACGCACGGCAATGCTTAGGTTCCTTGTGGTAAAGTTACACGGGCAAGGTAAAGACTTGAATTAGTTACATAAATTATGTAAATAAAATTTAATACATTTAAATTACGTAATTTTTAAACTTACACAGTAATTGTGTTCTTTATTTTCCGAAATTTTACCTAAATTGTGTAATATTTTACAAAACATGTTTTACCCAGCTCACAAATACCTACACAGAGTCTCCTGAATGCAAAATTTTTCAAAATGTTCATTCCATTTCTGTAGAATTGACACCAAACACCATGAAAATTAAGAGACCAGTGTTTGTTTGGGACAATGTAATAAGTCTGGTACCCATCACTATCGTGCTTTTTATTCCCACAATGTTGTACGCTGAAGCTCGGGTACATGATTCACTGTATTCAATTTCTGGAAGACACACTTTGTTTACATGCGGCCGCCGCGCCTGTAAGCGATTCCAGTCACATTACTACAAACCAGAGAAGAAATTATACAAGCTGTGTAAAATCTTACCCTGTTTTAGATGTTCCCGTGAACCTCCTCGGTAAAACTTGACCAAACAGGCGTTGGGTAAAATGTTACCTAACAGTTGTATAACGTTTTACTGCGATATTAGGTAATTTTATTTACCTAACTTGTAGGTAAATGTAGGTTAGGTAAAATTTACATACTTGTGAGGTATAAGACTAAATGGTTTACCTCTATTGTAGGTAAATTGTATAAAGTATTACTTTTAATGGGTATTTTGTTTTTCTTACATTATTGTTTGATAATATGTTGGGAGTTCTGTTTTGTACCTGGCCCAGTTACAAATGTAAGGATTCCTGGTTGAGGTATTTGAAGGTTAAACAAATGTTGAGTTTTTAAATAATTGTATTGGTGTTCTCCTTATATAGTTCAGGTTAAGCCTTAGTTGTTCCGAGAGAAAGGCGAAACTATGTATCCGATTGACATCGCATAATGGTCACGACACATGCATGCACATACTTGCACAATGACTTGTATGAAGCAGTCGTTGCTGGGCGCATAATGCATAACGTATGGTACATGACTGTGTCTGAACGAGTATACGCTGATATTTCATCCCACAAACGATTCAGGCTTGTTTACTCAACAATTGTTTACCTTCAACCGCCTCAATCACAGTGGCGTAAATATAGGGGGGACGGGGGAACGTGCCCCCCCAGCCAAGGTCCGTGTCCCCCGGGTGCCCCCAATTCAGAATTTTGAAAAAATAGGTCCCTATTTGAGAATGCAGGATTCAAGTATTGATATGCTTCTAGAAAGTGGTGCACCCCTAGTTCCCCCCTGAAAATTGGACCGTAGTTACGCCACTGCTCAATCAGTAAAATTTTGACGATACTCCCACTGCTGTGACATTATTCACCTTCGTGTTCTCCATCTTGAATTTGACGTTGAATGAGACACAGCGCCTCGTGGGGGACTTGACATTAAATCATGTCTTTTATACACTTTCATAGTAAAATTCTACTAAACAAATGTAATTTTTTTATTTTATAACATAAGTAAAACTTAATACACACTTTTACGTTGTCACGCACAACCGTAATCGCACCTGCGCGTAACTCTTGTATACACGGCCGGAAGTTGACCACTCAGTGACCCGATCAATTACAAAGGTATGAAAAGAGAAGTTTATCTTGTTAAGCTGGGAGGACTGCAAGGATATCACACCTCGAACCCTCGAATCGGGGGTTGGCGACCGTGACATTAGACTGGGCTCGTTTCCCTAATGGGCATTAGGGAAACGAGCCCAGTCTAATGTCACACTGGATGTTATTAGCACCTTTACTGCTATCAGTTGCAAAAACAGCTGATCTTCTGCTAGATAAACCTGGTATCATTTTCACTGGCTAACATTATTGGCTGACCACAGAAGAGTCCAGTTCATTATGTCAGTCATTGTGTGCATTAAACCATGGAGCAATGCAAACAGTCCTTGAAGGTGTGAGTCAACCCCAACACCCGTCCACACTAGCACCCTCCTGCTGTACCTGTACATGCATGTACATGTACAGAACGGATGGTGTAAATTGTATGGAATCCTTTTGGAAGTATGACCATGTCTGGTTCTTGCTCTATGGTGTACGCAGTTGGAGCCGGAAGTGCAGTGTAAACGAATGAGGGTTCACATGAGCACGTTCTTTCACATATCATGCAGGCCATTCGCCTTATTCACAAGATAACTGACAAATTACTGGAAAATGACTGTAATTCTCACAGCCACACTATGGCTTATGTTTCATGCACCAATTGTCCGATAGTTCCACAGCAAAGGAATAAAGAAACGGATCATATATTTCATTAGCATTTGAAAGCGAGGTACAAAAAATAGTCTGGTTTCTCTGAATGAGCGTCCACTCAAACAAAAGCTCTTGTATTCAGGGATTAACTGACATAAGATGGCCGAACATGATTACTAGTATGCACTCACAAAGTTTAACAGGCCTGTAATGATTCTCATTATGATTGTACAATGAATAGTTTTAAAGTTGAGAGGGAGCTGAAAGTGGCAGGTGGTAAACAATATGAGGTGTTTCTTTTATATATAGTAAACTAGTTCTAGGGCACTTTATTTTGTAAGTTATTTTAATGGGAGAATTTCTTCTGAAGGAATTATGCCCCAGAAAATAGAAACTGCGTTATTTTGTTTTGAAGAAAAGGGATGGGAAAATGGGGTTGGAAGGGTCCAGTCATAAGCTTGCACAACCATATTCCGGCTATATTTAAAGGTGCGAAATCGCCAGGATCAACTGGAAGGCAGGGGCTAGTTTTAAATGCTATCACCACGATGTTATTAAAGACCCTGCGGTAAGCGATGGTACAGAACAAAGACGTGGACCCACAGTTTTAAGTTCATAAACGTTCCTCATTATCTTCGTAAAACAGTAGGCCTAAATGAACCTTCAAAATGTTTACACACAAAATAGAAAATATATATATTTAATTTCTTATTGTGTAGGCCTATGTGTGTCAGGGGATGATTTTCTCTGTTGGGTGGGCAGGAGGCCTAATGGGTGACAGGTTGGGGTCAGATAAGATAAATTGGGAATTTGGCATCATCCTTTGAAATTTACGTATTTGTTGCATACATTATTTTTTACAGTGTGTACAATAAAGAAACCCCTGACCAAGTTAAGAACATAATTCTCATGACCCCACGCCGTTGTACATTGTACATTGCTCTCGCCTGATTCCATTTCCCAATAATCGATGGATTTAGCAAAATGTTTTTCCCCATATTTCGGCCTGCAGCCAATATAATATATTGCTAGAATAACATTAATAAAACAATAAATGTCGCTATATAATGTCCCCAAACCAATTCACCATAGGCGTAATCAAATGCATTAAACACAACTCTTTTGAAAAGCCATACAAATAAATATTTACGACATGTGTTAGTCTGACAGCTACGGCGATATATTACTAAAACATTAATGAGCAGCATTTTAACAAAGATAATTTCGACAACCTGACATATGTCAGCCTCTAATCTTTTATTTGGAGAAATTTTGCATATTCATCTCCCATCCTCACTCCCAAATAAATTCGTCACAGTTTATTAGTCTAGACTGTATTTTCAACAACAAAACCTAAATATCTGCCACTAGAAATTGTTTCCATGAACTCCATAAAAATCAAGCTTTATACGCTGAAATACACACAGAAAAAAAATACACAAGTTGTGTAAAATTTTACTATTTTGCAATGTTGTATACGAACCTCCTAATTGTTTGGTAAAGTTTTACAAAAATAATGCGTGTTGGGTAAAGTTTTTCATAAACATTTTGTAAACTTTTACTTCAAAAATCAGTAAAAAGATTTACCTCTTAAATAGGTAAACATAAATTAAGTAAATTGTTACTGAATGTATTGGTAAAAAATACTTACTTTTTGTGTAGAATACTAGACTCTTTTTACTATTTGACCTAGTAAACTTTTACTACATTGTTTGGTCTGCATAATTCTTTAAAAATAATGTAAATGAAACAAGGCACCCCACTATACTTTACAGTTTCAAAAACGTTTCTTTTATTTATCAACAATAAAATGAAAACATCTCTTCAAATCCCCACTTCACGAGGTTCTCTCTCATTTACTCCATGTTGTGAGGCGATTGTCGACTTGACAGGCACACACTGCTTTTACACACGTCGCGCACACACAATGCATGATCACATGGTGGGCTTTACATAATTAAAAGTGAATTTTTACACAACGCACGGCAATGCTTAAGTTCCTTGTGGTAAAAGTTACATGGGCCAGGTAAAGACTTGAATTAGTTACATAAATTATGTAAATAAAATATAATTTTTAACTTACACAGCAATTGTGTTCTTTATTTTCCCAAAGTTTTTCCTACATTGTGTAATATTTTACAAAACATGTTTTACCCAGCTCACAATACCTACACAGAGTCTCCTGAATGCAAAATTTTCAAAAATGTTCATTCCATTTCTGTAGAATTGACACCAAACACCATGAAAATTAAGAGACCAGTGTTTGTTTGGGACAATGTAATAAGTCTGGTACCCATCACTATCGTGCTTTTATTCCCACAATGTTGTACGCTGAAGCTTGGGTACATGATTCACTGTAATCAATTTCTGGAAGACACACTTTGTTTACATGCGGCCGCCGCGCCTGTAAGCGATTCCAGTCACATTACTACAAACCAGAGAAGAAATTATACAAGCTGTGTAAAATCTTACCCTGTTTTAGATGTTCCCGGTGAACCTCCTCGGTAAAACTTGACCAAACAGGCGTTGGGTAAAATGTTACCTAACAGTTGTATAACGTTTTACTGCGATATTAGGTAATTTTATTTACCTAACTTGTAGGTAAATGTTGGTTAGGTAAAATTTTACATACTTGTGAGGTATAAGACTAAATGGTTTACCTCTATTGTAGGTAAATTGTATATCATCAGTATATCAGTATAAATTTATGTATTTATACTTTTTTAATTGTAACTTGTAAATCGACTCACAATTCAGTTTTTTAATATGTACTGCAATGAGTTTTGATAATAAAACCAGAATGAATGAATGAATGAATTTTAATGGGTATTTTGTTTTTCTTACATTATTGTTTGATAATATGTTGGGAGTTCTGTTTTGTACCTGGCCCAGTTACAAATGTAAGGATTCCTGGTTGAGGTATTTGAAGGTTAAACAAATGTTGAGTTTTTAAATAATTGTATTGGTGTTCTCCTTATATAGTTCAGGTTAAGCCTTAGTTGTTCCGAGAGAAAGGCGAAACTATGTATCCGATTGACATCGCATAATGGTCACGACACATGCATGCACATACTTGCACAATGACTTGTATGAAGCAGTCGTTGCTGGGCGCATAATGCATAACGTATGGTACATGACTGTGTCTGAACGAGTATACGCTGATATTTCATCCCACAAACGATTCAGGCTTGTTTACTCAACAATTGTTTACCTTCAACCGCCTCAATCACAGTGGCGTAAATATAGGGGGGACGGGGGAACGTGCCCCCCCCAGCCAAGGTCCGTGTCCCCGGGTGCTTTAATTCAGAATTTTGAAATAATAGGTCCATATTTGAGAATTCAGGATTCAAGTATTGATATGCCCGCGAAAAAGTGGTGCACGCCTAGTTCCCCCTGAAAATTGGACCGTAGTTACGCCACTGCTCAATCAGTAAAATTTTGACGATACTCCCACTGCTGTGACATTATTCACCTTCGTGTTCTCCATCTTGAATTTGACGTTGAATGAGATACAGCGCCTCGTGGGGGACTTGACATTAAATCATGTCTTTTATACACTTTCATAGTAAAATTCTACTAAACAAATGTAATTTTTTTTTTTTTATAACATAAGTAAAACTTAATACACACTTTTACGTTGTCACGCACAACCGTAATCGCACCTGCGCGTAACTCTTGTATACACGGCCGGAAGTTGACCACTCAGTGACCCGATCAATTACAAAGGTATGAAAAGAGAAGTTTATCTTGTTAACTTGTGGATACCCGCAAGCTGGGAGGACTGCAAGGATATCACCTCGAACCCTCGAATCGGGGTTGGCGACCGTGACATTAGACTGGGCTCGTTTCTAATGCTGTCTCTATCCTTGATCGGATAAAGACAGGGGACCAATCTATCAATAATACGCCTCTGGGCGTAAGCAAATTTTCGTGCTAACTATAGCAGAAAAAAATTGCTTAAGCATAAGCGTATTTCACTGGTTAGCAAGAAAAGTTAGAGCGGCGTGTGCGCGTTCACCGTGGATTTGTACTGTTGTGTCACTCATTTGCTAGCAATAACGGTCGGTAAGTTAGCATGTCTTTATTCATGCTTAACGGTTAGCAGCCTGCTAAGCAGTATGAAATGAAAAACATAGGCCTAAGCAAAATATCGGCTGCCTATCGGCGCTATGAAATTGGCCCTAGTTTTTGTGCAAGATGTTGTTTTGGCACAAAGCCACCGATAGAGGACGCTATATCGCTGCACTCACTCCAGGCCGTGTAATTTTTTTTTCAGGACGAACGTGGGCAATTTCTATGAAATTCCCATTTTTAAAAACTTGCTGTCTTTTAACAATTTTTTGTAAAGACTTTTTTTCCCAAAAATTACCCACGCTCGTCCTGAAAAACAAAAACAAAACAAAAACAAACAAACAAAACAAACAAACAAACAAACACCCCACCAACAAACAAACAAACAAAAACAAAACAAAACACCCTTTTCCCCAAAGGGTGGACCCAGTGATCGAGGGTCATGCACTTACATTGAGGCCACTGTATGCCACGTTACTACTCTCATAAACCACGCCTTGCAATGCTACACAGGGAGAACCATCCTCCCCATTGTATGCATTCCTTGTGTTCCTGTGTGTATTCCTATATATTGTGTTTATTTTGTATGCGAGTGGTAAAATGCATGGCCCTTATGATGGCTTCACTAATTAATTAATCGCCACATTCATGTATCGAACTTATTTTCATATTTTACCCGTAAAACATACATTGGGGGATGTCCAATATCATGACCTGGGGTTCTTGACTTTCCAACTTCGCGTATTTTGGATACACTGAGCTCTGAAAAAAAGGTATTAATTTCCTTCCAAGCGTGTAGGGCCTTTTCCCCAAAATGGACCGTTGCAGGTTTGCAGTGCAGAGGATGGTTTCCTTTGAAATGAGATTAACTCGATAATTTAACATTGTAATAATCACTCATACAGCTACATAGCTAAAGAGCTACAGTCATACCTATTGCTTCAGTTTTATAGTACTAGTCATAATTACAGCTTCAGGTTACATGTGCAAGTTTTAATTAAGGTGTGATATGTAGGATTAGTAATTCAGAAATGGTCGAATTGTTATGTGAAACGTACTGATTAGGTATAAATCTTCCCTTAAAAATAATTTTGTCAGAATTGCTTAATTTTTAACAAAAGTAAAAACTGTACAGGCAGAAAATAAAGTATGAAGCAATTTTGCCAATAATTATTACAAACAAATTACCTTCCCTTTAACTAATTTTTAGAAAGAAGAAGTGCTACCTTTTATTTTAACCACATAACCCAATGTGTATAATACAAAATACTACAATGACTGTGATCCTAATCGAGTCTTTATTGAATCCATGTAGAACGGCACATTCTGAAACTAGTAATTTGATTGCTATAAACGGCTGCTTTAATGAGATTCCATCGAAATTATTTGAATTTTGTGGAAAGGTCCTGCCTGTGAAATAATGTTTATAGTCCAGATTAATACTTGTTGAAATTTGTGGGCCTAATAATAATAATTAATATTGCTCTTTTCGAGAAAGAAGGAAGGAATTGTTTTCAAATAAGTAATTTCACAAAAATAATTGACCCGGTCATGAATAATAATAATAATAATAATAATAATAATAATAATGTGTGGACTTATATAGCGCACGTATCCACCAACTGGAGTGGTGCTCAAGGCGCATTATATTATTACCCCTGCTCATAAGGCTCATAAATCATTCCTGAAACCATCTCAGCTCCCCGGGGAGTATACAGCTCAATTGCTGCCATTACAGCGCATATAGGGCTAATCAACCAACTCTGCCCTCACAGGTACCCATTAACCAATTATGGTTAAGTGTCTTGCTCAAGGACACAAGTGTCACGGCCGGTATTCGAACCCACATTCTGCTGCTAACACCAGAACTTGAGTCCGGTAAGCTAGACCACTCGGCCACGACACTCCATGAATAATTAAAGAGATTAGGTAAATAGATTAGATTATGACAAATTATGATCAATTCACATTTGGTTAATAATATTAGACTGAGGACTGTTTAAAAATACTTAGATACAATATTTTGTGGAATAATTATTTCATTTCCCTATTATTACAAGAAACATATAAACCAACAATTACTGGTAAACTACATGGAATAAAAGTGGCTCACCTTGCAAACACCAGTGGTATCAACTTTTATTCTTCCATGGTGTTTATATGGGGCGGAGTTGCCCAAACACCAATTATTATGCAGTTTTACCAACCCAGTTCTTGCAGTGTACATCTTTAAAGTTGAGCTTTGATAAGATCATAGAGAGATTAGATAACATATTATTAGGGTGTATTCTACATGTGTGTATAGGGCGTTGCTGACATCCCCACAATTATGCCCTTTGCTATAATTATGGTATTGGCTGCCACTACCAACACAACCACATGTAATGGCTCTGCCACTACTTTCTCAAGCGTCGCCCCAGACCCGCACGTCGGCATTTTTAATTTTCCTTTATTATTATTTTTCTTGCTATGAAACGATGTCCAATTGCAGCAAAAATTGCTGGATCGATTGGAATTCTGCCGTGCTGTGTTTTTAAACGACTTTTCGCGCAGGGTTATGAACTTTTATGCCCGATTTGTGAGGCCTCTCTTAGCCACCATACTTTGTATATGAAAAGTTTGGTCCCCGCGTATATATATGTATTACGTGTTTCCTGTTGGCAAAAAGATGGCCAAAAAAAAATAAAATAAAAATAAAATAAAAAAGAAGAAGAAAAAAGCGCGTCACCGCACCGATTTTGAAGCCGACCGATGACCAGAAACTGGAGACTTTTTTGGCCAAATGTAATGATATGAATAATGCTAAGGCTAGACTGTGAATAGTGTAGCCTTCATCATAACGGAGATTACAGATTGGTTTTACCAGCCGTGTAATACACAGTCCTCATACAACGGGAGCTGAACACAACGGCGGCTGAAGGTCCAATACTGCATTGAGAGTAATTTTGAGCGTCGTATGAAACTACAGTAATTGGAATTAGATCTGCCTCAAATAATCCAAGTGACCATGATTTTACATAGGAGCGACCTGCCACAGACAAATCAGAACCTCCCATATAATAGGATTTTAAACGACAGCTAAACTGTGTATTATTTTTGACGCGGTTGCTTTGTATTTTATCTTCAAGGCTGTAGACGTTTGGGTTTAGACAATTACTGCTCCATCAAATAGGGTTGGGGATTAAATCCATATTCGTATGGACTTAAGTGATTGCGTGCACAACGTCCTTGTGTAAGATCAACCATTGACCAATCAGAGCGTACTACATGAAGGATTTCCAAAGACTGCAGGCAGAGTTTAATTATGGAATGACGTATCATGATCCTTCAGACAATCAGCAGGTATAGTTATATAGCAGATTCAAATATGACCAATTACAAACCACTTGATATATGTGCAGCTGGGCAGATTTGACTTTGGTTGAAATTATTGCTTACTACTGATTGTATTAATCCAGAGCCAGGCCCCTATTGATAAATCCACCACGTGTGACATACATCTCAACCAATAAGGCTGACAGATTCCTTGCACATATCCATATGCATGAGTGTTATCATAGTAAACCAATCAGCAGGAAGCTTTGGCACTGAGTATTTGACCAATCAGTACGAGACATATTTCATTCCGTGGGCTGAGAGAAACCAAACCACCCAATGCTCAAAGTCAGATGGAACCCAGATTTCATATCTGCATTGCAGTTGAACGACGTATTCTCATACAGCCTTCAAGTACGTAATCTGCTGGTGTCGAGAACAACTGAATGTTTCACTATTTTTAATTTGACTTAACCTGACTTTTTGCCTTTAAAACTGTGGACAGTGGGAATCATTAAATCCATTCATAAAATAGTCTAATCATGGATTCAAGAATGATGAAGCAATCAAGTAATGAAGATGCGCATTCTCCATCTTAAATGAGAGATATGGTTTTCAGTGTCGATGATAGCAATCGTGAACGGCTTTGGAAATCAATGTGGTGGGCTGGACGAAAAAATGGCTAAGTGCAGAAAACAGAGTCCTCAAGAATTTTGTATTCAAGAGCAAAAAAATACTTTAATCATGTCATGTGTGGACGAGACTGCAGCATGGATAAGGATTGTAAGTCATTTACCTTCAACAAATGCATCAAAATGTGTGAGTTGAAAATGGTACGAGGGCCCAGTATCCTGAAGACTTTATTGAAAATCAAGGGAGTGTGTACTTTGATACAGATGAGGACACACCTCTCTTTTCACTGGCTGATAGGTCTTTCGATCGCTACAAAAGTTGTAAGAAACTATTGGAGGCAGGTTTCCATACAAGTTGTGTCTACACAATCTACCCAAATGGGTTTAACGATGGTCTGCAGGTCTACTGCGACATGGACACTGATGGCGGGGGATGGACTGTGTTTCAGAGACGGCAGGATGGAAGAAGACTTCTACCATGTAGCTCGAATGAGTACAAGTCTGGTTTTGGTGAACTGTCCGGTGAGTTTTGGCTGGGCAATGATAACATGGTGAGTCTGACCTCTGACAATTCACAAGGAACCTGGGACCTGAGGGTGGATCTAGTAGATTGGACTAACGAGACAGCATTCGCAAAGTACAACACTTTCCAAATATCTGGTGATAAATACACACTACATGTTGGTGAATACGATGCTAGCAGCACTGCTGGTGAAGTGGACTCTCTTGAAATTCACAAAGGAAGACCCTTCACAACCATGGACAATGACAATGATCTTGAACCGGGAAGGAATTGCGCTCAAAGTAATACAGGAGCCTGGTGGTTTAGCGGCTGTTTATATGCTCATTTAAATGGTCAATATTACCCAAATGGACCGTCTGTTGATTACAAAGGCATTGTGTGGTATCACTGGGGACAAAACCACTTCTCTCAAAAATGCAGCATGAAAACACGTGAAACGGTGTAAGTTTAAAAAGATTAACACTCACATAATTCAAAAAGACTTTTGTAAATACTAGAAATGCTTTAAACTAAAGTATACAGTAAACAAAACACATATACATGTTTTTTGTTTGCCCTCTTTCAGATATCTCAGATTCTAAATAATTAACTGCAACTGCGTACTTAAACTTCAGGAAGGTACATAATTGTTTGATAATGTCATTTCAAAGCTAACCTGTGAGTGTTCATCACAATAGATGCTCACATTTTGAGAAAAACGACAAACACTGTTTACATGTTTTATTTATGTTTTACAAAAGTAGCTGGAAGTAAACTTGTGAATTCAAAATAACAATTTTTAATTCGTGTTTTCTTCAAGATGAAAGCACTTTGATATGTGTACTAACTATTAAATTAGTGTTTGTATGCTAATTTAAATGGTCAATATTAACGAAGTATAGGCCTTCTGTAAATTACAAAATGCTCACAATTTCTGGAAATTTGAGGTTTTAGGTATTACATTTCCAAATTATAATGCTACTTTAAATTCCACATATCATAAACTGATAATTCAAAGAACATCTGGCGATACGTTTCTGACAAGTATTAACAAGACGCCTGCAATTGAATTCAACTTTGAAGTTGAATCCACTTATTTATGAAACTCTTCTAACCGCATTTTGAAACATTTTGAAATTATCTGTCAAAAATACTGCTAAAAATAAGTGTTTACATTGGACAAAATAGGACAGGTAAATACATACGTTTCATTCAATTTGTTAAAGGGACAGTATCGTCACGACCAGAGCAGACTTTCAACAGGGCATGGAATCAGTGTCCTAGTTTAAGATGAACACTGTGACTGTAAAACTACTGGCAGCAGCAACAGTAATATGTCCTTATAATATGGGTATTATTTTCCGGTCATGGAGCTAATCTAAAACGAGAGTTAATCTGACCGTGACGATATTGCTCTGTTAATTAATCAGGGTGTAGGAATCTTGACTGTTTTAAACACTCATCTCATACAGTGGGAAAAGACTTGTTTCCTAATTTTAAATTTGTTTAGAAAAAAAAAATATGATTGTGAAAAATGGGTTGGGCTCAGCTTTAATACATTTTTGTTTCGTTCTTCAATTTTTGTAATTGTTCAGGGTCAACATGATTGACTAGATGGGGCCTGCGTAACTATTTTGCCCTTTAGAAATATATTTGTGTTGAAAAAGTGGTTCAAATGACCAATGACGTTGAATAAACTGAGTGATAGAACCAAACAACTGAGTGTTTTCAATTCTATTAATTTTGAGTGTTTGTGTACAATGACAAAAGGAGATAAGTGACTGAATGTTATCAGTAACAACAGATAGATATACCGACCAACTGGACAGACAGATGATGGGACAAGCAGACTGAATCCTAACTTGAAGGAGTACTTTGCGGACCTTGGACTGAGTACACCTATACTTATTTCGTATGAGGGGCAATCTGAAGCCAAGCCCACGTATATAAAGACTCTTGGTTTGATTTGAGTTTCCCTTTTGGAGCTCACTCTAAAACTGAAGTGTTGAATAAACTTTGTAAGAGTTTGTTCAGTGACACATGGAACGTTTAAACCATAAAGTGTTAAATTCAACACGTTTCATAAATTAAATGTAACTTGTCACTAACAATAGCACTGACCGAACTCTTAAAAGATTGAATTAACCATTTTGTTTTTAGAGTACACATACCATCCCAGCACCCTCTCCCAGCCCCCACCCTCATTGACGGTTATACAGGGTATACAATTGCCCAATATAAATGTCTCCTGCCCCCACCCCCAAAAAAGTCGAAACTACCCCAACAAAACTTAACTTGCCTTAACATTGTCCAGTGTTCAAACCTCACCGTCTATAAATATATAATAGGGTAATTTAAATAACCTAGCCATTTCTAAAATCCGCTGGTGTCGAGAAAACTAAACATTTGATAATTTTGAATTTGACTTTATATATATATGTATGGTATAAGTGGACCGCCTACCACCATTATAGGCGCTGGTTAGCTCAGTTGGTAGAGCACTCGTACGGTATTCGAGAAGTCGCGGGTTCGGAGCCCGGCATCAGCTAATTTTTCTTTGCTCGCTTCCCATATATATATATATATATATATATATATATATATATATATATATATATATATATATATATATATATATATATATATATATATATATATATATCTATATATATATCTATATATCTATCTATCTATCTATCTATCTATCTATCTATCTATCTATCTATCTATCTATCTATCTATCTATCTATCTATCTATCTATCTATCTATCTATCTATCTATCTATCTATCTATCTATCTATCTATCTATCTATCTATCTATCTATCTATCTATCTATCTATCTATCTATCTATCTATCTATCTATCTATCTATCTATCTATCTATCTCTATTTATTTATTTAATTCTTATTTAACCTTGGGAGACCCCTCAGTGGAACACTGCTCTTCTTATGCGCCTAGGGAAAACAATACAGATATTAATGTACATAAATATATAAATATAAACGAAATATCATTTAGGGCTAAGAAATAAATAAAGTAAAAAAAAGATACATTGCAAATTTATTGCAATTACACCACCCCCACCTGAAGCTCAACCAATAATCCCAATGAAGACCACCAAACAGCCACAGCCACCCGTGAAGGGCATAATGCAAGAGGATAAGGAAATGAACCCAGCAGTCACATTCACATAGATCAGAATAAATAACAATAATAATAATAATAACAATAATAATAATAATAATAATAATAATAATAATAATAATAATAATAATAATAATAATAATAATAATAATAATAATAATAATAATAATAATAATATAAGTTTTGAGGCTTTGCATGGTGGAATATCGATATCGTTTCGGTTTGCGGTAACACCATGTGTTTATCTCAACTAACGTGAAGTTGAGATACAGGTTCTGAAAAGAACCGTATCGCACAACTCGTATCTCAACCTTCGTTAAGTGAGAAAGGTTCAAGGAGAACCAATTTCGGGCAACTCGTTTTCTACTGTCGCTAAGTGAGAAATATGGTTCAGGAGAACCACAGGGGACTTCACGGGTTAATATGGTTCAGGGAGAACCATAGGGACTTCACGGGTTATTCTCAACGTTTCCGATTAGCCTGCTCTAATCTTTCTTTCAGGAGAATGAAGAGGTTTGCCGATGCAACTCCTTAAGTAGTATTTGCTGGGATTATGTGTAGAATGGAAGTGTTCCGATTGGTGCTACTGTTGTGTGATGTGTTGTGATTGGTTGCCACCGTGGCATTGTTCTTGTTGTGTGTGTTTCGCCTGCTGTGTGTGAGTTGCCCTGCTGAGGCGTATCAGTTGACAGTGGGTGTGTGTTGGTGGATGGTAGGATTGAATGCTGCAAATGTTGCTGATGAAATAGCCGATGTCCTCCCGAATAGGAACGCGCCACGATCCTCTGACGCAACCGAAAACTCATTGCGTGCACCGTACATCGGCCACACTTCACACAAGATTCAGCGTATCCTGAGGAAGCTGACATTAAGGTCTACTACCGGACTCGAAACAAGTTGGAAACGAGTTACACACCCACAAGGACAGACATGATCCCAGCCGTCAAGCTGGGGTCTCACGAATTCCTTGTACTGTGGGAAAGTGTACATTGGCGAGACCGGCAGAGACCTTACGACCAGGCTCGGAACACAAGGCCCACGGCCGCAGAGGGAATGTGACAAATCTGCGATCATCAAACACTCCACCGATTTGGACCATATAATTGACTGGCAGAATGCAAAGATCATAGCCCCGGAAAAGCACTGGTACACCCGTCGTATCAGAGAGGCTATTGAGATTCATAAACATGACACTGTCCCCAGGACATCGGCTATTTCATCAGCAACATTTGGCATTTCAATCCTACCATCCACCAACACCCACACCCCACTGTCAACTGATACGCCTCAGCGAGCAGGCAACTCACACACAGCAGGCGGAAACACACACAACAAGAACAATGCCACGGTGGCAACCAATCACAACACATCACACAACAGTAGCACCAATCGGAACACTTCCCATTCTACACATAATCCCAGCAATACTACTTAAGGAGTTGCATCGGCAAACCTCTTCATTCTCCTGAAGAAGATTAGAGCAGGCTAATCGAAACGTTGAGAATAACCGTGAAGTCCCTATGGTTCTCCCTGAACCATATTAACCCGTGAAGTCCCGTGGTTCTCCCTGGAACCATATTTCACTTAGCGACAGTAGAGAAACGAGTTGCCAGAATTTGGTTCTCCTCGAACCTTCTCACTTAACGAAGGTTGAGATACGAGTTAAAGTGATACGGTTCTTTCAGAACCTGTATCTCAGCTTCAATGTTAGTTAGCGGAGATAAACACATGGTGTTACCGCAAACCGAAACGATAATAATAATAATAATAATGATCATTTGTAATGCGCCGGTATCCATCAAAAGAGACGCTCATGGCGCAGTGACACATCATTGTAAACAATAAAACAAACTACATGGTAAGAACAATGCAATATAAAATTACAAGGAACAATGATTGTAAAAGGTTGACTGGCTCTTGGTCAGATATGCAAGGCAAAGACGATACTCTGACAACAAGGAAAACCCCGTATGCACAACCATGCAAACAAGGTTGATTTGCAAAATATAAACACCGTAGCGATACTCTTGACATATTAAACAAAACAAAGGTATAAATACATCATCATAAAAGTCAATAGTTAAACATAAGTAAATTATACATTAATTTTCATCAAATGAGTTTTGAGAGCAGTTTTAAATGAAGCAAGAGATGGAGATTGTTTGACATACTCAGGTAAATCATTCCACAAAGAAGGCAGCAGCAGCAAAAGAACGTTTTCCCCAGGATCTCTTGTCAATTTCTTACTCAGAAGAAGTTTATGATGTGATCTCATGAAATCACGATTTGAGTGATACGGTTGAAGTAATTCTGATAAATATGATGGTGACATATCAATGGAAGAGCGGTAAACATACATTAAGATTTTGAAAACAATCCTGTCCTTAATCGGAGCCAATGAAGATCTGGCAATATTGACAATGTGTTCTCTTGGTTTAATCCAGCTACAATTCTAGCAGCTATGTTTTGAAGATGGGACAGACGATAAATTTGTGTATCTGGTAGACCATATAAAAGTGAATTGCCCATGTCCAGCCGGGAGGTGACATACGCATGTACAAGTTGTTCCGCAGCCTCTGAGAGATGTATTTTCTGATGAGGCCGATGTTGCGCAGATGAAATGAGGAACATTTAGAAATTGAAGAAATATGATCATTAAGTGACATGTCACAATCGAATATAGCGCCCAAATTGCGAACTCTAGTAGATGTAGATATCTTGGAGGTGCCAATACGTAGATGAGGAATTTTTACTTTTCACTCTGCTGTTTTGATCCAAATATAATAAACTCAGACTTGTCATCATTTAATTTTAAGAAATTAGAAGACATCCAGTTACGAATTTCATCAATACATGATTCAAGTCGACGTATAGCAGTGTCAGCTTCAATTTGATCAGGGTTAAAATGAGATGTATATTTGTGTGTCATCAGCATAAAATGGGTATTGCAGATTATGTTTCGAATGATTTTCCCAAGGGGACCAGTGTAGATAGAAAATAGTACAGGTCCAAGAACAGACCCTTGTGGCACACCGAAAGCAGCATGGTAAGTACTGAACATTTGAACACACTGTGATCTGTCGGTGAGATACGACTCAAACCATTTCAGAACTATTCCATCAATACCAAAAGATTGAAGTCGTTGCAATAGAATACGGTGGTCGACAGTATCAAAAGCAGCTGCCAGATCGAGGAGTACCATCGCAACAAGTCTACCATTATCCATAGCGGTAAGTACATCATTTTCTAATCGAAGTAGAGCAGTTTCAATACTGTGGTTGGCACGGTAGGCAGACTGGCAATTATCAAGAAGGTTGTTGCTTTGAAGAAATGGAGAGACTCTAGCAAGTACAACACGTTCAAGTAGCTTTGAAAGGTAAGGTTAGAGGATTGGGCGATAGTTTTTCAAAGTGTCGGTGTCAAGAGTAGGTTTCTTTAGAAGTGGTTGTACAATTGCAGATTTTAAGGATGATGGTACAATTCCATTAGCAAGTTACTGGTTTACAATATGAGTTATAACAGGTACTATTGTATCTGCACAATCTTTCAATAAAGTTGTTGGTATCGGATCAAGATCACAGCTTTTAGATGGAGATTGTAGAAGAACTGGCGTATTTCATCTGCAGTTGCAGGTTCAAAACATAAAAGCTTTGGATGCGAACAATTATCTATTCCAACACTGATGGGCACATAAGAAGGAAAAGCATCACGGATGTTTTAAATTTTATCATGGAAGAATGTGGAAAATTTGTCAGCAAGCTTTCTTCTGAAACACAGGCAGGGAGTGGGAGGTTCGTTATGGTGAAGGGTTGATCCACCACTTGAAAAAGTTGCTTTTGGTTAGATGAGCAATCCTTATCAGTGTAGAGTAATGATTCTGTTTAGCTTATGCGAATGAGCTTTGTTGACAAGATTCCGTTGGTCACGATACAGCTGGCGGTCGATTTCAAGACCGGAAGTACGCCATTTATACTCGTCGACGACGCTCACATTTTGCATTGGTGATTTCTTGATTATACTCAAGGTGTGTTTGGTCGTATACGAATTGTTCGCTTTTTAAATGATATAAAATATTGCACAGAACCCTCCATAAGACCCACGACGGGTGCTGCCAACCGGATCAGCAACGACAAGCAGGACCCTAAGTGCGAACCACCCCAACGACATCCCAATCAGAGACCCCAGTGAAAAGTTCCTCCAAACAAACAGAGCAATAGAAATTTAGCAATCACATTAACATAGATTAAAATAAATAAAATATATTAAATATATCATTGCACAATAGTCAACTTCCACGTTGGAGTGATTAATTTTTTTTTAAAATCTTCCATTTTCATTTATAATTATTTTTCCCTTCATATTGTCCCTTAATTCTTATAACAATTGTTGGATACAGGCAGTGACAACAATTTCTTGTTATGATTAGGGAGATGGTTGGGACCTGAACCCACTGACCCATACCCCTGCCACGATACAGTTATTGTGTGAAGTTTGGAATTTAAAAACAATTTGGGGTGTTCGTAACAGAATACACAATGGAATAATTCTAAGTGCTTGGAAAATATTTGTTTGAGGGGATGCTAATTATTTGGAGAGGGATATTGCCATTACACACCCCTTCTATAAATAATAAATATTGAAGACATTAAAGGTTCCTACCCATCCCCATTGGGTTCACCGCCCATGGATACTGGGATACTTGAGTCTTCAACGAAGGTTAGCTAGCGTGTAGTGGTGCAGTGGGGATTGTTGCAGTGCGTTATCTTATGGATGATTCACCAATTGGCCCAAAGTATCATCGCTCTTTGCATCAGTCCTTACGCAGATACATCTAGACGTCATTTTGCAGTCTCAACTCCTTTATAACATTTGCGTTTGAAAACGTATGTTAATTTCAGTTCTCTGGTTTTAAATAAATATATCATAAAACTATTTTGTGAATTTTTTATCCCACACGTTTTCTCTTGTTAAAGAAATAGCATACGACTTGCGAGCAACTTAAAGCTTAATATGCAACTGTTTCTGGATAGCCCTATCTAATAACAAGCGGTTTACTAGGCCTCATATGCTGATGAATTTGGCTATAGGCCTATCTGGCAAATTTAAATTCTGTTGATAAATGCAGTCAAAATTATGGGCTGTCGGCTAGAATAATCAGCAAATCCTTTAAGTAATATACATGTATATTGTTTTCTTCTCCTCCTGCTTATTTTTTTCGCCCAAAAGCTAACAATTTCAAAATCTGGGGTGGCCTCCCCTGTCCCTTTTAGCTACGGCACTGTCTGCATGGGTCATTACTGGGCGTACATCGGTTGAAAACGAAAAGATTGGGGAAACCTCCCAAAATTTTGTATGCAGTGAAGGGGTGTATTTTGGTCGATTAAAATGAATCTTAAAAACAAGTCAAATGCTCAACAAATTGACTGCAGTCTGCAGATTCTCGCTTTCCGTGCAAAGCCAAAGTTCCATTGGTAAAGAGTGGCTTTATTGCATCGCGCGTTCTAGTGTGAAAAAAATGGATCAAGGCCGTGGTCCATTTCAAATTTGTAAAAAATATTTTATAATATACTCTCATCTGCTTGCCTTTGTTTAAGTCTAGTAGGAGTTTGTGCTGGCTTATATTGCTTCCATTCTAGCAATATACACCAATAATAAACGCAGTTTAGCTGTTTTGATATCCTAAATATGAAAGGCTCTTGTTGGGCCATGACAAATCGCTCCTATTGACAGTGTGCGTTTGGTTCCGATTCGAGCAGAACCATTTAATTACTGAGGAGGCAATGCTGTCAACAGGCTCAGATACTATATAAAAGCATAATTTTAATTGTGTAAAAGCGACGTTACTTAGCAACTATTATTAGTTTTCTTTACTTGATAATATTTACAGCGAGTAGATACGGCCTTTAAACAATCTACTTTTGGAGCCAGTTATTAATTTTTTCAGCAGTCAGCAATCTTTCTATACTGCTGTGTTGTAACATACATATCAACTTATACCATCATTTGCATTTTAAATTTGTTATAGATCAGCACTTCGAATTATTATTATTATTATTATTTAAAGGGTCTGTTATACAAAATCCCCACGTCCATTTTTAAGAGCATCGGTTCTCCTCTGAAATACCCTCCTGTGTTGCGACGTTCACTTCAAACCATTGTCTCAAAAAGCCAGTATACACTCATTGTTTACAATGTCTGTAAATGCATCAAGAGAATTATGTACAAAAACAATCTGTGCAAAATCCAGCTTATTCCATTGTTGCTTTGTGAACGAGAGAATAGTTATCAGGGAATACTGTTGTTCATCGGTATATAGGTCTAGGCCCTATACTATACCAATAGGGCAAAAAACAGAACGAACGTTTGGGTAGGCCCTGAAGTGCATTTTTCAATACTTTTCTGCATTTTTGTTACCCGAAAAGCAGATTTAAACTTTTCTCCTGATACACCGGCGCGGCTGAAAAGTGGACGTCATGTGCTTTTCAGCTTTTTCCTACAACCAGAAAAGTCGATCGAACGTTTTTAACAAATCCGAATTTAATGTAAACCTAAGTGAGGTACAAAAATGGACTCAAATAATAATGTACACTTTGTATGATGTCATTGGTCTTCCACCGTATATTGCATATTTTTTAATCTGATTTCTCCAACGAGTGCATTTATTACATTACAAAGAAATCAGAAGTGTAAAGGATATGTAAGTGGCCAGCTTTAGGCCAACAACCAGTGAAATACGTTATACATGTATACGCGGTTATCGGAACCAGACTAGATTTCCCATACAGTTAAAGTATGGTGGTTAAGAGGGGCCGCACAAAACGGTCCATCGTTTCAGCAGGTGGGGGGGTGGGGGGGATGCTCAGACGAACGCGCGCGGAGAGACCAGAAAACCGGAGAACTTTTGTTGGCCTTTACTCTGCTTATTTGCGAGATAATAATTATTTTGGTTCATAGGTATAGAACAAAACATACCCATTTGAATTCATTTGAAGCAGATCAATAAATTCAATTACTGTAGTTTCATTATGATGCTCAGAAATACTCTCAACTTACAGTATTTGACCTTCAAACACCGTTGTGTTAAGCTTTCCACCCATTGTCTGAAGAGTTGAGTGTATTGCACGGCTGGTATAACCGGTATTAATCATTCTCACTGGCGATAGCCTCAATATTGTTATCAATGAAAATGTGTAATGCAAAGTAATTATATCATATGACTTCGACAGATCATACACCTTACTTCTGACATTTATCTTGGTGCAAAGCCATCTTGATTTTTCCTATACAAACCCATGTAACCAAACCGAGGCTGGAAGGGGTAAATGGCCTGGTTCCTTTTAAGAAATGATATTCCAGCACTGCACCTTTATTGCACGTGCAGGGAACACGACAAAGATGGCCATAGCGTGATAAAGGTCTATAATCTATTATGGAATAATATTATTTCAGGGCTTTAAAACAGATAAAGGAAAGCTTCACATTGTACTGCAAACATCTGGGTGTTAAAAGCTGCGATTTGGTGTTCATATCAGTGCAACTTGCCCGATATGAACACCATGGAAGAACAATAATATTGATACCGCTGGTATTATTTGAATATCCCAGTATTTGAGGCCCCTTTATTCTCCTGTATTTCACGAGATTACCGTAACTTTGTTTAAAAATCAGTTCGCTTTAAAATGTTCCTGTAGTAAAAGGGGAAGTGCACTACTTTCAGATGAGATATGTCACAAAACACTAATTGACCTATATGAACATTGTTTTAATAGTCCATAGAAGCCAATGGTGCCAATTGTTTTCACTTAATTTTACTTAATTATCCATGCTCGGTCAATTATTTTCAAATTTCTTGTTTGAAAACAATTCTTCCTTTCTTCTCATAAAAGAGCAATATAGGCCCACAGAAATTTCAACAATAATAGCAAAGGATTGTTACAATAAGGATTCATGCGTAATATAAATCTGCAATATGTAACATCATTTTATACAGCATGTTTGCACAAATTCAAATAATTATTAACAAAATCATTGGTTTATCGCGCGCTGTGCGTGCGTATATATACAATGCACGCACAGCGCGCACTACATGTAACCAATGAGTGACTCCTCGCTAGCCTCTGATAGAGGGCGACCTTCCGTTTGCGACGTCATATGCACAAGGTCTATTGAAATTGAAAATGCAATGTAAGCTTGGCTAAAATTAATAATTGCAATTTGCAAAGTTTTATAAGTGTTTAATAAAGCTTATTTTCAAAAACACCGCAGAGATATTTAAATGTTAAAACGTCAAAGGCACGATTACTTGATCAAAAATGTACAATGTAAACAGCTAACAAAAAAAATGACATTAAAATCCCCATGTTCAATTAAATTACTTTTAATTAAACACTATTAAGTACATGTAGTAGATATGTAGCTACAGCAATGTGCCAAAAGCGTAGTTTTTCCTTTTCATGCGCTTTTTGGTCTATATGGTAATGAATTTGCATATTCAAGGAACAAATCAGTGATGTCACAGTGGGATCTGATGCAACAACATCGTTGATTTATGCATCAAGTTGACTGAATTCCGTATCCTTAATAACTAGAAAGACAATTATTCTTTGAGGAAACCACTGTTTTCATGGGCAATATTTGGGGTTTTGCTTTGTGCACATCTGTGCTGCTGTGTCACTGAGTTCCCGTTGTGCTCTGACAATACAGCGCCCTCATGTATCAAGGATAAGCATGACATTCTTTTTCAAAGTTCAAAAGGCCCTTTAGTGTTCACATCTTTACCCACTACAGTACTGAAATGGTGTTTAAAAACGAACTTCTTGACAGGAGATAATTTGATAATTTGATTTAACAGGTAAAGTTGTGACGTCATAGTGACGTTATCAGATATCGAATTACACTAAATCAAATTTTAATATTTCAAAAAATCATATCTCATAAACCACAAAAGATATTTACACAATCTTTGCATCATATCATCTTACAGATGTTCAATTATGTGACATTTCGTATACAGACTGTCTTCAGTGGACGAAATTACTATTGACATGTGACCTTTTTAAAAATGTGACTGATGACGTCATCACCTGTCACAGCGCCCAGGTTTAGAAAAATAATAATATTCTATCTCAAAATCCATAGGAAATTTGAATATGACATCTGTGAATAAAGTGACTAATGACATCTTATCTTTTCAAAAAATATGTTTGGTGACGTCATCAAAGTTCAGAGCGGCCCCAGAAATTGAACCAAAGCAGTACTAACGTTATTTTTTCATGATCACGAGGAAGTTTGATTGTGTCATATATATGACCTTTAAATCACCTGATCTGACCTTTACTTCCAGTCCAAACAGGAAGTTCAAATTCCACAAATTTGAATATGAAATTGATATTGTTATTATAAAGATACCTCTGCAAAATATATTGACATCACCCATGATAATTTGATTGAACCGGAAGTTCACGAACACCGTGTGTTTGTTCCAACAAACACTTGAGCTCTAGTTATTTATTGTTTTGGTTTGGTTCACATTGGTATCCAACGTATGTATTCACAAATAATGATGGGCTAAACATTTGCATTCTCTTGTGTAAAGATTACACATGATTTTGACCACTAATTATGTTTGGAAATCCAGTACAGAAACAATGTACTTGTCCCATCAGTGGCGGCTAAACACCAAATGTTTTCCGTTTTGTTTTCATAAAGCATATAGACGATGTACTCCATGACAAACTGCACCGGGCAAAATATGTACAACTGGTCTAGAAACTATAAAATCTTAATTTGATCTATTTTCTACAATGCACTAACATTACATCTCAAATGTTATTCATTTTAAATTTAGACAAATTCTTGATGTTATGTGGAGTAGTACAACATGCACAAACTATGTATACACACACTTTTGCCCGGTTGTAAGTTAAAGTAAACTTGTTTGTGACGTGGCGGAAAGGACATGTATATTTCACCTTATTATACGTATAATTTGAACTGATTTATGGAGGCTCGTCCTTTCCTCTTCACTGACGCTGCTGATCGCTGCTAGGAGCTCCGGAATATACGTCATTAGTTTGCTGCAGAAACAAATCAGAATAATAATGTTAGCATAATTCTAGGCTATATCAACAATTTTCATAACGCATAACAATCATCACACAGTTGAGTTTCTAACTACATAATAATGAGATGCGCCACCGATCAGTGATGTTGGAACGAATCTGACCCCTGACCTACTCCCCCATAACTATAATTATGTAATAATATGTCGCTCGGAATAAATCTTTAAGGGGATGATAATTAGTGGGAGACATGATCGTTACCCCTTCACAAATATTGGGTGGACATTAATTTCCCCCGGATCGCCGCCCATGCTTATTAGTGTCGCCAATTATGGCACAGAACAGAAGGGAAATGGTAGCTGCAATAGGTGCGGGGAAATGTCGCCCATGGGGGAATCTCTGCCAGGTATAAAGAAGCTAAATTAACATATTGCTGAACGTAAATATTCATTGGGAAAAATGTTTAGCTTAAGGGTACTCTCAAACGCATTCTAGTGCATGTTAATCATATTTTTTTACATATTACGTAGTAGCAAATTTTGGAAAAATAAATATTTATAAGGCACAAATATTTGGGGGAGGGGACATGTCCCTGATCCCCCATGCTACCGATAGTTTGAATAAGTCATCAGCTAAACGTCTTGTGCGGTTTTGTTGCCATACTCGTACAGAAAACACAGAAAAGACAATCACCTCTGCATCCAAGTAGTTCAAAGCGTATACATGGGTACGAATTCTTCCACGTGATGATTTCTATCTGTATGAATCTTGTCTGCAGAACCGAAAGAAAGAAGACAGTTACCGGTGTGTTACGGTCCGTGTTACCCTGAAACTGAAGACAAACAACAAAGAAACGGACACATGGTAATTCTGTGTATTTAAAGATAAAAGCCCCAGTATACTTTTGGTAAAATGTCACTTTATGCATTCATACTTACTTCAGATCAATTCGGTTTGAAACAAATCTGTGAAAATGTCAGTTAATTATTATTTACACTTTTCCTGAAAAAATGCAAACGTTTAGGCCTATGTTAATTATTAAATTAGATGCCTGTGAAGGGCCTTAATGAAAGAACAACGTAATTACAGGTAACGATGATAAGTAACGACGATAGGGCTTTATTGTGTTATAAACTTTTTTTTACACCGCTAAGTTCTGTTTGTAATAGTTCTAATGTATATAAAGCAGGGTAAATTACTTACCAAACTGTCAAACAGGAAGTTTGTTAATGTTTTCTGCATAGGCAGATATTGATTGTTATTTACATTTTTGTTCAGGTTCTTGTATTTAGAGCCAACTGCAGTTTACCTTTGCAGTAGACCTATGTCGGTGATTGTGTACATGTATACTTTTTGTATTTATTTTGAATGTGAAATCATGAATCTAAATAAAAGGAATTGTATAGTTACACCTGAAAAGAGAGAAACAACGTTTGTCGGAAGAGAAATCTGTCCTAAATTCCACGTAAAATGAAACGACAAATCTTAGTTTTGTTTCACTAATCTCACGTTAACGTCATAATAAGCTGGAATGTTCAAACGTTGGTTGTTTAATGATTGTATCTTGGTTCAAAGAGTGCTAGCACAGCATACTCAGTATCAATAAAATTACCAATATGGCACCTTCCTTTAAGAATATTGAAATTAACAATCAACATAATAAGTTGTCCATAGGATCTACTTCATACTACTTCTACTAATAATAATAACAAAGCAATTGTAAGGCACACTTAATCTGGAAGTCCATTAAAAGGCGCCGACTGAACTAGAAACAATTTAAGGAAAATTTGAAATTTTGATGTCCCCCCCCCAATATTACGTGGATGGTCCTAAAATATGTTGTTTAACTTTTGTCACTTTGTTTCTTATTTGTATTTAGTTTGAATGTGAAATCATGAATCTAAATAAAAGGAACTGTACAGTTACTCCTGAAAGAGAAAGCAGTTTGTCCGCAGGCGAAATCTGTCCTAAATTCCACGTAAGAATGAGTGCTACAAATCTTATTCTTGTTTCACTATTTCACCTTAATGACACAACAAGCTGTCCATAGGATTCACTACATAATTATATTACTACTAATAACAAAGTATTTGTAAGGTCCTTAATCTGAAACCCATTCAAAGACTGGACTAGAAACAATTTACGTGAAATTTAAAATTATGTGTTTGTCCCCCATAATACGTATTGATCATAAAATATGTTGTTTTCACTTCGTTTCTTATTTGGAGATTGTGCATTTTAGTGCTATGGTCGAGCACTTTAGTGCATCAGATTTGTGTTCTGATGGCTGAGTCGTCAGAATGTGGGTTCGAACCCGACCGCGACCGTGGTGCTTGTGTCCTTGAGCAAGATACTTTACCATAATTGCTTCTCTCCAGCCAGGGTAAAATGGGTACCTGTGAGGGCAGAGTTGGTTGTTGTCTTTGATTAGCCATATGCGCTGTAATGGCAGCAATTGAGCTGTATAATTTCAGGAGGTGAGATGGTTTCAGGAATGATTTATGAGCCTGATGAGCAGGGTTAATAATATAATGCGCCTTGAGCAACAGTTTGGTTGATTCGTTCTCTTTATACGTCGAGGTCTTAGTCTACGTCTTCGTCATTTTTTTTATTTTATACATTAAAAAAGATTTCAGGTATAAAGTCATTTTGTATTGCGGAATAACTATACATGTCTATCATGAGTTAGTACATTTAACGTAGCACTATATGTGAATAAACCATGGGTCTCATTTGCCATAGCAGTATATTGATTTGAGGAAATATAACAACAGTGAAAGTAAGCCATCTTGATAGGGCCTTACCGTCAATGATGACCCATCAGCTCCAGTCACGTAGATCCACTCAGCCCCATTGCCACTGTACTTTACTTTATATGACTCGTCCACCACGACCCATAAGGTGCCCACCCTTTGTGATGAGGCCAGTGACTGTAACTAACTCTTGCAGGTCCACACGGATCCACTGGTTCGGATCACTGATGCACACCAGGCACCTGTACAAATAGAAGTATCGGATATTCATTATTTATTCATGGATTGCTGTATACTGGTCTAGTTCGGCCCAGTTCGGTCTGGTTTTGACAAATATTTATGGTATGAAATTTGTTGAAACAAATTTAAAATTAAAAAACTGATAGGGAATACTCTCTCTCTTCCCGCGCTATATATAGACCTATATTAAATTAAAAGTAAATTATGTTTTAATTTGTCAACAAATCAATAGATTTTATTAACTCCAACACAGTTCTTGCATATTGGGGCTTAAACGTTTGAGGGACTCGCGCGAAGACACAACGCGAAGACAGCGTTCCTAATTAATTGTTTGTCGTCCCGGTTTTGTTGTATCGTCCTGTTCGTACGTGTAGCTATTGTCCGCACTTACCTTTCCGCGAGTTCGCTTTTTTGCACTTACCTGTTAAGATAATCGTCTTGTCCAAAAGTTTAGTCCAATCAGGCTTTATTTTGTTAGCCATGGTTATTGTTCGATTAACGTTTTACCTGTCATGCGAGGCCTGTTACGTCTCAATGGGGTAACAAAGCAATATTTTGTGTGTGTGTAAAGGGTGAGAGTGTGTGTAGAATACCAAATGATCTAAGAGAGAGAACATCGGAAAACAAGAGTGAGCTTATCTTTAGGACCGGTATAACTGTATATCAGCAAATTCAGTGATCTAAGTATCGTAGATCAAGCTAGTATTAAACAGCAAGATTTTTTGGCAAAGCAGGCCACAAACTTATCACCATAACATTGGTAGGCGAAAAAAACACCCCAAAACCTCCAAAAACACATCGCCTTGCCGGTCCACATCATACTTAGTAGTTAATACCTCTTCCTCGCCAAGTTAAAGATCAGCAACAATACAATAACCGTAAGTTTTAATGATTATGTGTAACATTAACTTTATTATAAAGAAATCTCCGTGTATAAGAATAGTGTAAAAACAAAACCAGTCATTTAATAATGAAGTAGTCGTTGAAATAATGAAGTAGTCGTCGAAGAGAAACAAAAACTATTATAGAAACGTGTTGAAACTAAAATATGAGTTGTTTTGTGAAGTGAAGTGGTTATTTAAATCTATGGAAATGTTGGTTCTGTTTACATAATTTGGAAAAATAGATTTATTAGTAAAACTGTATTCGGTATTGCTTACATTTATGTTATCCTAGATGACCGATATGTTTTGGATGAGAAGCCCGCAGAGGCAGTATATGAGAGTCGAGAGTCGACGGAAGAAGAATTTACGACAGAAGGTGTAATAACTAGAGATCCAATCAGATATATATCCGAGAGATAACTCTGCATTAACTTCAAAATATGCTATGCGAGGGACAGGTTATAGGCATAACCTACTATATTTAATTAAGCTCAAAGAAAACTAGAGACTAGGGTCATAAAGTAAACACAAAGTTAATTTAAAGTTTGTGTGTGTGTGTGTGATTGATCTTATTGTTAGATATACTTAGTTACGTGTAAAATGAATTCCGTTATATCCAGTTTAAGCACCCTGGTTTTCCTAGGGAATTTCAAAGTAAATTCTATCTTGATAATTCAACACTATATTATACTCAACAACTTAATAAGGTCCAGCTTGGTTTAGCAAAATAATTATTTCAATACATGCTGTACATAATGTAAATAATGAGAGTAATTTAATATAATTTTCGTTTTCAAGAAATATGCGTATATCTGGTGTTCATCTTCCTTTTATTTATTGTTATCACTCGTATCCTGGCAAACACATTTAATATAAAGTTCCAGAGTGGCTGCAGTGTTGGTCTCAGATGTGGCCTGCTTATGGGCCCAAGAAGCTGAGGGGCTTCATATGTTCACTATGTTTAAGACTGGGGGTCAGGATTAACATGTGCAAGAAAAACTGTCCTAAGCTTGTTTGGAAATGGTTGTTGACTCTGAAAGCGTTGGGTTATTCAGGAATGTGATTTTTATCTGCTGCAATATCAGTTTAATAGCAAACCATAACATAGGAGATGGTGAATTTCTCATTGCCCATGCGAAAATATGATGGGATTTAAATACCCTTTTATCAATCTGGATAGTATTCCTAGACGACAGCTTGTTTATTGTGGGGGAATTGCTATTGGATGCTGCGTCATTTCAATTTGAGGACATGTGCTCACAGATTGTCATATATGACCGTGGAAGAGTAAACCTATCACATACGAACTTGTTCTTGAAATGATATTGCAATTGTTATTATTGAGATTTATTCTGGTATATTAGAAAAGATTATATGATTGTAATCTTGTGATTGGGTGTTTATCCTGTCTTTAACGGAATTTTCTGGATGCCATCATAGTGAAAAAAAGTACGAATTAGTGAATTCAACACAAATGGATTAAAATTCCATAATGTATATGTGGATTACTTATAATGTAATTAAGTAATTCAGTATGTACGGATGAGCTTTTTAACATTCGGATAAATAATTCGTACGAATCCAAAACACAGGATGATCATTTTATGTCATCATTTCCTAAATACGCGTCCATATAGGATCCACTACATGACTGGATGAGACAAACCTTAATGTGTTGTGTCCCCCCGATGATACGCAGATGATCAGAACAATATTTTTCAACTTGATTTACGTTTTTATTTTGTGATTGTGTATATTATTGTTTAATGATTTCGTTTAAGTATAGAAAATTGTACTTATATATTGAATCTATTGCCATGTCTATTATGCTTAGTTATAAATGTGACAGTTGCACTATGTGAATAATAACCTCATTAGTTTGAAAATGCCCACGTGATCAGGTCCTGAACAGATCAGTATGTCTTAACCTTCTTATTTAGTATATATATATATATATATATATATACATATATATATACTTCATATATACATATATACATATATATATACATATACACATATATATACATATATATACATATACATATATATATATATATATATACATATACATATATATATATATATATATATATATATATACACACATATATATATATATACATATATATATATGTATATATGTGTATGTGTATATGTATATGCCTATATATGTATATATGTATATATGATATATGTATATATATGTATATATATGCTATATATATATATATGTATATATGTATATATGTATAACAATAATAATATATGTATATATATGTTTAATATGTCAAGAATTATCGCTGCGGTGTTTTATATGTTTTATATTTTTTTGCAAATCAACCTTGTTTGCACATGGTTGTGTATGCAGGGTTTTCCTTGTCAGAATATCGTCTTTGTCTAGCATATTCCTGACTAGGGCCAGTCAGCCTTTTTTACAATCATTGTTCCTCGTAATTTTATATTGCATTGTTCTTACCATGTATTTTTGTTTTATTGTTTACTCAAATGTGTCACTGCGCCATGCAGCGTCTCTTTTGACGGATACCGAAGTGCATTACAAATACCATATTATACATATATTATATATATATATATATATATATATATATATATATATATATATATATATATATATATATATATATATATATATATATATATATATATATATATATATATATATATATATATAAATTAGTGGAGGGTGGCCTTAGCTTTCAGATCCAATCCGGACCTTCATCAGAGGCTTTGACAAAGTACAACATAAAAAACTCATCCATTTATAGGGAAAAGGGAAAGCGCGGGATCCAAAAAGGCGGGAAAATGAAGTGACCAATTAAAGATAAGCATCAGTCTAGAAAAGACCAATAGGAGTATCAGAGAGTGAACAAAGGGGGGATTATTGAGCCACACAATAAGTAGTATGTGGCAGCTTATGGTGAAGCTAGGGTAGCAAGGAGTGGATTATTGAGTCACACAATAGGTGGAGGTGGCAGCTTTTAGTAAAGCTGGCATAAACATAGGACAATACACAAAGGGATACGAGCAACAAAAGGGCCACTTCAAATTGAGGAGTTGGTGGTGTGGGTGTAAACAGCTAGAAAATTAAATAGTCCTAAGTGAGAGGACAGTTGGAAAAAATGTAAGTATACAAGATACAGATAAAGCAACAGGTCAAGCAAATACCTGAAGATAGAACGAGGTTAGGACATAGACCTGAAAAGTAACAAGGTTAAAACAAATACCTGAAAAAAAGAACGAAGGTTAAAATAAATACCTGAAAAGAGAACAGGTTAAAAACAAGATACCTGAAAATAGAACAGTGAGTTGGGTCAAAGACCTGAAAAAGTAACAGAGTTAAAGCAAATACTTGAAAAGAGAACAGGTTAAAGCTGGGCCATACTATATATATGCGCCATTAAATAAAGGTTAAGACATACTGATCTGTTTCAGACCTGATCACGTGGGCATTTTCAAACTAATGAGGTTATTATTCAGTGCAACGTCACATTTATACTAAGTATAATAGACATGGTATAGTTCCAATGTACAAAGCGGGTAGCGAGTAGAGAGCCCAAAGAAAAATTAGCTGATGCTGGACTCGAACCCGCGACCTCGTGAATACCGTACGAGAGCTTCTGGCCAACTGAGCTAACCAGCCCCTATATATTTAAATGAAGAGAGAAAATATTTTAGAAGATAAGGATTACCATTATAATTGAATAGAGAATGTTGCTTTTGGGTCACCTGGATTCAGTAGACCAGAGACTGACAAGCTGCTGTCAGGTATAGCCCCACTCTTCATCCCCTAGAGGATCGTGGCAAGCTGAATGATAAAATGTCCGATTGTTGCTATTGATTCGGCCTGTAATTTTAAGAAGCGTCCTACTTTATTTGTAAGCAACCGAAATAGACAATCTTTAAAAAATACTTTGTTTACAAGTTAGTTGACGATATGAAACATCTCGAGAAGTTGTATCAGGAGTGCTCTCATTTTAGAGGAATTTATTCATTGAATTTGCAAACGTTGATGTCGGGAGCAGTGGCAGATCCAGGGGCTAGCCCCAAATCCACCAAACCAACACCACTCTCATGGGGGTAAATAAGAGAAAAGAATAAAAAGGAGAAAATGCATTACAACACTGGAGTGCACAATATTCCTGATATTTATCACTCAAAATGTAGTAGCCCTAAAATCAGAGAAATGTTCTGGCATTTTTGGGTTGCTACGCTCCGTAAATGTCTGGATCCTTACTGGAGTTCCAATATGATCCAGCAATTTTGGCGCAGTATTTTATGATCTTATTTATCTAACTATGTTATGTGAAACTTCCTCATCAGGATTTAGTGCAAATAGTTTTGAAGATAGTTGCTAGTATATATTATAAGGTGCTATTCTTGCTCCATTCCAAGTATGAGGATATTTATAATGAGCGTTCTTAATCTCAAATTTGGAACAACGTGAATGACACTATTGATTATTAATGATCCTCTTCGTGTTTGAAACCATTCGTCTAGAATTCGGAAGTAATATTAAAGGAAAAAGAAAATGGAACATAATCATTATGCATAATAATGGTAAATTACTTGTTGGTAAGTTTGTTGTAATAAATATGATACGAAAAACAAAGGGATCATTTTGGGACACCCTGTATGGGTGGACACCATAAAAAGCA
>CM055819.1:55060628-55080339 GCA_029582265.1 Zoroaster sp. YZ-2022 | reverse complement strand
TGACCTGCCCCCCCCCCAAAACCAAACCAAACCAAAAACCCAAAATACGGGTTAGTTAATTCCCACTATGAAAAATTTAACCCCCAGTTTAATATAGGTATACCCAACATTGGTAATATCGACAAAACGTAAAAATCAATACATAACGGGTTTAAATTTGGGGAAAATTTTTGTTGATGGTTAAAACATCTTTTAAAAATTTGTTGTCCCATACAATATTTCCAACGAATTAACAAATTTCAGTTAGAATGAATATGAAAAATAAAATGTTTTTTAAAATTTAATTTTTAAGACGAAACCCAAAAAGCGAAACTTAAATTGGTTTTTAAATGGGTATACCCGTTTCGTAAGAATACGTTTAGATGCAGTTTTGACAACCCTTACAATCTTTAGTGTAGCCGCTTGAAAGAGAAGTTACAACATTGGTAGAAACACGTTTGTAGCGGATGAAAAACTACACACATAAAATCCACGCATCAGGTTTTTATGTGTACGTCGTTGTGGCGTACGCCGACACACCTGTGCTGACGTTACATCTTGGGATTATTTATCTTTAGTGAAAATTATCAACCTCGCTGAGATGCATGGTATTTGTGATGAAATTATACTGCCAAGCACAGCAGTTTCACACGGGTAAAAAAGTTAAACAATTATTATGAAAACTTATTTTGTAGGCAAATGTTTGGTTAAACTTTGACGCTACTGTAGTCTGCTGTAAAGATGAAAAGAAAGTAAAAGAATCCAATCAAATAATGAGCGCGATTGTATGCACCAGTTCACTCTGGAGTGCCCCAAGGGTTAGTTCTTTGACCTTTGTTATTAATATCTTTGCATTTGACCTTCCTTGTGTTTCAGTCCTCCTGAGACAATATGTTGATGATACAGTCTTGTACAGGGCTATTAGACATGAGGCAGACCTGAAGGTATCTTCAAAAATGATTTAAATAGCATATTAACATGGTTTAATCTCAATCATATGTCTCTTAAATGTAAAGAAATGTAAACTTATGACAGTAACACGGTTCAAACATCCACTTCAACCTATTTACAAAATGTGGGTCTGATACTTGAAATTGTTACGTTATAAATACCCGGTGTCATTATTTCACGATCTTGACTGGAAACCCTTATTAATAGTATTGTATGTAAAACATCCAAATTATCTGGTTTTATTAGAAGGGTTATTAAGAGCAAAGATCCTGACATACCTTGTTAAATTATATTGTTTCCTCTTTGTCGGCCAATTTCGAGTATGCAGTCCTCATTTGGTGTCCGTGCCTTTGCACCCAATTAGGAAACTTTTTAGAAAGCGTTCAGTTAAGGTTTTTACTCTGTCTTGTCTTGGACTTCCCAAGAAGAACCATTATTAACCCCTTATAACGAAGTTACCCAGCTAGATGTATTCAATTAGATTACCGTTTTTACTAACAGAATTCATTTTCTTTCTATTTCATTTGTTGTGCGTTTTGTATAATTGCTTTGATATTGATGTTCATATATTAAAGTTAAACACCAGACATGTCGAAACTATTAAATTTCATCACCAGAGATCAAGAACAAATGCTTTACATCATTCACCTCCTTTCTCCAGATTTCCTAGATTGTGGGAAAGGTCTGCCTTTTAAAATGTTAAGGAGTTAATCATTATCTGGTTTATCACCTTTCAAACTGAACTGCGTAAACATATCCAACCCTAAAAAATTTGGACTTGCCAACATAACACTTTGTACTAATGCTTATGTTCCTTTTGTCGTTTTACTTTTGTTTGTAATTTGTTTTTAATCCTTGATTGATTTTTATTTGGCTTTTTATATTATATTATATTTTATTATAGTTGTTTGATTATGTTTTGGCAGCATTATGGAGAGCCACTAGATTGTGATTTGGTCTGCATTTTGCATCCTAATAGGGGTGCTGCTGTCAACATTTTGTCATGTTTTTACCTTATTTTCATCATGCATAACATATTTTTTTCTCAAATTTTGTTTTTACCATTGTGTTTGTTGGATTGTTTCGCCCCGTGAAATAATAAATGAAACTAGAGGTATAAAGTTTATAAAACAAAACTCAAGGTTTTGCCTAGTTCATGTTATGGTGTCATCACCCAAAGTTGTTTAAAATGCAAAATAAATCCAAATGTTAACATTGTACAAGTTTGTATTTAACAGAAATAAAGAGCATATTTTATGTACTATAATTAAAGAGTTTTTATTATCAGATTATTGTCTTCTCCCAGTTATGATAAACAAATACTTAAGAAATCTAATCTCAATAGAACGCCCATTATTACAGCTAAATGGGGAGATATTGCAGGAACGAGCCAAGCCAGGCAGCTATTTTTTCTGCAGTACAATTCTCATTCACTTACAAATTCTATAAAAATCTAATGTCACAAAGGTTGAAAGGTTCTTCATTAGTTAATTCACTAAAACTGCACGAGCATGTGTCTAGTGAGTAGAATGCTCGTTCTCAAGGTGTTTTGCTGTTCATCATGTTATGACGTCATCACCCAAAGTTGTTTAAAAGTACAATTAATTAAGTCTAACTTGGGTAAATATGGTTTCCTCTTCAGAAAAGTTTTATGATAAAACTTAGATCCAAGTATGACTTTGGGACAAGAAGACCACGGCTATGGAAGTTTGGAAAGGGATTCCCATATTTTGGGAAATATTTGATGTCATTGTAAAGAAATGAACCAGTTTAAAAAAATCTTTGCCTTGAATAAAAGGTCTGAACCCCGACTGCTCCCCTTGAACGTCCTCTCACCATTACCCCAGTGGTAGGATCTATGGTGTCGTGGTGTAGTATTCCCAATTTAATTGATCATGAAAAAACTTCAACTTGTCCATACATTTCAATATTTTGGGGTTTTACTCCCATCCCCATCTCCTTACTTCCAGCCCACCTCTTTAGGCAGCCCTGGATCTAACCCTACCTACATCAAAGACCAATTTGTGGAATCTTTTTCTCATCTTTAAAAAGTAAATTATTGAAGGCTACTGTCAAATTGTTTTGTGTAAATATTTAAATTGATTAAACACATTCTTCGTTAATACACATACAATTAATAAGATATTTAAATAAAGGAAATGCGAAACAACATTATTTTTTGAATGACATTAATTTGCTTTTATTTGTCATGGTCATGATAATTCTTTTCCATCCATTTTTGCACCCATCAATAATACAATCCATTTCATACAAGGATAAAGGGTTTACCCAAACTTCTGGGTCTAATTTGCAATGAAAAGAATACTTTTTTTCTGAAGTACAAAATACAAAAATAAGGAAATTTATGTCCCTACCATTAATTGGATTTATGGGTGGCATTGTTAAATCTTTGGCGAATTTAAAAACTTTTACTGGTGCATGAAAAGAAAGTCAACAGAATGTCGACCAGTTAAAAGTTAATAGCGAAAGCAACATTATTCAATCAGAGGATCAACGGGTCATGGAATCAGTGTCCTAGTGTAAGATGAACAAAGTGGGTGATTGAAAATTACTGCTCATTTGTTAAGCAGTTCGCAAGGATAAGTCATCTGAAGTTGATGGTCAGGGTAGCTGTAATGCCATGTGATTTTGTTCATTATAAGTGTGTATTATATAGTACAGCTGATGCATTGAAAAGTGTGTGAAGATAGTAACTTTCATGTGAAAATCTCTTCGCTTCAGCACCTTTTACTGCTGTCTACACTACTGGCCAAAAGTATTGCAACATGCTCAAAATAGCACTTGCGTAACAAGGTGAGATGATCATTTTGCCTGATTTCATCAATTGTGTATTACATAATTTCCGGAGCAAGAACAGTAATAAGAACATTGATTTCAAAACATAGGGCACTTTCAAGAAGTCTTAAGTAGCAGTGTAAATAAATAAATAAATTATTGTAACATGTTCTCCAAACTGAACTTTGGTGTGTTGCAATACTTATGGTCAGTGAGTGTATATCAGTATCAGTACATACTGTATTCTGAGCCAACTGCAGTCTCTACTCACAGTCTTTTTGCAGTGAGATTGGCTGTACACCATGTCAATTGTGGCTCTTAGTAAATGATCTGTGAATTTCCAGCGTAGGAAATGTGTACTTTTCAGACGTGTTTTCCAGATTGCGGACTACTATACTGCAGTCAACCCTCCACTTTGTAATAAAAGCAATTTGATGAACTTACGATATAATGACTTTGTAGTATTTCATTGTTTTTATTATATTATTCTGGATGACTTTCACAGAATTTTATTTATGCATCATTGTACCAAATAGGTATTTCTGTCTGATGGATCTGGCCTTGTCAAGAATTATTGGGTGGGCACATATACTCATTATAGCAAAGACAATGATAGCAAACTTCTAAACCCACAAGATCTTTTATCTTCGATTTGCAAAGTAACCTCTCATCTTTCCATTGGCCGCTTCAAACAGTTGGGCATGCAATCAAGGTTAAGTACTGTGAATACAATTTTTTCGCGGTTTGTCAGGAGTAACTTCTGATGGTTGACCACGGTTTTTTCTCAGGGGTTCAGGCAAGGCATTCTTTACCACCAAAACCTCATATTGGACCTGAATATGCGTATGATGAGAAAAGAATGATAAATATTTAACAGAAGAATAGAGGAATAGTGATAAGGGAATGGGCATTGGTAGACAAAAAGAGAGTGAAATTAACCATCAAAAAGTAAAACACACACAAGACAAGGTAAACAGATAGAAAGAGAACGAAAAGCAACATATAACTAGAAACAATTTTACTGGATACTAAGCTTGGGCAATAAACATGATTATCGAATATTATGATAACTTTTTTTTGGTGATAACTTTTTATTCGATTACAATATCGACGAACCTATTTAAGTTATCGGCATATCGCTGAAAACAAATCACATATCTAACAATAATATAAATTGACGTTGTGAGTCAAGTCAAGCTGGTCCAAATTCCACGCGAAATAAAATCATTAGTCTTTTGAGCTTTTAGAAATGAGAAAGCAAAAGCAAACTACTTCAGAAGTATACATATATCGCTCTCTGTAAATAAATTAGAAATTTGATTGTGACACTTGAGAGAGGGCACACACACACCTGTGGTTATTGCTCAGTTCAAAGCAATCCATGCATGAATGCAAAAAAAAGAATTGCGATATTATTGAAAAATTGCAACATATGTTTGCCGATATATGTTGTGGATAAAAAAAATCGTTATTGCCCAAGTTTACTGAATACTTGAAACTTGATTGAAATTTTTTGGAAAGAATGTCATATCCGACCGCCACTTTTATGGGTTTTTTTGGAAATTTGTGCAACCACTAACCGAAGTTAAAAAATTATTCTATCGAATTTTGAGGTACAGAAAGCGAAAACTACTTTTTTAAAATCGCACTTTTATGATGGTGATGGCTTTTGGACTTTATTTCCTTCTAAAAATCCTCCTTTCAGAAAATAGAACGATCATTATAGTTGCCACTTGCGCATGTACAATGACTGTGTTGGTCACTTAATTGTGGGTTTACAAGTACATCAGACTGACATGACTAGAGGAATTCATCGTATACTCAAATGGATTATTTTTCATGAAACAAATATCCCGGGAATAATTTGAAGCATATGTCCATCATCATCACATACATATGTTCTCTCCACTCATTACATGGAAGGTAGGTAAGTAAGATTACTTTATTGGGTTATATTGAATGAGAAAAAGTGGTGGTTCGATAAACATTCTAACCCAATTTTTCATAATATTTGCTCACTACCTTGATGTTTCCCTGTTTCTTCTCAATAATGTCTCCTTGCCTGCCCGCAAATGGCATTGGAAACATTGTAGCCACCCTCAGAGTGGTACCCATAAACTGTAATAATCAAATGGTACTAATTTTAATTTTAGGAATGTCAGCTATTCATCCATACATGTAAAATAATAAATAATTGGGTCAGCAGCCATCTTCATTGTATACACACTATGAAAAATAACCCAAAACTTTAGTTCAGCTTTGTTCATTTCCATGCTTATTTACACCGCCAAAGTTGCAGTAGGAATATTTTGGCTCATGTACAAAGTTATGTTGTGTGCAACCAGTAGACATTATTTTGCACCAACTTTAAAGTATCTTGATAAACCCATTATAAAGATACCCATATTTTTCAACATGGTGCTGATTTTTTTCCTCAAAAAGTGCCCCTTTCAGGATTTTGATGGATTTGGGGTGGTTAGGTTATAGTTTATTTTGTTGGTCAAGGTTGGCTTTGTTGGTCAAGGTATTAACATGGGTAACTATTGAAAATAATCACTAGAATGAATGATCTTTTTGAAATTGTCACAAAAAAAAAAGTATATGTCGTCAACAACAACAGACACAATACTGAGGGACAGACCACAATGATGATATTAAAAGTGCCCTGACGACATAAGTTGAAATTGTCAAGGATATTTTTCATATATGTTGATATAGGCCCTAGAGAGTCCAACTTATTTTACAAAAAATATGTAGTCTGATTTAGGGGTCCAGATATTTTTCAAATCTCTTTTAAAATTAATTCTACCATTACTCTGTAACGTTAGCTGTAACAGAGATTCTGTGAGATTGTTCATTACCATGACGACGTTGTATGTACGTTAGCTCCAACAGCCTCTAACGTTAGACCATTCCTTGCTCGGTGTCGCTTTCTTATGGTTAGACATGGACATTGGCAATATCACACTCAACCATACCGTTGCCTATTGCTTCCATCCACTGTACTTGCACATGAAAGAAGAACTTTGTCCAACTCATTTCTATTTCAAAATGATAACAATTTGATTCCATGCTAGGACAAATTATTATTAATATTGTACATTACATTCTGCGACGCATGCATTTCTGCAGACGGCGGCCTGACACTCAGGGGAAGCCATTGTTTTGCTGCTGCATGGTATCAAACTGCTGCATAGGCGTGCATGCATGGCACGAGTCATGACCTGCGCGGAATCTTCGTACACTCGAACTATTCATATTCTAATTAGATAATGGCATACATGCCCACACACTATAGGCCGATATGTCTGTGCAAGAGAACGTCAGTATGGCTGTGTTTCCTTAGCCGCCGAATGTGTTCTGTTTAAACTTGTTTTCCGGACCGGAAGGAGAGGTCAAAATTGGGGTAAGTTCAGTAAGAAATGTGACATAGTCAAGGCTGTCTTTAAGATGATGCAAAGATTGTGAAAAAAATTCTGTGGTTCATGAGATATGATTTTTGAAATGTTTAGAATTTTCAACTCCGGTTTCGACCGAAGGAGAGGTCGATTGGAGTCGCTGTGTAAATGAAAAAATTACATACAATTGAATCAGAATCTGTAACATGGTGTAATGACTGTGAAAATATCGTTCTTGTGTGGTTCATGAGATATGATTTTTTGAAAATATTAAACTTTGATTTAGTGTAAATTCGATATCTGATGACTTCACTTATGACCTCACAATTTGACATAAAACTACATGTTAAAGGTCTAACTATTTGTGAAGTTTTGGTCTCTGGTGAACTCTGCAACTATGTTTTTGTCTCTGACAATTCTTATTAAGAAGAAGAAGAAGAAAGAAGAAGAAAAAACTAGAGGTATAGAGTTTGTTAAAAACAAACTCTGGTGTGTTCGAGTGCGCCTAATATGACATCATCACTAAAGAAGTTATTAAAAGACACAGAGTCCTCCCAAAATAGGAGATATGATTTTCATAATATGTAATATATATAAATACCACCACACATATTGTGTTATACTGAATACATTAACTGGTTCAATTATGTGACGTCATTCATACTTCTCACACAAATTGTTCCTCTCATAATAGAGTTACTACTCCTAGGAGATATGTGTTTTTATGATATATAATGAAAACATGTGCTGAATACATTAACTTCCGGTTCAGTCAATATCCCATATAATTTTAAATTCCTCCAACCAAATTAAGTCTGAACTTGGTAAATATGGTTTTCAGAAAAGGTTTCATGACAAAACTTCTGCATCAGTGTGTGTCAAGTGCGACTTGACAAGAGACTATGGCTACGAGAGACAAGTCTATGTGTGAATTTGACTTCAGACTACTAGACTAGGGGGTGCAATGAAAGTGTGTTCAGGAAATTGAAGTGAGTTTGTGACAACATATCAGGCATGATGATGGGAAACAGTAGGATCATTGTTACATATAAATAAGTAAGTTAATATTATATATACCACAATCACGAAACTCTTGCCCGTTTGGCATATGATACAATTATTTGCATTTGAATGACATGAAAATAGCGCCTCCTTTTTCATTATTTTTAGAAAACTGTACATTTTAATGTACATTTCAATTTTGTATATAATTTGAATAGTTCACATGGGCTATGTTTTTATGTTTGGAGAGTTTGAAAGGATTCCATATTTGGGGAATATTTGTCATTGTAAAAATGAACCAGTTTAAAAAAAATCGCTAACTTGAATAAAAGGTCTGAACCCGTCTGATCCCCCATGTCCTCTACTCCTTTACTCCCAGTGGTAAGATCCATGGGTCGTGTGGGTAGTATTCCAATTAATTGATCATGTGAAAAACAATCTAAATTGACCATAATATCTCAATATTTTGGGGTTTTGATTTCATCCCCCATCTCTCCTTGCCTTGAGCCCCGCACCCGCTTTGGGCAACCCTGATTCTAACTCCCGGGCCACATCAGAGACCAATTTGTAATCTTTTATCATCCTTAAAAAGAAGTTCAGTATTGGTTATTAATTGTCAAAAGTTTGTGTAAAATATTTAAATTGATAGCTTCAACACATTCTTCGTTAATACACACAATTAATAAGTAATAAAGAAAATGCAAACAACAATGGTCTTTTGAATGACACTTCTCCCTTTATTTTGTCATGGTCATGATACTCCTTTTTCCATCCATTTTGCACCCATCAATAATAATAATCCATTTCATGCAGGATAAAGGTTATCATCAAACTTCAAGGTCTAATTTGCAATGAAAGAATATAATTTTTTTCTGGAAGTACTAAATATTCCAAGCAAATATCTCCAAGTGAACCTGTAGTCGCTTGGCATTAATTGTTTTACAGGCTAGTATTGTTAAATCTTTAGCACACTTTAAAAACTTTACTGGTGTATGAAAAGAAAGTCAAACAGAATTGTTCAATTAAAGATAATACATGGCTGGGCAATATCATCTCAATCAGAGAGACTTTCAATGGGTCATGGAATGAGTGTCCTAGTGTAAGATGAACAAAGCAGGCAATTGAAAATTATCAAGGCTCATTTAGTTAAGCAGTCTGCAAGGATAAGTCATCTGAAAGTTGATGGTCAGGTCAAGCAACTGTAATGCCGTGATTTCTTCATTATAAGTGTATTATATAGTACAGCTGATGCATTGAAGAGTGTGTGAAGATTATTGGTGCTTTTATGTAAAATCTCTCTGATTTCTCCAAGCTTAACTCTTAACTGCTGTCAGCATCAGTAATCAGGTACATAATGTATCTGAGAGCCAACTGCAGTCTCTATACCAGTTCTTTGGCAGGGAGAGTTTGGCTGTACACCAAGTCAACTGGTATTCTTGGTAAATGATCTATGAATTACTGCCAGTAGCATGAAATGTACTTTTCAGACGTGGTTTCAGATTGATTGACCGGTCAACTCCAATCAACTCCCTCCACTTCTTGTACATACTTGATGAACTTACGATGTAATGACTTTGTGAAAAGAATTTCATTGTTTTATTATTCTTCTGGATGACTTCTTCTACAGAATTTTATGTATGCATCATTGTACCAAATAGGTATTTTATCTGATGGATCTGGCCTGTGTCAAGAATTGGGGCTACATACTAATAGCAAAGACAATGATAGCAAACTTCTACAACCCACAAGATCTTTATCTTCGGATTTGCCAAAAATCCCTCATCTTTCCGTTGGGTTGCTGTTTCAAACAGTTGGCACGCAATCAAGGTTTGCACTGTAGAATACTTATCAGTTTTTTTTTCTCTTTTTTCTCGGTTTGTTGGGGAGCAGGAGTAAGTCTGATGAAGACCACGATGATTTTCCTTTCCTCTCAGTGCTGCATTGCTGCATTCTCTACCGCTCGAGCTCATATTGACCTGAATATGTATGAAGAAAAAGAATGTGATAAACATTTAATAGAAATAGAAGGAATAAGTGAGTAAGGAATTAGGGTGCATTGTAGACAAAAAGAGAGTGAAAATTAACATAAGTAAAACACACAAGACAAGGTAAACAGATAGAAAGAAAACGAAAAGCAACATATGTAACTGAGAAACAATTTTACCGCATACTAAGCTTGTAAGCAATAAACATGATATATCGAATATTGTAATAACTTTTTATTTCGATTACAATATCGAGAACCTATTTAAGTTTAGTTTGGCAATATAAATCGACATTGTGAGTCAAGTCAGACCATTCCATGGAAATAAACCATTAGTCTTTTTGAGGGCTTTTTGGGAAATGAGAAACAAAAGCAAACCTATTGAAGTACATACATCGTTCTACTATGAATAAAATTTGCAATTTATTGTGACACTTGTAGAGGGGTACACATACCTGTATTGGTATGGCTCAAAAGCAATCATGCATGCAGATGCAAAAAAGAATTGAATTGCGATATTATTGGAAAATTGCAATATATGCAATTTATTGTTTGCCGATATCGTGGATAAAAATTCAAAAATTCGTTATCCAAGCTTACCGTGCATACTTTGAAACTTGATTGAATTTTGGAAAGAATGTCGACTGACCACCCACTTTTAAAGGGTTTTGGGAAGAATTTGTGGTTTGCAACCACCACTAACCAGTTAAAATTATTTTATCGATTTTGGTGGTACAGAAAGCGAAAAACTATCTTCAAAATCCACTTTTATTTCCTTCTAAAAATCATCCCCTTCAGAAAATAGAAGGATCCTATTATATAGTTGCTACACTACATGTACAAGTATGTACAATGACTGTGTTGGTCACTAACCTTAACTCCCTAGTAACAACAAAGTTACAGTTGGAGGAGTTTAAAGAAGATTTTATTGTTTTTAGTACAATGCCTAGGGAGTTAGGGGCTAATTGTGGAGCTTTACGACATCAGACCGACATGACTGAGGAATTCATCGACTATAGCAAAATGGCTGATTTTCATGAAATAAATAATATCCGGAATAATGTGAAGTATATGTCCATCATCATCCATATGTTCTCACCTCCCGAGTAGGTAAGATTACTTTAATGGTTATACTCGAATGAGAAACAGTGGCGGGTCGGATGCGACATTCTACTACTCCGTTTTTTTCAATATTTGCCTACCTTTGATGTTTCTGTTTCTTTCTTAATCTTCGCTTTTCTTCCTCTGCCCTGCAAATGTATGAAAGCATATTTGTAACACACTCAGAGTGGTACACTCATAAATCTGTAAATCGAATGGTAATAATTTTAGGAATGTCGGCTCGGCCTTCATCCATACATGTAAAATAATAAATAATTGAGTCAGCATCCATCTTCATTGTATACACTATGAAAAAATAAACCCAAAACTTTTAGTTCAGCTTGAAGTTCATTTCCATGCTTATTTACACCGCCAAAGCTTGAATATTCTTGGCTCGTGTGCAAAGTTATGTTTGTTTAGCAACTACAATACATGTAGTATTACTTTTAAGTATCTGATAAAACCCATTATAAAGATCCCATTTTTCAACAGTGCTGATTTTTTCTCAAAAAGTGCGCCCTTTACAGAATTTTGATGATTTGGGGTGGTTAGAATTTTAGTTTATTTTGTTGGTCAAGGTATTAAGATGTTAACGGCTGAAAATAATCACCACAGGAATGATTTTTTTTGCAAATTGTCTACTCACACGATACCGAGGGACAGGATCACAATGAGATATTAAAAGTCTGAAGACATAATGGGTTAAATTGTCAAGGATATTTTTTTATAGGCCTAAGTCCAACTAATTTTACAAAATATATGTAGTCTGATTAGGTCCAGATATTTTTCAAATTCTTTTTTAACCAATTAATTTCCCATTACCTGTAACGTTATTCATGACGACATATGTTATGTACGTTTAGCTCCAACAGCCCTAACGCTTAGACATTGTTAGAAGAGTTTGATATCATCATCAACTTTCACAAAGAAAATTCCAAATACTATAACTTGTCTTTACTGAGGGTCCATCCGAAAAGAAACTGTGAAAATTATTATAATTATTATATACTTATAGGTTGACTGTGAAATTCTGCATCGGGAGATAAACATTTGATGTAATTGCCCCACACCGATGTGCGTGTGAATAGCACTGTACTCCGGTGTTTTCCGATTGTTTGTGAAATTATATATTTGTTTTTACTTTTTTAAAATTACAAAATTAATTCAGAAGCAGAATTCTGAAGTCTGTGGATAATTTGTTCGTATTACCCCTACCCTATCCCCACCTCTACCACCACACATATCCCCCTCCTCCTTCCCCCACCCTACCCTTACCCACTGCTTCCCCCGTCCACTTGGACTTATACACTTTTCCCCAGTGGTTTGCCCGGGGAACCCGTTGTTATTTTAGCCAAGTGCAGCCCAAGCAAAAGGTATGAATATTGTATAAAGTCCTAAACTGAAAATTTACATTTTCATATGACACAAATATATGAATAATTGATTAACAGAACGAGTTGGTAAACATATAAATAATTAATATTATATATTAATAATTTATACCGTCGATGGACTGCATTCACAAGTCTTATTTGACCAAAATATTAACCTTATCATGAAAAGAGTCATTATAATACAACAGTAAATGGTTTAGGTTCAATAAAAATCATTATCTTTTACTTCATCATTCGATCAAGTATGTTCATCAAATTGACGAAAAAGTACAACGACTTGCCAAATGACACCATGCAGTGGCGAATTAAGGGGGCTAAACAGAAAGAAACGGTGGCTCAGTAAAAGGCATTAATGCGCCGCACAGTGGGCCAGGGCGAAACCAAAGTGCACCAAAAGGGGTCATTTGCGTATGTTCCAGATTTTATTTATTTTACATTTTTAGCTTGCTAAGACCCCATACGACTATTTTTTTTTATAAACAATTTAAAGTCAAATTAATATTTCATGACTGTAGAGAACTGTTCTTGTATACAATCTCAAAAACTGGATTTATTTTTGATAAAGCTGGTTGTTGGTAATAAATTTAAAATTGTCATTGTGGGCTTTTGACAGAAGCTATCGTCATGTAGAATTAGAAGTAAAACCCAGTGCATGATCTATATTCTTAAAAAATTAAACTGATCAGTTGTAAAATTAGTTTTTTGGATTTCATAAGCAAAAACTGAGGAATTTGGTTTAAAAATGATAAAATATAGCTTTTTTTGTTGAAACTAGAAATTCCCGCCGATTCCTGCCTAAATTCTCATATTTCCCTGAAGCTGAACCTTTCAGCAACATTTTGATACTAAAATTAGCTGCGACCACCTGCGACCTGCGATTTTGTAGCTATTTTTTAAAACCCCATCCCAACATTTTTGAACCATTTTTCATAACTCGACTGTGAGCAGCGCGCGCCACATTCCCTTGCGGTTTCCGCTTCGTAAACAAAGGCAAGTCTTGTGAAATGATGGCCATCATAACCAATTGTGCTGTTAAAATTGTTATCAGTGTCTTGATAGTGGACAGCAAGACTTATCTAAAAAGTAATATTCAGTCAGTAAGCCCCTAATGGTAAATTCGCAAAACAAAAATGATCACAGGTCTATACATGAAACTTATTGGTGTAAATTGATCATGGTATCAAACAGGGATGATAATAATTATTTTCGTCTCATGTGCTATCAAATTAGTAAAATAGTGAAATAATGTCCCAAAATAATTGCTGTCCTTCCGTAAACAAAAACAAATCAACGTAAGAATAAATACGAAACATTTCAATGCATTTTCATTATTTTCTCGGATAATGACACATAATAAAGTGAAACTTTTACAGGTTGGTTGTTTAATGTAGGCCCCATATATCTTGATTCAAATAAAGTATTAGGATACTTTTAGGGAAAAAATTAAAACATTACCAATAGTGTATAATGGATCTAAATTACAAACTTTCTCAAATTGTTTAACGATAATTTTATCCTTAAAATAATGTACAGCCGTAACACATATGATGATGATGTGCGTTACTCCAGCAGTACCATAGGTTGCTATTGGAGGGTACTTTCTTAAGAGTACCAGGTAAGGTTAGCTCTTCAGTTTCGGCTTCTTCTTCTTCTTCTTCGGCTTGGATCTAGGTTTGGGTAAGTCGTGCTGTCGTGGTACATCATTCCCTTGATCATGACATCTCTGTGTGTGTTCTTAAGTTTCATAACGTTTAACGACTTGTGATAAGACTGTGCAAGGATGTGGACCAAGTTTCATCGACTTCGAATTTTCAAAACAACATTGTTTAATCGCACTATCATTATCCGACTGAATGATATGTGCAATCCACCTTTCCTGCTGATCCTCGATCAATTCTTGGAGGGGTACTGTGTTGCATTTTTCAAGTATACGTTGGTTTGAATGGATATACTCTAAAAACGTCTCAGGGAGTGGTTTCAGGGTCACCCTTTTCGTACCGCGTTGAAAACCACCTTTGACCATATGTCGAAGATATTTGGACATAAGCAGAATTCATTCTGTCCATCTGAGCAGTCGTTGCCAACGTCCAGGTCTGTACGCCGTAGGTTAGGCGAGAGCGGACAAGTGCGGAAGAATGACGTTCGGATGTAGAGGTGGATACTACGGTTAGTGAATAATGGTTTCATCTCGTAAAACTTCGATCTCGCGGAGTTAAGTCGGTTTAGGACTTCTTCGCAGGTTCGAGGATTACCGTAGTTGAAAACTGAATCGAGATAGCAAAAGTTCACAGCATTTTTCAAATCTGTGTTTGCTAAGGTACACATAGTGATTGGGTAGTTCTCGGTTTTGGCGGTTAGGAGCATAGTCTCAGTTTTTGAGATGTTCATTTTCAACCCAAAACTGTTGAAGATTTCTTGGATTATTTCAAGACTACGTTGGAGGTTAGCAAGACTAAGTGCGAATATGACAAGGTCGTTAGCATAGCCGATCCATTTGATGAAGGGTTGATTCTCAGATTGAGCTGGACGTCGCTTCAACCGATTGGCACGAGATGTTGCGCTGTTTGGGATAAGAAACTCGAGTTTCATACCAGGGAGTCCTGCTTCGACGCAGCGCTTTTCGAAGATCCTCAGGATGTCCATGAAGAGGCTGAATAGATAAGGTGATTCTGGGCCACTGGCGGACTCCTGAGGAAGTGCGGAACTGATTTTTGGGGGGATCGCCGGAGATGTGGGCGGCTGTAGACTGATACAGTGATTCGATGATGTCGATTAGAGTGAAGGCTGACCATCTTACTCTAAACGCTGTTTGATTGAATGAAAGCCAGTCTCTGTTGACGTGGTCGAAGCAGCACTGAGATCAATGAACGATGATGTGAACAAGGGCTGCTTTTGATTTCAATGTTGGACCTTTTTAACCTGTTCTGTAGAGATACATATGAAGCATCAGTGCAACCGCGATTACTTCTAAATCCCATCTGGTACTCAAGCAAACTACTCTCATACCAGCCATCAATTCTACGTAGTAAGATGCACATACAAAGTTTCGTAATAATGGTTCCAACACTCAGCCCTCTGTACATGGTCGCATCGTTGGGCCGTCCTTTACGCTTCCATAACGCTGTGATTTTTGCCAGACACCAAGCAGATGGTATTCCATTGAGCGCCCATACTTCTCGGAAAATTTCGGTCAACTCACGGACAGCAGCATCGGATCTAATCGAGAGTTTGAGGATCTCACCAGGGATGTCTGTTGATGCTTTGCCATTTCGTAGAGATTTAATGACGGATTCGATTTCGTGCGAGGATGGAGGGTCAGTGGATATTTTACGGCCGGTTGGGAAGGTCAAGAACGGGAGGTCGTCGGACAAAAGTTCTGGTGGGGTGGGTTTGTTTGAAAAATCAGGGTTGAAGTGGTTTTTAAAGTGAACATCAAGGCCTGGACACTTTATGGGTGGTAGACGTTTGAGGAGAGTGGTCGCCTGATTTTTGGCACGGATGTAAGCAGCTTCTATCTCTCGAGCTTCGTGAGCGAGGTTGTGGAGTGTCGTGGCCGAGCGGTCTAGCGCACCGAACTCAAGTTCTGGTGTTGCCAGCAGCAGGGTGTGGGTTCGAGCCCCGGTCGTGACACTTGTGTCCTTGAGCAAGGTACTTAACCATAATTGCTTCGTCCTTCGGATGGGACGTAAAGCCGTAGGTCCCGTGTTGTAACCTAATGCACGTAAAGTGGATTGTCGGCCGAGCGGTCTATCTAGCGCACCGAACTTTCAAGTTCTGGTGTTGCCAGCAGCAGAGTGTGGTTCGAGCTTCCTGCCGTGACATCTGTGTCCTTGAGTAAGACACTTATACCATGATTGCTTCTTTCCCACCCAGGGGCGGTTAAATGGGTACCTGTGAGGGCAGGGAGCGGTTGGTTGATTAGCCCTAATGCGCTGTGTAATAGCAGCAACTGAGCTGTATACTCCCAGGGAGCTGAGATGGTTTCAGGAATGATTTATGAGTCTTATGAGCCTTATGAGCAGGGAAAATAATACACTGCGCTTTGTATCCCTAGGAAAAGGCGCATTATAAATGCAAGTTATTATTATTATTATTATTATTATTATTATTCTGCTTCTTGCCGGTAGTGTTCATTCCTGAGATATTTCACCCGGAGTCGAATTTTGCGTTGCATCTGGCGGTAGCCACGCTTGTCAGAGTTGAGCAGAGATTTTCGATCGGCTAATAGTTGCAACAAAACTTTGTCGTTGTCCCATGGGTGAGTTTTGGTGGGGTTTCTAGAGAGTTTTGGGAGGGTTGTTTCCGCAGCTGATTTGATCGAATCGATCAGTTGGTCATGTCGACTATTTAGATCAGTGGAAGTTTGATTAGCATTGATTTTTTCGGTCAGCGCAGCTGTAAAAGCATTCTGGATTTCGGTATTATTATTTAAAGTACTTTTGAGGTCAAAACGCGGGGGTTTATCCTCCTTCTTGGACGGTATAAACGAGCTGCCTTTGAGCGAGGTGTTTGTAGACGTAGTACGAGTAGACGGTGGTCGGAATGGAAGTCAAAACTACGTCGGACGCGGCAGTTCAGGATATAGCGTTGTACGTGAGGATAGAGCCCAGTCCAAGGTTTTATGCGTAATACCTTCGTTTGAATACCATGTATCGGAATGTTTACAGGGATGAAAGAACCGTGTGTTTGTCAAACAAAGCTTGCGATCAGTGCAAAATTCAATGAGCATTTCCCCGTTATGGTTGTACACGAACTGATCGTTGAGAGAGTGGGGTTCACGTCGGAAAGATTTGAGTCCGGTGATAGTGCTGTTGAGGTCGCCGAGAATGAGTAACTGTTCTTTGTTTGTAGGAGTAGAGTGTTTTTTCAGTTTGCGCCAAAAAGCAGATTTGGCCCATTCTTTGGCGTCTTCTGTCGGTCCGTAGCATGATACAAACTTGACTTTGTATCCATGCACTTCAATGTTGGCTGTCATCAGTCTTTCCGAGTGATACCGTACTCAACATTGCTGACTTTTATGGATTTAGAGCGGCGGATAGCGATACCAACGCCATACTCTTTTTTGGGGGGGAAAAACCTTTCCAAAATACGTTGTAGCTCCCAATCGTGGCACTACCGCTGCCAGGGCGACGCATTTCTTGAAGGGCGTAGACGGATAAATTTGCTGATTCAATTTCGGTGATAATGTGGGCGAGTTTTATGTCACAGCTGGCAGTACGTACGTTGACGGTACCAAATTTCCATGAGCAGTTCGGAACTTTCGTAGAGCGATTCGGCTGACGGGAATTTACACGCATGGTGTTTTGTATAGTCTAGATTTGTGAATTTAGTTTTAAGCAAACGTTTTTATACGTAGGCGCAGAGCTAGTCTTGAGAGAATCAATGTAAGACAGGTGGTTGATAAATCCAATTCCTGAATGCATATAATTTTGCAGCTAGTCCTCTTCAACGATGATGTGTTGAAGACCGGAACTCACTAGATGGGTAAGTCCGGGGGTGAACGTGAACTGTTTTTGATAAGCCGACCAGGGAATGACTGGTAAGTTCGGACGTCATATGCTTTTCACACTCGATTAGTGTAATTTAAAACGAACAAAAAATTAATTGAGGCTATAAAGCGTGAATTATCCGCGGTCCAATCAGAAATCAGTGTTTTGATGACGTCATAAATGTTTAAAAACACCTCCATTGACATCTGTGGGTCCGAAAACATATCCGGGTGTAATATACCTTACAACATTGGTAGAAACTTTACGGTTTGTAGCGGATAAAACTGCACACATAAAATCCACGCATCAGGTTTTTATGTGTGCTCGTCAAGTTGTATGTACGCCGGACACACCTGTTAGCTGTGCGACGTTACATCTTTGGGGTTATTTCATTATAAAAACACTAAATTGAAAGTATCAAACCTCGTTGAGATGCATGGTATTTGTAATGAAAATTATACTGGCTGTAAATACACAGCAGTTTCACACGGGTAAAAAAAGTTAAACGGTATTATTATGAGAAACTTGTTTTCTGTAGTGGCAAATGTTTGGTTAAATCCTTGACGCCACCGTAGTTCACAAAGATGAAAGAAAGTGAAAGAAAAGAATCTAATCAAATAATGACCTCCGATTGTATGACTTACCAATTATGTCGATGACGTCATGTGAAGGGTGTGTGTTTCTGATGTCTTTTGTGAGACTGTTATAGCCAGCTCCACTTTTGTAATCCGTAAAAATTATTATTTTGAAGGCGAAATATGTTTTGATTTGTAATACTGACAAGATCTTGAGAATTTTTATTTCATGCCCCGTTCCCACTATCACGATTCGCGCCACGATTGAAATCGTGGTCTTAATCGTGGAGTAATCGTGGTGATCCTATCAGATCTTATCAGATCTTGAGGTCAGTCGTGGCAATCGTGTTGATCGTAGAACATGTTTGGACGGTTCAAAATTCTCACGATCAACACGATTAATTTTTTAATCGCGGGGATCATCGCATGAGATCGTATTGGATCGTAACAAAGCGCGACAGATCGCATCTGCTTCGAAATCGTGGTGATCAGGATCAACCTTTGACAAGAACAAACACCACGTTGTCATCATCCTCAACTCCTGCCATCATCAACTGATTGTGGGTTTGTAGTCTTCACTCTGTAGAAGTTCAAGAAACAATGAAGTCGCAGATGGTCAGTCGGGTTGTATATGTACCCGTCGGGGGTTCAATCATAGCTCAAATCGTTGATCACTCTCCATCCATCGGATCGTGAAAGACATCGCCACCAATCGTATCCGATCGCAAAGAGCGCATCGGTTCGTGATGATCGTATCGGAACGTATCTGAACGTATCCGCATCGTATCAGATCGTCCAAAATCGGGACCCTGATCGTGATGATCGTGTCAGATCGGGACACAACCGTGGACTCAATCGGGACAATCCCTATCGGAACGTATCTGATCGTTATCTGAACGGGGAGACGAGGATCGTGGACAGATCGTGTCATCTGAAATTGAGCCAATCGTGCCTATATCGCATCCATAGCGCACGCACCGTCGTACCAGAACGTGTCGACTCGCATCGCTCGCATCCCAAACGTGAAATTTCAGAAAAAGGG
>CM055819.1:55016819-55060128 GCA_029582265.1 Zoroaster sp. YZ-2022 | reverse complement strand
TTTGAGCATGGCAAATTGATGAAAGTGATCGTCTTGTCAAGCCCTACCAATATAGCGAAGGTGAAATCATAAAAGAAGCTAAAAGTAGCTTGCATGCCACTGTCGTCCAACAATACAAATTACCTCCCTTCTGCAAACACTTTGAACTCTGATGAAACATGTGCTGATTTCTCGTTCATTTGCTATGAAAACAGCATTTTGATTGTCTTCATCCTTCAATAGAAATTAACAAAAAAAAGCAGTAAGTTACAGTTAATCAATGTTGCTAAAAGATTTTATTAGAGATCTTTCTCCATTTTTACAACAGATGTCTTATTATTTATACTTTACTGTCGTTTGCTTGAACAATTAAATTGATGCTACAATACAACACATCAGTATGCAAATTATGGGATAAACATTCAGGAATTTTTATTGCCATTGAGTTGGGGCGGTATAGCAAATATTGCAACAATTATACATTTTATTGATAAAGCACCAAATTTAGTAGAGGTTGACCAACACATTACAAACAAATCTGGGTACTGAGGCATCGCTGATTGTGGGGTGAATATCTCTTCAGGGCTAATATTTATTTTCCTATTACAATGTGCACTTTTCAAATGCAATACATGTAAGCTAATGTTCCAACTTTTGTTCACATTGTAATGGGAGAAATAAACAATCTGAAAGCAGTACATATGGAAACCTCAGTGACGTCTGATGGCATCAAAATCAAGACTATTTCTGCTATCTCTTGCAAGAAAATGCCTACCATGTGTGTGCTATGCAGTTGCAGTACCGGGGGGGACAAGTGAGGGCAAAGAAATACTTTGGGAATTATTTGTTTCTTGAAGAAAAGTTTTCATTGCCTGCAGGTATAATACCAGCACAGTAGGCTAACATTCTCACCAAGTAACATATTAAAACAACCATAACCATCATAGGCATAGTTTAGGCCCGGCCTACCTGAAACAATGACTTAGTTGAGCTATCATTGTATCAAGGGAATTATATTAAGGAACTTGAATCACAAAGTGAACTTAACAGCCGAACAATCGACACCAGTCATGCCAGTTACCACTTTCCAAACAGTGGACTCTCCTACATGTTGATAACGTTAGTATAAAAAACACTCCTACTTTCAGTTAACATTTTGCAAAGTTGACTGATACTTCAAAACCAGACGACTTCCTACATGTACTTTGTGAATGGTGGAGTTAACAGTTAGGCCTATATATATAACAAGATTACTGAGCACAGAACTGTATACGTAGGTGATCTGACCGTGAGAATAACTCGACCATTGAGACCCACTTAGGTTTGCACCACAACAACGTTAAATAAAATCCGTTTTTTGTGCGTATTGGGACCACTTAAGGTCCTTTACGTTCTACTGTTGTTGTTCTACCCTAAAGTCTAACGTTGAATGAGAGACACCCCTGCCCCTGGAGAGGAGGGGGACAAGTTGACTTTACATGTACCATGGAGGAAAAAATGAGATCGAACCGCTAACAAATAACGTTAACGTTGGCATGGTTTTTGATACAGTCTCTGACAGTAGGCTAACGTTACGCACTCACACAGCAGAGTTTGCACAATATGCACAGCAGACTCACGTCTGTATTGATTTGAGACTTCAATAATTTCTCATCATCTAAATGTGCTTATATGTGGCGGCATAATTTCAACAATCTAGGTTAAAAAATACAGTTAATTCTTACCTTAAAAATTACTATCAGCACCATGCCACATCATGGTCTTGGAGTCAAGTTGAGCAGACGATATACGACGTCGACGAGCGCGGCTACACATTACGTGCCGCGCGCCGGTGGGAGGCGCAATTTCCACCGCAAAAGTTCTAGCTTTGTTCTATTAGTGCACTCAACACTCCATTGAGCTGGAGTGAAACCGCCACCAATGTGTACAGATATTGCCATTTTCGGACAGTGTAATTAGGAACTTCTTGTTAATTTCTTAGTTTGATAGTTGAGAAATGGCTTTCATGTATAAGAACAACAAAACATTATTTGAATTTCAAAACGTTACAAGTATCGTTTTTGCTCCAGAGGGGGATTCAGAGGGAGGTCCGGTAATACATCGACAAACAGATACTTCTGTCATTTCCATATAATTATAATGACTGGTGCCAAAAATATTTCCATTAGTATTTCCTTAACATATTAGTCCAACCGATTTGTAATTTCTATATAAAGGTAATTTCCGAATTGAGGAGACCAATTAAATTAGTAAATCAGTACTGCATCAATTAGTCCAACAGCAAAATTAGTATTAACGAAGTTCGTATGTGGTCTTTGAAAATTTTAAATTAGTATTTCATTTTTGTTGAATTAGTCCAACAGTTATCCAATTAGTATTTCATTGAAACATAGTCAGAACATTGAAAGGCAGATTTTTGTTGCCTGTTTGACAAATTTGTTCTACAAATTGACTATTTATAATATATTTTCAGTGTAGTGACAGCGTAGTAAGGTCGTAGCGAGGTCGTAGCGAGGTCGCCTTGGTCGCAGCGAAGATCGCGTAGAGCGTGCTGGGAGCGTTGTGAGAGCGCGGTGATGATCAAACTGGGAACACGCATGGGTCACCCGGTGAAAGCGTAGTGTGAGGCGCAGTGAGCAGAGTCAGAGCGTACACTGTGGGCTACCATCGCATCATAGATTTCAGGGATTTTTTGACGGTTTTCGGCGACCCACTGCGTTTTTGATGAAAATTTGCATCTCAGTATGCAGGTCGCCGTGGGATCGCACACCGGTCTGACGGGGTTATTAGGGACAGTTTGGTAGCTCGATTGGTATGTTGGGGCTCAGGTAGGCCAGAATTGGGGTGTTTTTGGACTGATAGAAGGAAGCAATGTGATTAATAAATCATCCCGCCCTTGAAAAGAAACTTATGTGTCACACAAGTAAATCCTCATGTGTTCATTTTAGGGGTATTATCTTTAAAAGTTGTTATTTGTGTACAACTTATTTTAACTTAATATCTGGGTTTTCACAAAAAATCACAAATAATTTTTGTTTAACTTGAACATGGCTCATGATACCCACTTACAGAGGTTTGGTTTTTGTTATAGATTTGAAATAAAAATGGGATCCTTGTCATTTGGTAAGTGGAACACACATCACGTGCCATCCTTTTTTTTTCCATATGGGACAAATCTTCCAATATTTTGTCATCCACTTAGCAAAATATTTCACTCAGTGAAATATTCTGCTGCTACGTTTCTGCTCAAATGCATCAATATTTGTATATTAAAATCAAAACAACATAATAAATGTTCACATTAGATGCACAAACAATTTAAATAACGCTTTAATGATTTACTTTTAAAAAAAACAAAAGCTGTGTCAGAAATACATGTACCATGGAATGGCTACGATAATCTGAAAAAAAGGGGGTAGGTCAACAATCAGCAGGCATAAGTATTTCCTTTTTTCAGATGAGTTTTCCCTATGTACAATTTGAGACACATATTCAACTTACATTATGGGGTACTGACCGCCGCAGTCTTGGTACAATGGAAGGTAATATATGGAGCTGCTCACGATTAGGAATTTGAATATGTATGAACGTCTGATTGGCTGAAATATCGCAGGATGGCAATTCTCGTTTTCAGAAAAAAAATCGCCGCCCGATTCACCTTCAATATTACATTTTTTTACAATACGAACCTACGGCTGTGTTTCAGTTTTATTAGAATATGTTCCATTGCAGAAATGCTTTATTTTCAATGAAATTGTGAACAAAATCCCTGATAATTTTACGCGCGCTGGAAACTGTAAGGACACATGAAATGAAAAATGATAATGGTTCCAAAGAAACCTTAATTTCATCAACTGAAGACTGCGTTTCTGTCATGGAATTTATATTCAATAAACTAAACCAGCCGTAGGTTTCAATTACCAAAAGGCGAAGGTTGAATCGGGCGAAACTTATATAAGTCAACAACAAGTGATATTACCGGCGGTGACTATTTATATCTACAAATACCTGACAACGTATCCTGAAGTCTATGGCTGGTCCCATTATATATTGAAGACTTGACGTATTGTATTGCTGAATGAAGAACTATACCATGTCTATCATGCTTAGTAAATGTGATGTTACACTTTGTGAATAATAACCTGATCCAGTTTGAATATGCCTACGTACGTGATCACGTGCGAAGATATTTAAAAGATAGTTATAGAAGGTAAGGGTTACCTGGATAATTGAGCCGAGAACTCTTCCTTTTCAGTATGTGAATGGCGGTAGACAAGGACATGACAAACTGCTGTCAGGTATAGCTCCACTCTCCATCCCTAGAGGATCATGGCAGCAGTCTAAAATAGATAAAAACAAACAAATACAATAACTCATATGAGAAATAACAGAGACTCTTGTCCACACAATCATAGGAGCCACAATAAGCATCCTGAGAACAAATACAATAACTCTCCTTATGATAATAGCGAGACTCTTACCCACACAATCACTTAGGAACCTACTAAGCATCCTGAGAACAAATACAATAACTCTCATCTGAGTAATAACGAGACTCTTGCCCACACAATCATAGGAGCCTATAAGCATCATGAGAACAAATACAATAACTCTCATCTGATAATAACCCGAGGACTCTTGCCTTACACACAATCACCTTGCAAGGAACCTATAAGCATCCTGAGAACAAATACAATAACTCTCATCTGATAATAACAGACTCTTGCCACTTACACAATCATAGGAGACCAATAAGCGTCCTGAGAACAAATACTAACTCTCATATGATAATAACGAGACTCTTGCCCACACAATCATAGGAACCTATAAGCATCCTGAGAACAAATACAATAACTCTCATCTGATAATAACGAGACTCTTGCCCACACAATCATATGAGCCTATAAGCATCATGAGAACAAATACAATAACTCTCATCTGATAATAACAACGAGACTCTTGCCCACACAATCCTTAGGAACCTATAAGCATCCTGAGAACAAATTACAATAACTCTCACCATCTGATAATAACGAGACTCTTGCCCACACAATCACAGGAACCTATAAGCATCCTGAGAACTCTAAATACAATAACTCTCATCTGATAATAACGAGACTCTTGCCCACACCACAATCATAGGAGCCTATAAGCATCCTGAGAACAAATACAATAACTCTCATATGATAATAACGTACGACTCTTGCCACACACAATCACTAGGGAGCCTATAAGCATCTGAGAATGATACGAGCATAATGATGTCATAGAGAATTACTTCATTCCCAGCTAGTCGATGTTTGCTATTATTCATACCTGTAATTGTTAAAGGAGCTTTCTACTTTATTTGTAATTATAAGAAACAGAAACAGACAATATAATTATTTCTTTACACAAAATATAGAATATATAGTTTTGTGTGACACAAGTTAGTGACGATATGAAACATCTCAAGAAGTTCTCCAGGAATGCCCTCATTTTCGAGGAATTTATTCATTGAATTTTCCAAACGTCGATGTCTGGAGCGATAGCGAATCCGGAAACCACGCCCACCAACCACAACCAACACCACTCGCATGGGGGGTGGGGGAAAGGAAAGAATTAAAGAAAAGAGAGAAAAATACGGTACAACTTTAACACACACTATTTCCGTTATTTATCGCTCATGGAGCCGTACACAGATGCTGTGAAAATATGTAGAGATTTCTGACTTTTTGGGTTTCCTCCTCTCTGAATTCCTGGGTCCGCCCCTATGGAAGAGTAATGTTTGTTTTGGGAAGATCACCGTCCTCAGTTTTGAGAACTGTTATTGTTGTCCCACATTCACACAATGTTTATTCCCCATATGTCTTAAATATATGTCCTTATGGCTCCACACAGACAATGTGGCAAACATTATATGACGTATAATGTATTTTGAGATAAACATTATTAGTTCCGATTGGTTCTCTGCATGTATCTATATTTCCTCCTCATGAAATTTGAAAATGCACTTTGTTCATTCGTACTTATCAAAGAAGTAATACATGGTGAGAAACAATATTACAATTATTCGTGGAATTTTGCAGTCTGCCTTCAAAATTTTATTTAAAGTCCAAATAGGATTTGACTTATTTTTGCTTAATAAAATAATAGCTCCTCAAAAACAAAAATATTTAAAACAAATACTTGATACTATCATCAACTTTAATATAATTATACCAAATACTTACTTAAATTGCAGTGTAATGTATCGATGAGCCTGCAGTGTAAAATTAATGTTTAGCTGAACGTTAAAGAGGCACATTAGTGGTGCAATCTGAATTTAAAAACTGATATGATTTGGGGGGATCTGTCAGTTGACAAATATAGAGGAAATAGGCAAAGGCATATCGGATCATTGCGGTATACCCATTTTGTTTGGAAAGAGCGATATTCAATAATATTCAGCTGAAACTAGAAACTAGATTGATTTTTAAACGTTTTTATGTTTCTTGATCATGTGAATAATGGACGAAATGAAATATGCCACATTTTCATTAAGTTGGGTTTGAATGTATTGTTGAGCAGAGTCAGAGATAATCTACAAGATGTCCCATAAATGTGTGTAGTTTTTATGATCTTATAAATCTAGCACCAACAATTCTTTTTACTATGTTATAGGAAACTTTCATCAGATTTACTGCAACAGTTTTGAACAAAACCGTCATTTATGTAACGCTAGTGCAGTTTTGTATGAAACACCATTGAACGCTTGACTTGATTGGTACATATTATGCTTCACTTTATGTGATGTATTTCATAGCACCACTTATATCTTGCAGCCACAACGGTATCTTGCGGCCGCAACTTGAAAATATCTTGCGGCCACAACTTGGTATCTTGCGGCCACAGCTTAATATCTTGCGGCCGCAACTTGTTATCTTGCGGCCGGGCAATTAATCTTGCGGCCGCAACTTGTTATTTGCGGCCACAGCCTTAGTATCGCGGCCGCAGCGAGCTAACTCTTGCCGGACACAACTTATTATCTTGCGGCCCGCAACTTGAAGTATCTTTGAGAGAAAGCCGCAACTTAGGTATCTGCGCGTATAATCAGGGTTTTCTTACGATTATATGCCCTAACATTCAAACATGTTCAAGCTTTATGATTGTGTGGGGGGCGGGGGTCATGGGTCCTGGTATGCTGTGACAAAATTGATAATTAGTCCATTTAACGGACTTCTTCTTGTGTATTGTTGTTGTTGTTATTGAAAAGGTTTCTTGTATAGAGAGTTTATTATTAAGATATTTATATTATTATTATAGATATTTGATGTTCCTGAAGATTACTCTTTTATTTTATCAGATTTTAAAACATGATACCGGTGGATGTAAAAGTCGGACCATTAGATTACTATCTTATTTTTTCTTTTGTTTGTTTTGTTTAGTTTAGTTTTTTGTTTTTTCATTATTTGAGAGAACATTTCTACATTTTTTGGTGTTCAAGATTAGAACAATTCAAAAGCACGGGTGACACTCTTTAAAATAACTGATTGTTTGGAAAAGAAGCGGCGGTTTACAACTCAACATTTTGATCAGTATGATCCAGTATAATCAGAATATTCTTGCGATTATATTCTAACATTTCAAGCTTTCTGATTGGTGGGGTCATAGGTCCTGGTATGCTCTGACAGAATGTATATACAATTAACAGACTTCTGTGTATTATTGTTGTTGTTAAAAGAGTTTCTTGTTGAAAGGGTATTGTTTTTATCTTCGATGTTCTGAATTTACTGTTTAATTTATGGATGTTAAACTCTGTAACATCTTTTTTTCATATTTGTTATTTGAGAAAACACATTTTAAATATTTGTATCTTAAGATCAAATATACAGCAAAACAAAAATATGTAGCTATTGAAATGATACATTTCAATTATGTGATATTTATTTGTGGTTTGATATTGTCTTGTCTGAAAAAAGTCTTTTGATCATATACAAGTCTTCAAATATTTACATTAGTTTTGCCATTTTCATTCTTGACAAGTATTAGGTATTAATTATTAAAGGGTTCTCAGTGACATGGATATTAAACTTCGTACCGTTTTAGGAATGCCTTGTGGACCAAGCTCTACAAGACTGCATTAACAACTTGTTCTTTCCACCTTATGCACACCCATTGAAAAGGAAGTTTTGTATGATAATACTGACAAAGTATGTTTAACTTCTTTTCAACAGTGGTTTAGATATAGTTGAGATCCACTTTGTAAATTGACACTATGTATTTTCAGATTTACAACATGCAATCTACAACTAGTGATGGCTATTGTCCATCTTTAAGTAGATCATCACTGGTATAGCCTTGTTCTTCACAAAACAACTTAGGATACAGGATCATCATCTTCATATTCCCCGTCATTCGGCGGTATTAACATATGTATCAAGTTTATGTATGACAATACTCAAAGTATGGGTTGGTGAAGAATTTTCACCAACCTATATACATATCATGGGAACCCGCTGCTATATGGGATTCTAACAGGCCAATTGTCATCGGGCAAGCTCGGTGGGCGAGAGGTTAAGACGTCTGCACTAGTAAGCAGCAGGTCGTGGGTTCGTCCACCCGAGTCGCCTGTGTAGTTTTTCTGAACACTCTGAAAGCACTAAGTATACAGTGCTATACACACGTCGGTGTTACGCAAAATTAAATAAATTGTGTATCCCGACGCAAGAATTTCACCAACCTAGACAATACTCATGTTATGTTTACGAGTGTTTATTGAAATAAAAAAACGCGTTTCTGACGTCTGGAAAAATGCACGTGTGTGCCAGGAATGTATGTCATTATTATTTGCCTTTTCAAATTACAAATCCTAACGGGTCCATTTGTTTTTGAAAAGTAACCTATAAAATTGAAAACATTTAAACCACGGGCCAGCACCTGTAATCATGAAGGTTCATCTGAACTTTTGAGTGAATGGCAACTTTTTTGACTTGGTTATAATTAGTTTGGAAAGTACTTATGTAACTACCTGTTCAAATTTGCAATGTGTGAGCGGCCTGCAGCGAATAACCGAAAAACACATTTTAGTTAATTACTCGTTCATCTTTTTAGCAAAAAACAATTTGAACCCCAAAACTCTATCACCAGACGGCTGTGGCTATAAGCCAGGCACTTCGTGTCTGACGTCACTGTGTTTGATCTGGTGTGTATTGCGCGCGCGGCCCAGTTGAGGACCCAGCCAAAAAATAGGTTTCCTTTGTTTCCTCTTTGGAAATAGCTGGGGATCCCTCCATTTTGATTGTGTTTAATTTGGCGCGACAATTAGAGCGTCAACTAATTGAACAACTGTGACAACCAGTGTAAATATTACAAAATGATGTAATTTTTTGACGAATTGAGAATTCGTAAATGGGCCTCATGTGATGAGCTTGCTTGGTGACGTCATGCACGAAGTGCCTGTTTAAAGCCGCACCCATCACCAGACAGGCCGAATTGACATGGCCTATGAGTGACCCTTTTGGCAGCATTACTCATGAAATGGTATATTTACAATGGCCTAGAGTGATGGGTGCACCACACTAAATGCACTTCCATTGACCTTAGTGGGAAAACCCCTAACTTCACAGTGAAAAAAAATCCTTATCCAGGAGTCTCTCAGTTTTGTGACAATAAGGAAAATTGTAGTTTGAATAATCTGTCAAATTCTTTTCAATTTTGGCAGGTCAGCCGTTGGGAATTTTGCTAATTACCCCCAAGTAACACCCCAATGTGCTTTTTCCCAAACCGACTTGCTGCCACTTCCCAAGCCAAATAGGACCAACTTTAAAGCCAAAATTTATCAAATCTCCTCAAAAGTTTATTAATTTAAAAAAAGTTGTAGGTTTATAAGTTCGGTGCATCAATTTTTGCCTATCTAGGGTGGTGCACCCTGATGGTTCGAGGCTGAAGATTAGCGCCCTCATACAACGTAGTCTTGTTACAGAGAAATGCATCAATAGACCATTCCAGTGACGGAAATTTCCGGGACACTATTTCAAGTTCAGTATTCGGTACGCTGCAGATTACCAAAACTTTCAAGCAATAAGAAACATACAAGATAATAAGTTGAGGCCGCAAGATACTAAGTTGCGGCCGCAAGATATAAAAGTGGTGCTGTGAAATACATAATACATAAAACATGACATCGTTATAATAGACCTATATCGCGATACAGCCTGTGTTTTCTAAAATTGTTGAAAAATTAGTCCACAAACGACTTATATTATTTTACTGACGAATATGATATTTTATCAGAATCACAATATGGCTTCAGAGAACTATTCGCTCCACTCAATAAGCAATTATAAGTATGTTGAATCAAGTGTTCAACCATAGAGAAAGGTTGAATATAATGTTTTTATGCTATCGAAAATAATTTTCCTGGATCTGTCCAAGGCTTTTGACACTGTAAATCATGATATTCTTGTTGATTAGTTAGAACATATTTGTGTCCGTGGATTGGCCTTGGATTAGTTCAGAAGCGTTACTTGACACAAATACAACCCCACGTGATAACATTTCGTCCAATCAGATTGCCTTAACTGTATTGGGTTTTTATGAATGTTCTATACTATTTCAGTCAATAACATATAATAAGTGGCCGCCCCGATAGGGTTTAGTAAATACAGTTAGGCCTAAACGGGGGCTGATTCAGGATTTTTGAAGGAGGGTCAACCTTTTTGTGGGCACGGCATGGTACATGTATCCATCAAGAAATAATCCCGAATTATATTATCCCACCGTTTAGTCCGACGTACACTACTCCAAACCATGTTTTAGGAGGAAATAATTAATCGCTCTTGATCTCTCCAAGAAACTTAAAATATGAAGCTAAAAGGGTTCGGACCCATGGACCTCCTGGATCAGATGTATGTGACTATAAATCAATATGACTATGGAATACACCGATCCAGCATGCCAATCAAACAACACAGATTGACCAATGAGGATATAATGTATCTGCTATTAACCTAACATTAATCCGCCATTAACAGTCTGTCCAGTCTTAAGTCTTCGTGATCTTAAATACACTTTTCGGGCGGTGGTAATTCCTGCCCCCCCAAACACCGCTTAAAACAACACTTTGTGTACCATTTTCTCATCTCCTTGTTTCCCTTTAATTTGTTTTGTTTTACTCAAACAAAATCGGCAGACCCATCGGGAGGGTTTGAACACCCTAACCACCACCCCCGTGGTTACGCCACAAATGGTCACCCCTCCGTATTTTCTGTATTCTTCAGCCGATTTTCATGAAACTTTGTAGGCATGTTTGGTCAGACACCATCTATCGAATGAGGCCATGCAAAAACTTTATTGATCACCGTTTTTGGTAAGTTTTCATTATTTTTTCCCATGTTAAATTTGGTACAAATATTGTTTTCACTACAAACATCAATGTGACTTCCCTTAAATCACCACTATAGGGCGCTATAAGTAACATTTTGGGTAATTTTGATCCAAAATTGGGCTTTGTTTACCAAAAATACAATAAAGGCAGAAATAATAACATCCATGGTACTACTGATGACATAAATTTATATATTGAGCAAAACAAATGGGGGCGCTCAAAGGTTTTTTGTGCAATGCTAGTGTTTAAAGGTCACTTCTTTTTTCTCAATTGTTAGAGTTTTAATTTTACTCGTTATTTTTAATTCTATCTTGATGTCGCTCGCTCACTCGCTCGCTCACTCTTCTTCAAAGTGAACGGAGGTTTAACTCTCAAAAAGTAGCTCACCCTTTCATCTAAAGTGAGTAAAATAAAACAGACTAAGTAGGAGTTGTGGAAGGAAGATTTAAGAGGCCTGGGCCCTCTTCAGAACTGAGAATTGTCGCGGCCACGTGGTTGGGACCGGCGGCCATCTTGAAAAATGACCAGCATGTATCGCCAAAGCACTATGAAGGGCAATCTGAACCGAATATGGGAGCATGGGTCCAGAGGTGAAAACGTTTAAAAAACCTTCATTCTATTGGATTTTTGGGGATGTGGGACATTACTCAAGGATTTGACAATTTTTTATCTGGAAACATTATATCTAGTCTATGTCTATAAGAAAATTTAGTCTGGCTTCTTGACTCCTTCATGGTAAAATAAATTATTTTGTGAAATGAATTAAATGGGTATTTTGCCTTATTTCTAAATTTTTGAAATTTTGTCAGTGACCGAATCAGATTTTTGCTGATTTTATTTTCAATCATACCTCTATGGGAGTAATGAACATTTTTTTTGCTTCAACTCCAAGTCATTTCGAGATATGGGCCCTGAAAAATATAGCCACGCTCCCTTTTCTCCCTCAGTCGGCGTCGGTGAATTTTTGGGGAATTTTCAGAGCCTATATCTCAAAATTGGGTGACGATGTTTTGCTGTAAATGGTGTCACACCCAATCTTCTGTCAAAAGTAGTATAAATATCAGTTTCAGATTAAGTGTCCTTCAAAACCACAATTGAGCTGATGTAAAGTTTTTTGGCATTTTTGGGCCCTCTGGTGACCACACGAGTGGTCAGGATTGCTTTTATATTTATATATGTACAAACTACACACATATGTCTGCCCCCAAACAAGGATGGACCAATCATAGAAGATACACGTCGGTTCGCAGGCAAAAGTCAAAATCCCCTCCTTCTAATGGATGGTTGACCAGGTGGGCCACTATCCATGCAACTGAACTTTACATCTTGAAATATTTTCAAATAATGTGTATTACTTTGTGGATCTAAAATTAATGTGAATACATCTAAAGGTCTGTGGTTGGGAAAGTGGCGATCCCGACAAGAGAAACCATGTAATTTTCCCAAATTAAAAATTTGAGGGATCTGTTTCGGTCATGAAGTTACTTAGAACTGGGTCCTAGAGTAAATAAAATGCAGTATATTGTCACCGGGAACAATAAACCTATGAACAGTCCTGCTCTCAATACAGCTGGAATTATATTGTTCAAAAGACGTTATCTTATTCAGGAAACAAGAAGTGGGCCTATGAATCAAATTCCCTGCTGCTTAGGTATATGGAACCAAAACCCAAGAAATTGGAATTCCTATCTCCGATACTACTGTCAAAAATAATTATCAAAGTGCTGTTATGAAAAATGCTGTTACCCCGCTTTTTCAAGAAAATGGCAAAAATAATTTGTACCGTACAGAAATTTACTGGAAACAGTTTGGAAAAAATAATCATAGCAATACATTACTTGATAATGAGGACAAAGACCTCTGGTTTAAGATAAAAACACAGGAACATCTATTCATTTACTGCACAAAAAACAAGAAGCCTGGTTTCTGTTGAATCATGACTTTAAAAAAATACTGGGATAATAATCAGTACTAATTGAATGACTGTGCTAGAATATTAGGGGAAAAACTGATCACGTTAGTACAATGATCAAGGGAAATATGGCTTTTTCAAATGTAAAGGTCGTTCTCGAATGTGTCCAACAAAGAATACAACGTTATCATGAAATAAAAGGCAAATTAAAACTAGACTTAAGTGTTTGTCATATGACAAACACATAGGTGTTCGGATTTTGTCAGGGTAGTGATGATGACGTCAGAATGTTTTTAAAAATTTTGACAATTAACAATCTGTACAATGGCCAAAAAACTGTGAATTTACCTGTTGTGGTTGTTGAGAGATGATTTTGTTTTAATATTAAAATTTGACTTCCGGTTTGGACAGGAAGTAAGGTCAAATTGGGGTCACCTTTGTGTAAATATTTTTCGACAATTAACAATCCATACAATGGTACAATAAATGTCAATTTTACCTCTTGTGGTTGTTGAGATATGATTTTATTAATATTAAACTTGACTTCCGGTTTGGACAGGAAGTAAGGTCAAGTGGGGTCATCTTTCGTAAATATTTTTGACAATTAACGATCTGTACGACATTAGGTGTTTGTCCTTTGGACGAATACAGAGCTGTTACGCTAATTATACGTTGTGGTGGAATTAAATACTGTATCATCACAGCTTTATCATTACACATTTTGGCCCCGATGTGATGTGTGTGCAGGTCTTGTACAATACAATGACAAATTCGATCAAGTGTTATAATTTTTTAATGTTTGGTTCAGTTTTTAAAACAATACTTATAGGGAAGAGACAGCACAATGTAATTTGAAGGATAACTGTAAAATAAAAAGAAACAAACAATACTGAAATATGATCTTCGGATTGTTACATGTATTTATGTGTCATTAACTGTTGAAAATACATTTTCATAAATAGTAATGTTAAAGTTATTGTTTAAAGGTGGCAATATCTTCACGATCAACAGGGCATGGAATCAGAGTTCAAGTTCTAGTTTAACTCAGTGACTGAAAATAATACTCACATGATAAGGTCATATTTGCGTTGCTGCTGCATAAATGAGCCAGTAATTTTTAGTCACTATGTTCGTCTTAAACTAGGACACCAATTCCATGGCCCGTTTGTAGAAAGTATGCTCTGATCGTGACGATACTGTCTGTTTAACCAATTGTGTTTATGGGATTGATGGTCAGTACTATCCCTATGCAAGCATACAAATAAATAGGAACTTTAATTGGGTGATCTGGCAAAAGGTATTCCAAGGCTGACACACCCATGCAATGAAGATTGGGGGGGGGGGGTATGTTTACTATGTTTATATGGCCCAACTGCCAGTGATTCACTGTCGGCAATATACATTTTACTAGATCACCAACAGATATTGCTTAATAATTACATTTGTGAGGATGTTTGCGTCCAGTCAAAAAAATAATAAGAATTCCTCAGTACTATTTTTGTTAGGCTAACATGTTAAAGAAATTCCTAGAAAGACCTAGATGTGTCTTGAGGTCCTGAAAAAACAATTCCCTTGAGGGTCAAGACTGCCACAGATAGGATAAGTCCATATAAAATAATTTGAATAATACGTTAACTCCTTTGATGAATGGATAAACTTCAAATACTGGCCATTGGATCACAAAGTTACACAGACTCTAACACACCTTGTAGCAGTAGCACAAATGGATATCGTTGATCTGAAATATAAACGAATCATGTAAAAACAATATTAAATGTTTTCAAAGAGGGACGAAGAATAATGGGTCATGCTAACAAAACACACATAACTTAGAATGCCCTTATATGTTATTATCAGGATGATGGATTGATGGATTGATGTAACTTCAGAAAAATGATCCCTTCAGAACAATGCCTTAAGTTAGGTTTTACAATGGAATAGAACTACATGTGACGTCTTCCTTCCTCCGTGATGTGACTGTTTCATTATCTCAATAAAGGTGCTGATATTTGTTTCTGGTCTACTTTAGTGAGAAAATTAAGTGCTAGTATAAAGTAAACTGCAATGCAGCCATCACCACACAGGACATAAGTACTACTATTATTATGAGGAACTACAGACACTATAGTGTAGCTAAATTAACTTGTACTTTACCAACGCGTACTCCACCGGATGTCAATCCGTACGCATGCCAGTAAATATTCAGTAATAAATATTTTCCGGGTTGAGTTGACCAAAATAAGTGTGAATTGGTAAAAGTACGAGCACGCATGAGTTGACCTGTTTCACTTCAGGCGCGGCACATGTGATACCATTGCCACACTAAGGTTTTAACGTTAACCATGGTTTTATGTAATCAATATCTATAAAATTATACTAAAACGAACATACATCTATAAAAAATGTGAAAGTTTACATACCTTCAAACGAAACCAAGCAATGAAGACCACTTCCATTAATTGTGCACGGATTGTCAAATGATCTGTTAACGTAAGACGTTAAACCATACCATCGTGTAGCCTGCAAACTGAAGATTGACTTGAACAGTTACGATACTGCATTTGGATGTGGTGTCAACGCCGTGTCGGGGTGCTGTAGGCTGGAACTTAGTCTGAGCCATGATACATCAGAGTCAACATGCTGTAAAAAATAATAGGAAAGTTTTATAAGTACATGGACCAAAAATAAAGTATTTAAAATTTCAGAGAAGTTCTAATTTATGTGAATGAGGAAAATAATACATCACAGTGAACATGCTGTACAAAATAGTAGGAAGGTTTTACAAGTACATGGACCAAGAATAAAGTATTTGAAAATTCAGAGAAGTTCTAATTTATATGAATGGGGAAAATAGTGTATAATTTTGGAGTAGCTGGACCATTAAAATTGAAAAGGGCATTGGTTGTTGTCAAAATTGCACACAGTTATTCTTGACAATGTGTAATAAATTAAAGAAATGTTCTTGCATGAAACTCACATCAAAAGAGAAAGGTATTTAAGGAAATTGCTGAGTCTCATAGTTTCATGTGAGAGAGGCCTCCCCAGGGAGCAGGACTAACATTAACAACTTATACAAGTACATGAAGTATTGTGTCATAAATATTGTGCATTTTTCCTGTGAAATAATTGTCTGTGTAAGTTGATTTGTATCTAAGAAGGGTAAAAAATTACGGGAAAGTGCAGTAAACAATCATTACTTGACGTTAATTTGTGCACAAACTGAAGATTTTTGGAGAAAACATAAATTACAAAATATGACATAAAATTTCAACTGAAAAATTGCCATAACCTTAACAACTGAATTTTCCTATCCTTATTTACATTCTAAATACATTTTAGTGACATCTGTTCATATTTTGTTAAAAAAGTTGTTTACTATTCAAAGTACAATGTATGTTCACATAACTAACGTTAAGAACGTCAGGCACAATGCTGAATGCAATTGCAACTACATTAACGTTACCAGCCAACCCAACGCTTAAAAAATGGCTTTTCTTGTATAAAAACACGAAGATAAATACAGGAAATCCTCTTAACAATTAAATTCAAGATACCTACCCTTTATGACTATGTTGGTTGAAGTACGAGTTGGTTGGAGTACGAGTTGGTACGAGTTCATCAGTAATATCACATATTTCACACTCGTATTTTCATAAAAATAAAATTTCTTTCAGAGTAAATCTGTTTCTGCCGATTGAGGGCGACATACCGTTCCACCGGCCGGACTGTTTTATATGCCCCGCCCAGTCGATTGAGTATTGCGGACGTAGTGGAAATAACAGATTGCGCGTACATTTTCAAGAAAAGTGTGTTTCTTTTTTTACAAAAATGTCGTGTTTTCAGTACAAATAAATATCAAACTCAAACATATCCTCGTCTCTAATGTCACATATTTCACACTCTTTACACTCATGATTAACTACATATTTTTCCCCGACTAAATCAGTAATTTTATTGATGTTTCAGATCCCTCGATATGATTTGTTTAATGATTAAACTTTGAATTATCGTAATTCGATATCTGATGACCTAATCATGACGTCACAAATTCTGTTTCATCTACGCGTTAAGTTCTAAGTATATGCCAAGTTTCAAGTTCATGTGAAGTTTGAAAGTATGTGTTTTTTGTAGACAGTCTATCTGGAGAAGAAGAAGGAGAAGAAAAGAAAAAAAAACGAACAAAAACAATAGGTGTTTCGGGTGCATACCCGAACACCTAAAAATTCATCCTTTTTGAACGTAATAGACTAACAAAAGAACCTTTCACTGACCTGTACACGAAAAACAAAGCCATGTGTACCCTTCGAATGGAAAAAGTCGTTTTCCATATATAATTATTTCCTGTTTTGATGATTACAAATATCCTCTATAATGCTAATTCCTTTGATTTATAAAAAATTACCATACTGTTAAAAGCCATTAATTATTTTTTGATGTAATTTCTAGCGGAGTAATGTTTTGCCCGCTCAAAAATTTATATTGCCTCGTTAAGTTATTTTGAGTGTTTTTCAGGCCACCAATATGTACAAACAAAATAATTAAACTAAATAAATAAACTAATAAGCATCAGTACCGAGTGATATCGATTTTGACGGGATAATAGTTCATTGAATTAACCATCTATGAGGGTTTATATGATGCTGATGCGTTAGGCCTTGGTAGTTTCCACTAACATGAATAATGAAAACAAACCAACAGTGTTAATGCAGAAAAAAAATAAACATGCAAAACCAGATATTAAGCGATTTGATTCAGGAAGCTAACTGCCAATATAGGCGCTATTTCTTGACTATTATTCGATTAAACTTCAGCGTGTAATAAACACCGTGCTGCCTTTTTAGTTAGCGGGCTTTTGTTATACTGTCGGCATGATGTGACCATAACATTTATATGACAGATATAATTATGCTTAACACAGCGTGTCAATAACGTCATAAAGCGATTATAGTTGGAATTAAATATGTTTAAAATGTCTAATAATATTCCTCATGTTTCTCTGTAATTTTTCAAAAAGACACTTTCAGTCGATGGTAATAATAAGAAAATTAAGTAGTACGAAATCTATCACGAAGAAATACTCTAAGCCATTTACATTATTAAACCCTGGTCATTGGTCCAATATCAAACTTTTAAATGTCTCATCTCTCTGAGAAGTATACAGCTCTGTATTGCCGTCCTCAGCGCTACAGTAGCTATAAATTCTATAATAAAAACAAATAAAAAACATTTCTATCCTAACACGTACCCATTTTTGGGCCCCTCTGGTGACTACACGAGTGGTCAGATTGCTTTTATATTTATATATGTACAAACTACACACATATGTCTGCTCCCAAACAAGGATGGACCAATCATAGAAGATACACGTAGGTTCGCAGGCAAAACTGTCGAAAATCCCCCTCCTTCTAATGGATGATTGACCAGGTGGGCCACTATCCATGCAATTGAAACTTTTACATCTTAAAATATTTTCAAATAATGGATATTTTGTGGATCTAAAATCAATGTGACTAAATCTAAAGGTCTGTGGTTGGGAAAGTGGCGATCCCGACAAGAGAAACCATGTCATTTTCCCAAATTAAAAATTTTAGGGATCTGTTTCGGTCATGAAGTTACTTTAGAAGACAACTGGGTCCTAGAGTAAATAAAATGCAGTATATTGTCACCGGGAACAATAAACCTATGAATAGTCCTGCTCTCAAAGTAGCTGGAATTATATTGTTCAAAGACGTTATCTTATTGAGGAAACAAGAAGTGGGCCTATGAATCAAATTGCCTGCTGGCTTGGTATATGGAACCAAAACCAAGAAATTGGAATTCCTCTCTCCGATACTACTATCAAAAATAATTATCAAAGTGCTGTTATGAAAAATGCTGTTACCCGCTAGTTCAAGAGAAATGGCAAAATAATTTGTACCGTACAGAAATTGACTGGAAAACAGTTTGGAAAAAAAATCATAGCAATACATTACTTGATAATGAGGACAAAGACCTCTTGTTTATTAAGATAAAACACAGGATTCTCCCCACTAAAAGCCTTCTTCATAAAAAGAAAATCACTGCCAATGACATCTTCCCCTTATATGACAGCGAACCAGATACAATTGAGCATCTATTCATTTACTGCACAAAACACCAAGAAGCCTGGATTTCTGTTGAATCATTACTTTATAAAAAATACTGGGATAATAATCAGTACTAATTGAATGGCTGTGCTAGAATATTAGGGAAAACTTGATCTCGTCAGTAAAATGATCAGGGAAATATGGCTTTTCAGATGTAAAGGTCGTTTTCGAAAATGTGTCCAACAAAGGATACAACAATATCATGAAATAAAAAGGCAAATTTAAAAAAAATCATCCTTTTTGAACGTAACAGACTAACAAAAGAATATTTCACTGACCTGTACACGAAAAACAAAACCATGTGTACCCTTCGAGTGGGAAAAATTGTTTTCCATATATAATTATTTCCTGTTTTGATGGTTACAAATATCCTCCATAATGTTAATTCCTTTGATTTATGTACTATTTTGTTAAAAGCCATTAATTATTTTTGGTGTAATCTCTAGCGGAGTAAAGTTTTACCCGCTCCAATATTTATATTACTTCGTTAAGTTATTTTGAGTCTTTTTCAGGCCACTAATATGTAACAAACAAAATAAATAAACTAAATAAATAAACTAAATAAATAAACTAAATAAATAAACTAAATAGACAAGCATCAGTACCGAGTGATATTGATTTTGACGGGTTAATAATTCATTGAATTAACCATCTATTAGGGTTTATATGATGCTGATGCGTTAGGCCTTGGTAGTTTCCACTAACACGAACAATGAAAACAAACCAACAGTGTTAATGCAGAAAAAATAAACATGCAAAACCAGATAGAAGCGATTTGATTCAGGAAGCTAACTGCCAATAGGCGCTATTTCTTGACTATTATTCGAGTAAACTTCAGCGTGTAATAAACACCGTGCTGCCTTTTTAGTTAGCGGGCTTTTGTTATACTGTCGGCATGATGTGACCATGACATTTATATGACAGATATATGCTTAACACAGCGTGTCAATAACGTCATAAAGCGATTATAGTTGGAATTAAAGATGTATTAATAAATGTCTAATAATATTCCTCATGTTTCTCTGTAGTTTTTCAAAAAGACACTTTCAGTCGATGGTAATAATAAGAGAATTAAGTTGTACGAAATCTATCACGAAGAAATACTCTAAGCCATTTACATTATTAAACCCTGGACATTGGTACAATATCAAACTTTAAATGGTCCCAGCTCTCTGAGAAGTATACAGCTCTCTATTGCCGTTCTCAGCGCTACAGTAGCTATAAATTCTATAATAAAAACACATAAAAAACATTTCTATCCTAACACGTGCCCATTTGTACTCCTGGGTGAAGAGAAGCAATATAGTAAAGTATCTTGCTCAATGACACAAGCGCCACGGTCATAGCCAGGATTCAAACCTATACATTCTGACAACTCATTCATCAGAACACAAGTCTGTTATTTTTTCCTTGTTTGTCTTATTTTCATTTTTCTTAAACGGCCCTTGATCTGTCACAGACAACGTTACCGCCCCCTCCCACCAAAACCTTTGTGTCTAATGCCTTTATAGTACCAAAGTGACAAGGTCGGGCTAAGAACCTTAAATGTAGTGCGGGAGGGGGAACACAAATATAATTATGAATGATGAATCTATGACCAGTATTTGCTATAACTAGTATTTGCATATCTCGCCGATTTCACGCCATTAAATGCCACTATCAGAAAATGAAGGCTTTACTTTTTATAGACCTGAAATTATATTTACAAATACTGGAAGTTGATAGAAATATGATTTCATACATTATAAAGCCGCGTTCGGCCAAAAGTCGTCTGAGGTGTTGAGGTGTTTTGTTTTCAACCTCTTTACTGGAACCATGATGGCGTTTGAATATCGACTAAAATTTGTTTGAGTTTAATTTTATTTTGTGTGTATGTGCGTATAATTATGTACTCAATGCTCAAACGTAAGGCGTACAAATTTTCACCAAAATTAAATTACCTTGGACACACAAATTACAAGTTTGCTTCGATGTATTGATTTGGTGGTTTCTTTGCTGACTGAGGATTGATAAAGAGGGTATAACCCCCCTCCAATCTGGCTACGCCCCTGCTATCAAACGTTGTCCACAGACTGGTCGATTCTTTCATTGTATCATTATTTATTTACATCTGCAGATGCATATACTAGTGTCTATTGCCGCAGATCGTATACAAAGTGTATCTAAAACGCTCAGATGATGCTCCATCTAAAATATTTCATCAAATAATGAAAATGAAAATAAATGTGCCTGTATCATTCAAGTTTGGGGAATAGTCTATTATTTTAAGTATGATATCATTATTCTAGAAATAATACAAATTAAAACAATTTCATCAAAAAATTAAACAATGAAAAAATTAAAACAATTTCATCAAAAAATGAAACAATGAAATAACAATACTAATTGAATCTTTTCATTTAGCGCCTGACACAAAACTAAAGTGGACAGTTTCTATAGAGGGCGTAGGCCTACCCTGTTGTTAAGGCTGTTCCTGCATTATTTTTGTTACGTACGGTCAAGTTAGCTCCACACCTAACTACTGGCATGCCCTATGGGAACAAATCCTACGTGGTATAGAGCTGTTCATTTAAAACAAACCTGATGAACCCATTACTTTTGTTCCGTGCTGTCAAGTTAGCTCCACACCTAACTACTGGCACGCCCTATGGGAACGAATCCTACGTGGTATAGAGCTGTTCATTTAAAACAAACCTGATGAACCCATTACTAAAAAAATATGAATTGTTCCATGCATTTTAATAATGACTATAGTACTATAGTTCTTTCCTATAATATAAAATATACATTTTTAATCATTAATTTGTCAACAATATTTATCTAAACCATTCCGAAATTAGTTTTTACTGTGCCCTGATTTGTTTGTTCTAAATCTAGTTTGCTTGCTTGCTTTCTTGCTTGTTTGTTTGTGTTTTAGGTCATTTGTCGCTTATAACAAGACAACTGATTTGTTTAATTTGATGAAAACATTTACAAAATAATAAATTACTATTATTTGGCATAGCATCATCAATATTTAATTAAATTTAAGAGTGTAATGTCCCTTTAAGAGGAGCGGGCAGATATCTCTAGAAATATCTCTATTAAAACCAGTTCGCGTCGGAGGCCGTGTATACACGCAATTCTTTTTTGCACCACGTATCGGAGAGCGTCTAAACACGCCATAGGAAACTCTGGAATATTTGTATGCATGCTCGGTTGAGCCACGCGTGTATGGTGCTCGGAAGTGCCGGCCACCCGCTGTGGAAGCTTCCATTAACGTGTGTGTGGGGGGGGGAAAAACCCGCCACAGGGGCCCAGAAAAACTGTTTTATTCCCGACGCGAACTGGATATTATCAAAGCTATAATAATTAATTTTTTGAGCAGATATAATTGAAATGGGAAGAGGAGTGAAATGTAACACGTTCGACGACGGGGGGGGGGCTAAGCATGAACAATTTGTTCACCGAAAACAATTCGCTCAATGGGGGTAGGCATTAATAGTCCCTCCCCCCCCCCCAAAAAAAAGCAAACAAAACATTTACATCTTTTGGTGGATATATGGATGTGCTGAAGAAAACAAACACAAAAGTCAGAAATGATTTGACATTGCCTTTTTTTAGAGGGGTTTGGTCAAAATTACTTTTTACAAACTTTCACCTTGGATTGAGATGATAAAACTTTATATTGTTAGATTTCTTATGACATAATCTCTCTAAAAATGGGGAAAAGGTCAATTAAAGATATTTGCTTAGAGCACCACTTTAAAGTCGGTATTAAAAATATCACAGTTTTACAACAAACTTACTTGGTTTGATGATGGTATCAAACACTTCTTGAATTATTTCGAACTGAGCAGCTATTTATCATTTAATATGTACAATTTCGCACCCGGCCGGCTCAGAGTTCTGGGCTTGAGCACCCGGCCGGCTCAGAGTTCTGGGCTTGAACACCCGGCCGGCTCAGAGTTCTGGGCTTGAGCACCCGGCCGGCTCAGAGTTCTGGGCTTGAGCACCCGGCCGGCTCGGAGTTCTGGGCTTGAGCACCCGGCCGGCTCAGAGTTCTGGGCTTGAGCACCCGGCGGCTCAGAGTTCTGGGCTTGAGCACCCGGCCTGACGATAGTTGCCCCATTTATGGTTTAAAACAATATTATGTTCTGTAAACTGATTCAGGAGCACATGATAAGCGATGAAGGTAATACCAACCATGCATTATTTTTTGACCAGGGATATAGTCACCCCAAATTACCAAAATTACCCCAAATTATACACAAAACTGGAGTTTGGAATTGGAAATGTACACACACACCTTTGACAATACATTAACCTCACTGGGACCATCAAGGAACCCGTGATGAAATTTGTTTAGCATTAATGCCCACATTTATTTAGGGTTTAATCTAATTCAATAATCATGAACAATTTGTGTTATGATGAAGAGATACTCAAAGTCATTTACATTATTAAACCCTGGGCATTGGTCCAATATCAAACTTTAAAAGGTCCCAGCTCTCTGAGAAGTATACAGCTCTGTATTGCCGTTCTCAGCGCTACAGTAGCTAAGTTCTATAATAAAAACAAATAAAAAACATTTCTATCCTAACACGTATCCATTTGTACTCCTGGGTGAAGAGAAGCAAGTATAGTATTAGTAAAGTATCTTGCTCAATGACACAAGCGCCACGGTCATAGCCAGGATTTTAGCATTAATGCCCACATGTATTTAGGAATTTATCTAATTCAACAATTTGTGTTATGATTTATATTTTGCTATCCAATAACCTCACGTGCAAATTGTGAAAACATTTACATGCATTTTCTTTTTTGTAAGGGATCTATATTTTCTAGAATTGTAGTTGTACTAAACAATTGCATGTTGAATGAGATCTTTCTTTGGTAAATTAATTTGTTTGCTTTAGAAACATAACTTTAATTTCTACTGTTTCGTTGGATATGTGTTGTGATTGTAAACCACCTGTTCTTGTAATGTCAGATATCGTTTTTAAACAAGATAATAAGTCGTTTAGGCGAGATAATAAGTTGAAAGTATATACTTAAAATTTTAAATATATACTATAAAAACTCATAATATAAACTTTGCGTGAATGCAATATATAATTAGCGTGAATGCAATATATAATTAGCGTGAATGCAATATACACTTAGCGTGAATGCAATATATAATTAGCGTGAATTCAACATACACTTAGCGTAAATGCAATATATACTTAGCGTGCCACCAACGGGATTTTAATCTTGTTACATTTTTTTTTCAATATTTATTATATATTTTAATTTTGGGGTACAAGGTTGTATTGGGAGTTTGTGTGGTCTCCGTCAGGGTGACATGCAGCTGAGCTATAATGCTTATAGTTACTTGCATATTCATTCGCAAATTCGTGACGTAACAGCTGGGTCTGATGTGGCATCAAGGTTGACTTGTGCATAAAAGTGGACTGAGCAGTCAGCTCCTCGTCTTTTTTTGTTTAAACAAGTATTTAGTTAACCGAGTGTTTTGTTTTACTAATCACTCTTTGAGCAAGGTAACCACTGTTTTCTGGGGCAAGGTTTGGGGTTTTGATTTTGTGCACGTTCAGTGTTGCTGTGACACTGAGTGTCTCTTGGGTTCTCAAAAAACAGCGCCCTTATGTACGTGTCAGTCGTGTCTCAAGAATGGACATATAAAAAAATTCATAAAAATATATTTCCTTTTTGTCGAGAATCAGTATATGCTCTGATCGTCCTCAGGAGATCAGAGCATACTGATCGAAACGTCGAGTTGTACCTCCAGTTCTTTTCAGAACTAATTACTACTCAATTGAGCATTTCACATGGTATCACTGCAATTAGTCTTACTTATCCTCCTCACCGAGCAAAGCTACAAGTTTTACCAAAGTAACCTTACTTTCTTTGAATTAAGTTATTCATTAATGACCAACCTGTGAAAGTTTCAGCTTATTACGTTGTGTCGTTAATGAGAAAATAACAAGAAAAAAATTACCTGGTCATTTATTTGCAACATTTAATTAAAAAATAGCTGTAAATTGTAATGCTTAGGCAAATGGTCCTTACAGGGGCCCATTGAGTAAAGACAATTCAATTGAGAGGATAATTTGTTCAATGCTTGAATGCACCCAGCCAAACTGGACCTCCTGGGTCAGATAGGGATTACTGACTGTAGGGAGGATTAGTGAATGCAGGGGCAGTGCCATTGACGTTCCAGGCTACATTAGCAGCTTTGTACAGGTATTAGGACTGTCAATTATCATTTCTTTTGTCTGCTTCCAGAAGCTATTCCACTCAAAAAAGTTGCTAGAAAATCTAGTAAACAAATGAAGCAAACTTAATGAATAGTTTGGGCCAATAGTTTAACGACTGCTCTATAGGCCCGAAGAGGACCTTAGGTCTTACTTTTATATCACGAAACTTTTTTCTGGTTTCCTAGATAAGCCCAGTCTGAAAACCAAAACATCGAAGCTCTTAGTGTATGGTGTCCATAAATCCCGTGTGCATAAAATGTTAAAAAATCTCTGTATTCTCTGAAGTCAACTTATATGCTTTATTCTGCTTCCCTAAAAGCTTTTCAGTGCCGAACCCTATTGACTAGAACACTTCAGAGTTCTTTAATCTCCTTAATCTGTAGCATGATCGAATACAATCATTCAGATTTGGCAATCGTTCCCCACCCACGTGAACATTTTGGAAATGAGTAAGTCCAGAGCTGCGGGCCCGATATATGCACCGGCGAACACTTAAAGGCGGTGTGAGCGTTACGCTCTTTATTGTTTCGATACACTTGATGTTTCTTGATACATTGTGGATCACAATACATAGTGGAACGCGCTACATTGTAGACTACAAAAATATGAATTGGCAAGTGTTTACCACAATTTGTTGGCTAATAGTTTATTTAAAATTTGAGGTTCTTGCAGCACTTATATGAAAGTTTGTTGCACTTCTTGTATTATAGTTATTAATATCCCAGAGGATCAACCACATACAACATAGCTCAGTACCTAGCTATTAAAGATCCTCTGACCCTTGGTGGGTCTCACTCAGCACCATGTGTCCAACTCCAGTCAGTTCGTTGAGATCACCCAGGGTCTCACTCTACAACCCAGCGACATCTTGGTCAGTTTTGATGTTGTCTAGCTTTTCACCAATGTCCCAACTGAAGAGACCTTTCCCTTGATGACCGCACTTCACTCTCCCTGCCCAGATACATGATCTATTACGAACGTGTGTTTCTACTAATTGTTTTCTATTTCAGGGTAAGTTCTACGAGCAGACAGCTGGGACCACCATGGGATCTCCTCTATCCCCAGTCCTTGCTGACATTTTCATGGAAGAGTTCGAAATCTCTTCCATCCACACCGCCGACCTTCGACCCAGCCTGTGGCTCCGCTATGTGGATGAGACCTTTGTTGTATGGCCACATGGCAGAGAAGCACTACAGGACTTCCTACAACACCTCAACGAGCAACATCCTAGCATCAAAGTTACAATGGAAGTAGAAGAAGACGACAAGATCTCGTTCCTTGATGTTGGAATCTCCAGAAATCCAGCCGGCTCTTGTACCACGACGTTTACAGGAAGCCCACCCACACAAATCGATATGAACCAGCCCTCCTTCCATCACCCTAGCATCAAGTCATCCGTCAACCGCACCCTCGTACAATGCGCCTGCAACTTATGCGACGGGCAGTTTACGCAAGGAACTACGGCACATCAAGACTACCCTCCAGTGCAACGGCTACAAACCCAGCAAGATCAACACATCGAAGCCTGTCCCAAACCCCGACCGCAAGGTATCCCCAAGTCTAACCATTTCTAATTGTCTTCCCTACTTAGGTTATACGTCACATCAACTTCAGCGCATCCTCCAACAAGCAGGCATCATTGTTTACCATTCCGCCCCAACAAAATTCAGGGACTTCTCCACATCTGTAAGTTTAGATGTTGTCCAAATCTAAGGTACACTCTAAAAAATTATTTGTAAATTGACAGAAAAAGTGCTTTCAACAGAGTTGCCAGCACTTTGCCTGTTATTTTATTTAACCGTTATTTTGTAAAATATAATTACAGACCTGTTGTTATTATTTTGCTGTAGAAAGCCAAACACATACACATTTACGACACAACTGCTGTAAAAAACTAAGAATTCGCAGAAATGTAAAAGGAAAAAACAGACAAAAAAACTGTGTAAAAATACATAAATTTTTTACAGTGTAGATGCCGTCGAAATATTTTAACTTTTTTTACCTTTTGCGAATTGTTGATGAGTTTTAATTGAAACCATGTACTGTCATAATGATTATTTAGTCGGTTTTATTGACTTAGCCGATGAAAGGTTTAGCGTGTTAAACTCAGTTCTTACACGACTGCTTTTTCTACGGTTTCTGCAATTTTATATTTTCAGAAATTATTGTTTATTTTTAGGCCCTATTCGTCCCTAATTTGCCATAGTGACCAATCCGACTATTTTTTTTAATTTTAAGTTTTCCCGCCAATTAGTACATTCAGGTAAAGGCATACCATTGTAGTATCTAATCCACATGCATGTATTCCTTATAGTTTTGGAGATAGAGCATGCATTCAAATGACGAATGCTCTAACTGGCTATTTTTGTAATTTGGCAAAGTGACCAATACCGCATTGGTCACTATGCCAGCTTAATTCGGGATTTGTCACTATGGCAAATTAGGGACGTATTGAGCAAAGTCAAAAGTATAGGAAAGTTATGTTTTTTTGTCAGGCCCCTTTCAATTTGCTACTAAATCATTATTTTACATGGAAGTTACACATATCCAATATTTATTATCCATATCCATATGTACATGAAGTGTACAGGACACTAATAATTGATGCCTTGGTTCAGAGAAGCAGTCATTTTACAAAATCGAATACAAAAGCTAATTACTTTTTTATTTGTTGTTCAATATAAAACTCACTTGTTTAAAGAAGCCTACAGTCTGTACATCTTTTTGCTAATATATGTATATTTTTATTATTTATTCATTTTTAATTCTTAATTTAATTGTGTATTTTTGCTTTGTCTCTCCTGCTGGATTATGGTTTTAAAAATGGAATTTTTAGAATGGAATTTTTAAAAATGGAATTTTCCCCTCCCCCTTTTTTTTTTAGGGGTGAGGGTGTCTGACTGTAATTGTGTGTATTTTTCTACTGAATTTGTATAGTCTTTTTGATTCACATTGTATGATTTTTTGGCTTTATTGTACATGTATTATTGAGTCTTGATGTAATTGCGCCCTCGAACATCTTCGGATGGAGAGGTCGCACTACAAATGTAATAAATTATTATTATTATTATAAATCATCTTTCATTGTTCACTGAAAGATGAAGGTTCATCAAATGAAAATACTGTGGAGTGGGTAACAAAGGGGTCAGCTAGGGGCGGATCCAGAATTGCTGAGTGTGGGGAGAATCCAAGAAAAGTCCGACATGTAAGACATTTATGTTTTCACAGTTCTTATTTTGCTAGTAAACGATCATTTGTGACCCCAGTCCCCCTAATACATTCCGCTAAATACAGCAATATTGTGCGCATTAGGTTTTTTAAATCTTTTCTCTTTGTATTTGTGTCTCAGGTTTCTGGTTTCTACGTCGGCATTTTTATTTATTTATTTATTTATTGCTATGATACTAGGCCTATGTCCAATTGCAGCCAAAATTGCTGGATCGATTGGAATTCTGCCGTGCTGTGTATTAATCGACTTTTTTCACATAGGGGTATAAACGTTTGTCCGATTTGTGAGGGCTCTCTTTGCATGTGGGAAATTTGGTCCCTGTGTATGATGTATTCATGAGTATTTGCATATTAATGACCGTGACCAAGAGTGACCAACGCTGACCATCACCAACACTGACTACATTATACATAATCTGGGGCGCTCATTAATAATACGAAAGGTTGACCTACACTAAGTCGCTGAGTAGGTGACGTGTTATGTCAGGATACGAGATGACTGGTAAGGTCTTCCTAAAATATAATATAACAATATACAATAAATAACTGAAAAATACTGCCATGTTGTGTTTTTAAACGACTTTTTCACATAGGGGTATGAACGTTTGCCCGATTTGTGATGCCTCTCTTAGCCCCATAATTTGTACATGTGCTATTTGGTCTGGTTTCAATAACTGCGTACACATGTATCACGTATTTCACTGGTTGGTAATATAAAAAAGCCCATCACCTCACCGATTTTGAAGCCGACCTATAACCAGAAACCGGAGACTTTTTTGGCCTAATACGTGGAACCAGTCGGCGCCGATGTTGGTTGTAATATTACTGCTGGAAATACATTGTAATTGACAAATACATTGTAATGACAATGGGGGAATTTTTTACAATGGTGACATTAACAAATTGCTGCGTAATTTTCAAAGCCTTGTTACATAAATAATTTATACGGTCTATGGACTGTATTCACAAGTCTTATTTGATGCGTTGGCTCAGACCAAAATGTTGACCTTTTCATGAAGAGTCATTATAATACAACAGTAAATAGTTTAGGTTTAATAAAAATCATTATCTTTTACTTCATCATTCGATCAAGTAGGTTCATCGAATTGAAGAAAAAGTACAACGACTTGCCAAATGACACCATGCAGTGGCGAATCAAGGGAGCTAAACAGAAAGAAACTGTGGCTCAGTAAAAGGCACTATGCGCCGTAGCTTAACTATTACGTTGACAACCTTACTAAGATGACCAGGTTGCCGTAAGGATATTATCACGGCGCAGCCATCTTGTTTTTTCGACAATACCAATCCATGTTGAACCTCTAAATCCTTTGTGGATATGGGGAGGGGTTGAAATAAGGCGAGTGCGAAGCTGGTGGCTTGTGGTGTCCGGGACCCGCCCAATGGCCCTGTATTTGTGTATAGGGTTCTGAAGGCCCTTACACTGCGACAACTGGAGTTACAAATACACTAACACCAGCAGTGGTGTTTATATTGGACAACTCGACCCCCCTAAAAAAAGCACGCACGCACGCACGCACGCACGCACATTCAAGTAAACACCACTGAAGTAATTTTAAATCCCAGTTTAATATGCAGGGTAGCCTATACACTATACTGGTAATATCGACAAAACGTAAATGATCAGTTTTAAATACAACTGGCTTGGTGTAAATTTGTTGATGGTATCAAACATCTCTTAAACAATTTTTGTCTCAGGTAAAATAATTTCCCAACTGAAAATTCAGGTTCAACAAATTCTACGATAGAATGAATATGACAAATCTGAATGCATTTTCATTATTAACGACGCAACGCAACAACAGCTGATTGTTTAATATAGATATATCCTGTTTCAAAGAAACAGACTCGGACTCGACCCTTTGGACTCAGACTCGTGACTCAGACTCGATGTTTGTGACTCGGACTCGACGGCAAAATGCCCAATATTCACTACATAACATTAACAAAATAAAGAATTTTCTTGCAACATAGTGTTTAAGGTTAGTATTGTTACTTAATTTATAGATTTGTATCACTAGCAGATAGTGTTCTTACCTATGTAGTAACGCGAACGTAAACGCTTAATACGCGGCCAAATGAAAACAAAGTGTCTTCAAGAAATCGATTAGGGTCTACAATGAACGATGTACCCAAGCTTCAGTGTACAACTTCGTGGGAATAAAAGCTTAATAGCAATGGGTACCAGACTTACTTCTCTGTCCCAGTCAATAGTCTCTCAATTTTCATGGCGTTTTCTCGTCCATTCTAGAGAAATGGAATGAACATACCTTTGTACAATTCAGTGTTATAGCTTCCCTTTTATTTACTAATATGACATCTTGTGTGGACAATATTTATCTTTTCAATTTCATGACGCAGGTTAATTAAAATAAGAAAAGTAAGTCAAATAAAGTTGATTTTGGAAACAAATCTTTGGTTTAGTAAAATTGATGAGATACTAACCCAGATATCGAGTATCAACTTTGAACCTTGACATTATGTATAAGGTTTTCTTTTTTCGTGACTCAGACTCAGACTCTTCGACTCGGACTCGACTCCCATAACTTGGGACTCGCACTCGGGCTCGACACTGGGGACTCGGACTCGAGTGAGGTCTCGAATACAAGTCTGCAACGTTGGTAGAAACGCACGTGTAGCGACAAAACTGCAGTGTATGTGCGGTTTGCGTAAACAAAATCAGGTTTTATGTATGCTCGTATGGCGTATGTTTTGACATAACGCTCAAGTGACGAACAGCCATCAAAACTAAAGTAATTCTTTAACGTGAAATATTGGGATTATTTAATTAAAAACACCTTTTGAAATTCAAACCTCTTTGAGATGCATGGTATTTGGAGATGAAATTATACTGCCAAGTTACAGCAGTTTCACAAAGGTAAAAATTAAATAATTATTTTATGAAAAACTTGTTTTCTGTAGTAGCAAATATTTGGTTAAATCCTGGACGTCACTAGTACACGAAGGTGAAAGTCCAACCTGAGCTATGTATCAGAACATAATCCAATCAAATAATGGCCGCCGCTTGTAAGCCTTGTTAATTATGTCGATGACAGCTCCACTTTTTGATCAATTCATGTGAACAAATTATTTTGGAGGCGAAATATGTTTTGATTTGTAATACTGATAATCTATAGAACATTATGAATGTTGAGAGTTTTTATTTCAGCAAACCTTTAAATCTATAAAATGATAGCCCATCAAGCAAATGTTTGATACCATCATCAACTTTCACAAAAGAATTTACTATTTAATTATTTTAGAATTCCAAATACTATAAATTGTCTTTACTGAGGGGCCACCCAGAAACAGGGAAAATTATTATTATATATTTATAGGTTGATGAAATTCTTACATCAGGTGATAAACAATTGATTTAATTTGCCCTATGCTGATTTGTCATATTCCTACCCTTTTAAACCACCCTCGATCCAATTCTGTTAAACAAGTATCTTTTTAAGATTATACTTTAAAGTGAAGGTACAATATTGTATAAATGGTGTGAAGCCTGTACCTTTGGTAATTGAACAAGATATGTTTGGGTGAGTGGCCAAATTGCCATTTAATTGTTTTCTTTTCTCCTTGTTTTTCTTCTTTTCCTTTATTAAACGGCCCGTTGATCTGCCACGGGCAACGGGACCGCCACCTCCCACAAAAAATGAACACCTTTGTGTCATAGTAAACCAGGATGACGAGATCGCGCTCAGGACCTTAAATGTAGCATGGGAGGGGTACACAAATCTAAGAATGATGTATTGATAAGTATTTGCATATTAATGAGCCTAGCCGATTTCGCGCCATTACACAATGGCAGATTCGATCAAGTGCGGATTGACTCCAGTGGTATGACGAAATTTGTCGTGTTTTAGTGCAATTCTGATGCAAAGTTATCATTCATTGCCGTCGAAAACTTGAATTTGTTGTCCTTTTGCGGATTGTTGATGAGTTTTAATTAAAACCATGTATTGTTATAATGATTATTATATTATTTCGTATGTTAACTACGGCAATCAAAATTGGCAGTTGGTGAGGTATGTCACCAGTTGGGGGTTGTCAATTTCAGATAGTGAGCAAGGAGGTCCTGTCACAGTACACTCAGTTAGGACATGATCGTGGGTCTGTACTTGTCCACAAGGACAAAGGTCAGTGTCTGCAATGCCCCATTTTGTCATGTTGGCAGCGAAACGTCCAGCGCCAGACCGTAGCCTGTTCAGTTGTACCCAAGCCTTCCTAGGGAGATTGTTACCCGGTGGGTGTGCTGACCAGGCTTCAATATATGGCTTCAACCCTTCAGGGACAGCTGGTACTGCGTTAGCCACCGCTTCCAGCCTCTCCATATGTGGGCGCAGGGGGCTTCCGTGAGCGCAACCTGCACGGGGCCTCCTTCTCGTAGAGGATGTCGTGCAGAAGGTGGTTTGGTCGAGCAGCTTTCCGATATAGCCGTCTACAGATGTTATCTCGACGGGCATGGGGTGGTTGAATCCCAGAAAGAAATGGTAGGTGGCCCAGTGGGTAGAGCGGATGCAGCCCGAGACAAGCCTCATTGCTTCGTGAAGGGGCACATCCAGTCCACGGGTGTGAGTACTTTGTGTACATACCGCAGCACAGTATTCTGCAGGTGCATATGCTAGGGCCATTGCCGAAGTTCTCAGGGTGCTAAAGGATGCACCCCAGTTTGTGCTGGCCAGACGCCTGACTAGAGCTACTCTGGCAGAAACCTTGCTCTTCAACTCTGTCAGATGGCTTTTGTACGTGAGGCTGCGATCTAGTTTGACGCCGAGGTATGTGGGATTTTGGTCAAAGCTTTTATTGATTTAGCCAATGAAAAGTTTAGCGTGTCAAACTCAGTTTTACATGTCGTCTGACACGACTGCTGTTTCTATATTTTCTACAATTTTATATTTTCAGAAATTATTGTTTATTTATAGGCCCTATTGAGCAAAGTCAAAAGTATAGAAACGTTGTTTCTTTCCCCTTTCATCTTGCTACTAACTCATTATTTTACATGGAAGTTACAAATTTCCAATATTTATTTATCCATATGCCTGCTCTTTTAAGCCACTCTCGACCCGCCCCTTGTTTTCCACATATATCCTTTCCTTCATCCCTAAATACCTGGCCAATCCTTGTGTCCATGCAGTGTACAAGAAGTACGTGTGCTAATTACTTTTTGTTCAATATAAATCATCCTTTATTGTTCACTATAAAATGAAGCTGGTTCATCAAATTGAAAACACTGTGAAGTGAGGAACAAAGGGGTCAACTAGGGGCGGATCCAGAATTGCTGAGTGTGGGGGGAAATCCAAGAAAAGTCCAACCAACATTTAAGATATTTCTGTTTTCACAGTACTTTATTATATAACCAGAAACCGGATACTTTTTTGGCCTAATACTAGTCGGTGCCGATGTCAGTTGTAATATTACTGCTGGAAATACGTGCCTCTGGGTTGTTTTCTTTTATGAAAACCTTATAAAAAATAATAATCTACCATTGTTTGGTAACCGCGCTGTTGCACAGCAACAACTTTGCATGGAATTTAATGATTCAATGTCTCTTCAAGTGTGCTTCGTGGAATGAATACTTTGTCACCCACTACATCAAGTTGATAACTCACTTGGCACAATAGTGGACAATGGCCAGGGTTTTTTGTTACAGTAAATCTGTAGGGACAACAAATAACATAAAAATGACCAACGGTGTATCCTGTCTATACATGGAACAACACCATGGGTAATGTTGGCAAAACTGTTTGTACGAGTATGATCACTTTATGTGAATCATACAATCTATGAACATGTTGATGATGCATTCAGATCTTTCGTATTTATTCTAACATTGAATTCTCGTCTCATGATGTCAAAAATACAGTTTGGAAATTATTGTATGAATTTATTTAAAATGATAGCACCTCGAACAGGAAGATTTAGCTGATAAGTTTTATTTCATACGGGTTCATTTATTTCTTTTTAGTAGTGTATATGGGCCAGTGTTGGAGCAAAGGCTTTGATCCTCAAGGCCAAGGCCAAGGCCATAGCTTTGACCCTCAAGGCCAAGGCTTTGACCCTCAAGCCTTAAGGCTAAGGCCAAGGCTTAACCCTCAAGGCCAAGGCCCTCTAGTATAAAATTACTACTAATATAAAACATGTCACATCATAACGAATCGCTCAAAGTAAGAACAAAAACTTCATGTACAAATATATGACTGAGTAGAAGTTCAGGTCTTCGTGGATACCATTTAAATATAACAAAAAGAATGGTTTGCTTCCATACTGATGCACATTAATCTAAACCGAGTATAACAAAAGGGGGATCTAAGAACGGCTGTTTTTAACTGATGTTACCTCGTTATTATGTAACATGGAAGTAATTTTATTTTCTGGGCCATCATGGTTAGAAATATTAGCATTACCTAAAACAGACCAGACTATATTCACCCAGAATTTGTCAAAAATCTTGGACCAAAATCCACTGAATGGCTTCGGAATTACTTCAGCACCTGTATCAAAGTTAGAAAATCCCAAAAATATGGAGACATGCTAAAGTAATGGGAATTCTCAAACCGGACAAGGCTGCCGAAGACCCGGGCAGCTACCGTCCAATAAGCCTACTGTGCATAATCTACAAAGTGATGGAGAGACTAATATACAATCGTATCCAACCCATTATGGATCCTCAACTCCCACCTGAGCAGGCCAGCTTCCGTACAGGACGCTGTACAACAGACCAAGTAACACTCCTCACAGAAGACATAGAGGACAACTTCCAAAAAGGTCTCAAGAATGGTGCTGTACTGGTCGATCTATCAGCAGCATATGACACGGTATGGCATAAAGGTCTTGCCCTAAAACTACACAAAATCATACCTGATAAAACCTTAGTAAACTTTCTCATGACAATGATCACCTGCAGAAGCTTTACAATGACGGTTGGCGAAGAAACCAGTAAAATATGCTTCCTGAAAACGGGGTCCCGCAGGGCTCAATGCTCGCACCGATTTAATTCAACATTTACACTGCTGACCTACCAACCACTGTCTCAAAGAAATACATCTACGCAGATGACATAGCACTCCTAACCTCTGCCAAAAACTTTAACAAGCTTGAAACAACACTTGGCACCGATATGGAATCCTTAAGCCGTTACTTCAAAAACTGGAGACTCCGACTTAACATCACCAAAACTATTCCACCATGCAAAACCTCAAAACTTATATCACCAAAACTGTTTAGCAACTAGACTGGCTAACTACAAAATCAAAGTCGTTTGCAATGGCACAACCGTATGATGATTTCCCCAAGTATCTTGGTGTTACTTTGGACAGATCTCTAACATACAAAAGCCATCTCACACAGCTCGCACAGAAAGCCAACGCTCGCAACTGTCTCATTAGACAACTAGCAGGCCTTTCCTGGGGCGCAGACTACAACGTTCTTCGAATCTCAGCAATAGCTTTAGTATACTCTGTTGCAGAGTACTGGTATGGGCAATTAAGGAGCACCCACACCAGCAAGATTGACGTAGCCCTTAACAACACCATGCGCATCATCTCAGGATGTATCAGATCAACTCCCACTCAATACCTTCCAGTAGTCAGTGGAATTGCTCCTTATGAAGTGAGACGACAGCAGCAATACCTTGCTCTTGCGCGACGTGCCGCTGGGTGTGACTCCCATCTGCTTCATCAACTGTTGACAAACACCAATCAAAAACCCCCACCACAACTGCGACTGCCATCAAGAAATCCTTTCCATCAACAAGCCCACAAACTGCTAGAAATTAGCACTGTATCGCACCCAAAGACTTGGGCACTAAACACGTGGCAGAATGTGGCAAGAATCAGAATCCAGGATGTGGATATTTAACTACATTTCGCCACTGCTGGGTCAAACTTAACAGACTAAGAACTGGCCATGGCCGATTTGGACATAACATGCTCCGCATGGGACTAAGTGACAACGCTAAATGTACCTGTGGTCATGATGACCAGACTGTACATCACATCGTTCATGACTGTATTATTTACAGATGTGATGGAAATTTAACTGAACTCGACCAGTCTGCATTAAACTGGATCCATAACCTAACCTTGTCATGTTAACTTAAATAAATAAATAAATAAATAAAGCAGTCCACAGCACAAATCTGATGATGTTCTATCTACCCCATATAACTGTATGCAAGTTAAGTATAATTATATCTCCCTGGCCCCACAAGTACAAGTATACAGACAATTATTATTATTATTATTATAGCTTTGTTTTGGGGGAATCAGCAAAATGTGCTATCAAAGTATCATGGTAACAAAATGTGATGCTGTAAAAGTGAAAGTGTGTCAACACACAAATCTAGGGTGTTTTCCCTCCTCCATGGTAAAACATGATTAAAACAAATTTACCTGAAAAATTAAAAAATCGATGGGCCTTGAAGAGCAAGGCCCTAAAGTTGCAAGGCTTTGACCCTCAAGGCCAAGGCTTTTGCCCTCAAGCCTTAAGGCTAAGGCCAAGGCCCTAAAATCAAGCCTTAAGGCCAAGGCTCAGCATCAAGGCACTACATCACTGATATGGGCTTTACCCATAAAAATAACATGTTCTTTGTCATAGTATAATATATGATGAGATTGGAATGTATCAATCATATGAAACAAGACACGGACTCACTACGAAACTTGGACAACTGAGGGTCTGTCGCTCTGATCTCCCGTGACAAGTATTTAGACAACGTATTACCAAAATGGTAGCCGTTATGAAACCTTTATTATAAATCAAACATTTTATTCCCTTTTTGGATTTAGGGGGTTAAAGCATGTTTAAAGGTAGAGTGTCCTCCTCTCGTGCTTCTGTGCATGTACCATACGTTCTCATGTGAGCCCAATTTGTTTGGCCATAAGCCTCCCCTTTTAAGCCTCCCTCGATCCGCCCCTGTTTCTCCTCACATCTACCCGTCATACACGCTCATCCCTCTCTACGTGCAGTGTACGTGAAGTACATGTGATGATTGAATAGCAACTCTTTTATAACTGACAAATACAGTGTAATGACAATGGGGGATTTTTTACAATGGTGACATGAACAAATTGCTGCGTAATTTTCAAAGCCTTGTTACATAAATAATTTATACGGTCTGTGGACTGCATTCACAAGGCTTATTTGATGCGTTGGCTCAGACCAAAATGTTAACCTTTTCATGAAGAGTCATTATAATACAACAATAAATGGTTTAGGTTCAATAAAAATCATTATCTTTTACTTCATCATTCGATCAAGTAGGTTCATCGAATTGAAGAAAAAGTACAACGACTTGCCAAATGACACCATGCAGTGGCGAATTAAGTGAGCTAAACATAGAAAGAAACGATGGCTCAGTAAAACGCACTATGCGCTGCACAGTGGGCCAGGGCGAAACCAAAGTGTGCCAAGAGCGAAACCAAAGTGTGCCAAGAGCGAAACCAAAGTGTACCAAGAGTGAAACCAAAGTGTGCCAAGAGCGAAACCAAAGTGTGCCAAGAGCGAAACCAAAGTGTGCCAAGAGCGAAACCAAAGTGTGCCAAGAGGGTCATTTGCGCATGTTCCAGATTTTATTTAATTTACATGTTTTAGCTTGCTAAGACCCCATACGACTATTTTATAATCAATTTAAAGTCAAATTAATATTTCATGACTGTAGAACTGCCTTACAATCTCAAAAACTGGATTTATTTTTGATAAAAGCCGGTTGCTGGTAATAAATTTAAAATTTTCATTGTGGGCTTTTGACAAAAGCTATCGTCATGTAAATTGAAGTAAACCCAGTGCATGATCTATATTCTTTAAAAATTAAATCGATTGTAAATTAGCAAAAACTGAGGAATTTGGTTAAACAAATTATAAAATATAGCTTTTTTTTGTTCAGCTATGGTGGAACTAAAAATTCCCGCCGATTCCCGCCTAAATTTTCATATTTCTCTGAAGCTGAACCTTTCAACAACATTTTGATACCAAAATTAGCTGCGACCACCTGCGATTTTGTAGCTATTTTTGTAAACCCCATCCCAACATTTTTGAACCATTTTTCATAACTCGACTGTGAGCAGCGCGCGCCACACAGTGAAACTGGCAGGACTTAATTATTCCCTTGCGGTTTCCGCTTCATAAACAAAGGCAAGTCTTGTGAAATGATAGCCATCATAAACAATTGTGCTGTTAAAATTGTTATCAGTGTCTTGATAGTGGAAAGCAAGACTTATCTAAAAAGTAATATTCAGTCAGTAAGCCCCTACTGGTAAATTCGCAAAACAAAAATGATCACAGGTCTACATGAAACTTATTGGTGTTAAATTGATCATGGTATCAAACAGGGATGATAATAATTATTTTCGTCTCATGTGCTATCAAATTAGTAAAATAGTGAAATAATGTCCCAAAATAATTGCTGTCCCTCCGGAAACAAAAACAAATCAACGTAAGAATGAATACGAAACATCTGAATGCATTTTCATTATTTTCTCGGATAATGACACATAATAAAGTGAAACTTTTACAGGTTGGTTGTTTAATGTAGGCCCCATATTACGGAGCCCCTAAAGGGACATATGATGAAAACAAATTTATGTGCGAAGAAATAATTTGAGTTCTTTATTTCGTGCGCTCGAAATCATTTCGTGCTCACGAAATAATTTCGTGCACTCGAAATAAGTTATTTCGTGCGCTCGAAATCATTTCGTGCACTCGAAATAAATTATTTCGTGCGCTCGAAATCATTTCGTGCACTCGAAATAAATTATTTCGTGCACTCGAAATAATTTATTTCGAGCGCACGAAATGATTTCGAACGCACGAAATAATTTATTTCGAGTGCACGAAATGATTTCGAGCGCTCGAAATACTTTATTTCGAGCGCACGAAATAAAGAACTCAAATTATTTCTTCGCACATAAATTTGTTTTCATCATATGTCCCTTTAGGGGCTCCGTACCATATATCTTGATTCAAAGAAAGTATTAGGATACTTTTAGAATTAAAAAAAAACACATTACCAATAGTGTATAATGGATCTAAATCACAAACTTTCTCAAATTCTTTAACGATATTTTTATCCTTAAAATAATTTACAGCCGTAACACATACACTCGATTAGTGTAATTTAAAACGAACGAAAACTCAATTGAGGCTATAAAGCGTGAATTATCCGCGGTCCAATCAGAAATCAGTATTTTGATGACGTCATAAATGTTTAAAAACACCCCCATTGACATCTGCGGGTCCGAAAACATATCCGGGTGTAATATGCCTTCAAAATAATGGAAAATTTAATTTTGGCGCACTTTGGTCCCACCATGGCCGACTAAGATGACCAGCTTGCCCTAAGGATATTATCACGGCGCGGCCATCTTGTTATTTCTACAATACCAATCCATGTTGAACCTCTAAATCCTTTGTGGATCTGGGGAGGGGTTCATGGGCAGATCCAGAACATTTTTTAGGGGGGGCTGAGAATCAAAAACAATTATTTTTCAGTACTACAAAAATTACAATGAAATAATCAAAGGGAGAGAAAAACAAAGCACAGTGAGGGGTAAATGAGAGTGCGTTCTCCCCTCCCCTCCCCCCCTCTCTCTCTATTTTTCTCTCCCTTTTTAATTTTTTTAATACAATTATTAGGGGGGGCTACAGCCCCCTTACCCCCCCCCCCCGATCCGCCAATGGGGATTAAATAAGGTGAGTGCGAAGCTGGTAGCTTGTGGTGTGCGGAGCCCGCCCAATGGCCCTGTATTTGTGGAGGGTTTTGAATGCCCTTACACTGCGACATCTGGAGAGTTAAAAATACACATGCAGTGGTGTTTATATTGGACAACTTGACCCCCCCCCCCACTCCCCCAAAACCAAAACCAAAACCAAAACCAAAATACCGTAGTAGATTCAAGTAAACGCCACTCATGAAGTAATTTTACATCCCAGTTTAATATGCAGGGTATACACTACATTGGTAATATCGACAAAACGTAAATAATCAGTTATACATGCAACTGGCTTAATTGGTGTAAATTTGTTGATGCATCAAACATCTCTTAAATAATTTGTTGTCCCAGGTACAATAATTTCCCAACTGAATTCAACAAATTCTACGTTAGAATGAATATGACAAATCAGAATGCATTTTTTAAAATTATTATTATTAATGACGCAACGCAACAAGCTGAAACTTTTAATAGCTGGTTGTTTAATATAGGTATATCCTGATTCAAAAAAGTAAGAATACGTTTAGATGCAGTTTTGACAACCTTACACCTTAGTGTATAATGGCTTGAAAGAGAAGTTACAACATTGGTAGAAACACGTTTGTAGCGACAAAACTACACACATAAAATCCACGCATCAGGTTTTATGTGTGCTCGTCAAGCTCGTATGTACGCCGACACACCTGTGCCGACGTTACATCTTGGGATTATTTCATTAAAAACACTTAGTGAAAATTATCAACCTCGTTGAGATGCATGGTATTTGGTGATGAAATTATACTGCCAAGTACAGCAGTTTCACACGGGTAAAAAAAGTTAAACAATTATTATGAAAAACTTGTTTTCTGTAGTGGCAAATGTTTGGTTAAATCCTTGACGCCACCGTAGTTCACAAAGATGAAAGAAAGTGAAAGAATCCAATCAAATAATGAGCGCCGATTGTATGCACCAGTTCACTCTGGAGTGCCCCAAGGGTTAGTTCTCGGACCTTTGTTATTTAATATCTTTGCATTTGACCTTCCTTTTTGTGTTCAGTCTCTCCTGAGACAATATGCTGATGATACAGTCTTGTACAGGGCTATTAGACATGAGGCAGACTCAGTTATTCTTCAAAATGATTTAAATAGCATATTAACATGGTGTAATCTCAATCATATGTCTCTTAATGTAAAGAAATGTAAACTTATGACAGTAACACGGTCTAAACATCCACTTCAACCTATTTACAAAATGGGGTCTGATACTCTTGAAATTGTTAATAGTTATAAATACCTCGGTGTCATTATTTCACGTGATCTTGACTGGAAACCTCATATTAATAGTATCGTATGTAAAACATCCAAATTATCTGGTTTTATTAGAAGGGTTATTAAGAACAAAGATCCTGACATACTTGTTAAATTATATTGTTCTCTTTGTCGGCCAATTCTTGAGTATGCAGTCCCTGTTTGGTGTCCGTGCCTTCGCACCCACCAGGAAACTTTAGAAAGAGTTCAAAGGCGTTTTACTCGGTCTTGTCTTGGACTTCCAAGAAGAACCACTATTAACCCTGATAATGAAATAAGTTACCCAGCTAGATGTATTCAATTAGGATTACCGTTTTTACTTAACAGAATTCATTTTCTTTCTATTTCATTTGTTATAAAGTGTTTGTATAATTGCTTTGATATTGATGTTCACAGGTATATTAAAGTTAACACTAGACATGTCGAAACTATTAAATTTCATCACCAGAGATCAAGAACAAATGCTTTACATCATTCACTCTTCTCCAGATTTCCTAGATTGTGGGAAGGTCTGCCTTTAAATGTTAAGGAGTTAATCATTATCTGGTTTATCACCTTTCATAACTGAACTGCGTAAACATATCCTGTCCCCAGGTACAAATTTGGACTTGCCAACATAACACTTTGTACTAATGCTTTATGTTCCTTTTTGTCGTTTTATTTTGTTTGTACTTGTTTTTAATCTCTTGGATTGATTTTTATTTGGCTTTTTATATTATATTATATTTTATTATATTGTTTGATTATGTTTGGCAGCATTATGGAGAGCCACTAGATTGTGATTTGGTTCGCATTTTGGTAATCCTACAGGGGTGCTGTCAACATTTTGTCATGTTTACCTTATTTTCATCATGTATAAATATATTTTTTTCTCTAATTGTTTTTTTACCATTGTGTTTGTGATTGTTTCTGCCCTGTGAAATAATAAATGAAACTAGAGGTATAAAGTTTGTAAAAAACAAACTCAAGGTGTTTGGGGGTTCATGTTATGGTGTCATCACCTAAAGTTGTTTAAAAATGCAAAATAAATCCAAAATGTTAACATTGTACAAGTTTGTATTTAACAGAAATAAAGAGCATATTTTAAGTGTACTATGAATTAAAGAGCTTTTTATTATCAGATTATTGTCTTTCTCCCAGTTATGATAAACAACATTTAAGAAATCTAATCCTTAATAGAACGCCCATTATTACAGCTAAAATGGGGAGACATTGCAGGAACGAGCCAAGCCAGGCAGCTATTTTTTTCTGCAGTACAATTCCTCATTCACTTACAAATTCCCATAAAAATCCAATGTTACAAAGGTTGAAAGGTTCTTCAATAGTTAATTAATAAAAACTTGCACGAGCATGTGTCTAGTGAGTAGAATGCTCGTTCTCAAGGTGTTTGGTTGTTCATCATGTTATGACGTCATCACCTAAAGTTGTTTAATTAAGTCTGAACTTGCAAATATGGTTTCC
>CM055819.1:54953800-55016319 GCA_029582265.1 Zoroaster sp. YZ-2022 | reverse complement strand
GAGGTAAATACCCCTTTGTGAAAAAGTTGTTTAAAACACTGCATGGCAGAATTTCACGCGGGTCTGAGGCGACGCGCGCAGAGACCAGAAACAGGAGACTTTTTTGGCCTTAGCATCTTGCCCGTCAATTAAAGAGACAAGGTACCAGACTGCATCCACGCACATATCGCTAATATTACTGTGGAAAACATACGACTAGTCTAAGCAACCACCTTTTGATTACTTGACTGATTTTAGTTTCAACAATTACAAGATAACAACGTATTTTTTCAGGGTTATTTACTGTAGAATGTTATATTCTACTTTAGGAAGACCTTACCAGTCATGTGTACCTCGTATCGTGACATTACACGTCACCCACTCAGAGACTTTGTGTAGGTCTACCTTTAATATTATTAACGAGCACCCCAGATTATATATAATGTAGTCAGTGTTGGTGATGGTCAGGGTTGGTCACTCTTGATCACGGTCATTATTAATATGCAAATACTCATGAATACATCATACGCAGGGACCAAATTCCCATGTACAAAGTATGTTTGCTAATGGCCCTGTCACACTGTTGCGTATCGTACTAGCGTATGCCAGCGTATGAAAATTATCACTCATACGCTGGTATACGCTGACATACGCTAGGGGTACGTTAGGCATAGGTTGTATACGTTTCAAGCACGCTGGCATCGCTGCCGGCATACGCTGGCACGCTGAGGCAGAAATAAATTTTTGCTACGTTAAAAATTTGTGCGTATGCGGACGTATGGTTAATACGCTAAGCATACTCTAGGCATACGCTGAATACGCTAGAGGTACGATATAGGTACGTTACTCATAGGTCAAGTACGCTGGACATAAGTTGCCATACGTTGGCATGAAGGTGTACCGTACAGCTAGCGTATTGATAGCGCATTGAAAGGCCGCCGATTATATAGGCACTTTGTCACGTGATAGGCAGATAGGCGGTACGCTGGGCATGCGCAGTTCATACGCTACTCATACGCTAGCCATACGCAGAGTACGCTGGCCATACGCTGGTCATACGCTGTTCATACGCTGACATTTGCTGACATTCGCTGTCCATACGCTGTCTATACGCTTGCCATACGCTACTCATAGGTTCAATACGGTAAGTATACGCACAATTCTGTATTTTCAAGGGCTTTTTGTGCGTATGAAAATTATATTATCAATTTTCATACGCAACTCTTACGTTTCTCTCATACGCAACAGTGTGACAGGGCCATAAGAGAGGCCGCACAAATCGGGCAAACGTTTATAACCCTATGTGAAAAAAGTCATTTAAAACACAGCAGGGCAGAATTCCAATCGATCCAGCAATTTTGGCTGCAATTGGACATTGTTTCTTAGCAAAAAAATAAAACAATTAAATAAAAATGCCAATGCAGAGACCAGAATCCGGAGACATTTTTTGGCCTAAAGGCACTATACGCAAAAATCAACAAGAAAAGATTAAAAAAGCTGTATTTAGCGGAAGGTGAGGGGGCCGGGGGACCACAAATGATCATCTACTTTTTAAAATAAAGTACTGTGAAAAGAGAAATATCTGAGATTTCGGACTCTCTTGATTTTCCCCACACTCAGCAATTCTGGATCCGCCCCTAGTTGACCCCTTTTGTTCACTGCACAGTATTTTCAATTTTCAATTTGATGAACCTGCTTCATTTAGTGAACAATGAAGGATGATTTATATTGAACAAAAAGTAATTAGCTTTTGAGTTATAACAACTGTTTCTCTGAGCCAACACATCAATTAGTGTCACACGTACTTCTTGTACACTGCATGTACAAAAGGATTGGCCAGGTATTTAGGGATGAAGGAAAGGATATTATGTGGAAAATAAGGGGCGGATCGAGAGTGGCTTAAAAGAGGAGGCATATGGATAAATAAATATTGGAAATTTGTAACTTCCATGTAAAATAATGAGTTAGTAGCAAGATGAAAGAAACAACTTTTGTATACTTTTGACTTTGCTCAATAGGGCCTATAAATAAACAATAATTTCTGAAAATATAAAATAATATTGTAGAAAATATAGAAACAGCCGTCGTGTCAGACGAAATGTAAAACTGAGTTTGACACGCTAAACTTTTCATCGGCTAAATCAATAAAACCGACATAATAATCGTTATGACAATACATGGTTTTAAGTAAAAACTCATCAACAATCCACAAAAGGACAACAAATTAATATTTCAAGTTTTCGACGACAATGAATGGTAACTTTGCATCAGAATTGCACTAAAACACGACAAATTTCGTCAAACCACTGGAGTCAAATTGATCGAATCTGCCATTGGGGTGTCGTGGCCGAGCGGTCTAGCTTACCGGATTCAAGTTCTGGTGTTAGCAACATAATGTGGGTTCGAATCACGGCCGTGACACTTGTGTCCTTGAGCAAGACACTTAATCATAATTGCTTCTCTCCACCCAGGGGTTAAATGGGTACCTGTGAAGGCAGAGTTGGTTTGCTCTATATGCGCTAGAAATGGCAGCAATTGAGCTGTATACTCCCCAGGGAGCTGAGATGGTTTCAGGAATGATTTATGAGCCTTATGAGCCTTATGAGCAGGGATAATAATATAATGCGCCTTGAGCACCACTTAGTTGGTGGATACGTGCGCTATATAAATCCACACATTATTATTATTATTATTGTGTAATGGCGCGAAATCGGCTAGGCTCATTAATATGCAAGTACTCATCAATACACCATTCTTAGATTTGTGTACCCCTCCCGGGCTACATTTCCTCGTCATCCTGGTATACTATGACACAAAGGTGTTCATTTTTGGTGGGAGGTGGCGGTCCTGTTGTCCGTGGTAGATCAACGGGCTGTTTAAAAAAGGAAAAGAAAAACAAGGAGAAAAGAAAAACAATTAAATGACAATTTGGTGACTCACCCAAACATATTTTGTTCAATTACCAAAGGTGTAGGCTACACACCATTTATACAATACTGTAACTTCACTTTAAAGTATAATTTAAACAAGATACTTGTTTAACAGGATCGGATCGAGGGTGGTTTAAAAGGGTAGGAATATGGCAAAAACGTGGCTCATATGAGAACGTATGGTACATTCACAGAAGCAGGGCAGGGGAAACATGCTACCTTTGATCCCCTAGATCATGTCAGTGTGGGAGAATCCAGTATATAGAACTCAAAGACATGACAGTAGTTCATTACAGTAGCGTAATTTGAGAAGTTGGGGGGAAGAATGCCATGGCCACGCTTGTCGGTAAATTTTGTGATTTTGTCAGTTTTTGGTTAGTACCAGATCAATATTGAGCCTCAGTCAGCAAATAAACCTCCAAATTGAAGCATCCAAGCAGGCTTAACTATTTACTTTTGTATTATAATGATTCTTTTCAGGGAAAAGGTTAACATTTGGGTCTGAGCCAACGCATCAAATAAGGCATGGGCCGTTTGTATTAATAAATTACTTGTGTATTAAAAATAAGGCTTTGGAAATTACGCAGTAATTTGTTATTTTCATCATTGTAAACATTCCCTCATTGTCATCACAATGCATTTTTCAATTAGATTATAATTGCTATTTAATCATATGACTCCATTAGTATTACAGGCAATTCATGTACACTGCACGTACAGGTGGATCGAGGGAGGCAAATGGGGCTCACATGAGAACATTATGGTACATGCACATAACCCCTCCTAGGTCCGCCAGTATTAAGAGGATCCAGTGTATATCACTCAACGTAATGAAAGTGGGTCTAGTTCATTACAGTAGCGTAGTCTGAGTGTGGAGGGAACAGAATGCCATGACCCCCACTTGTCGGTCAAAATGGGTCTGTCGGTAAATTTGGTATTTTTTGTCGTTTTTTTGGTCGGTACTCCCACAAACAATTATAGTTGACCCTCCAATCTGGAAGTCCTGGGTACGACACTGAAGTTGATCTCAACCATTCTGCTGTAAATTTTCGGTGTAGCTGTATATTGCCGTATTTAGCGGAAGGTGAGGGGGAACATGTTCTCAAAGATCAAAAGTTATCCCAGCAGTCATCTTTATAGTACATTACCATTAGGTGCCCAGAGATGGTTTGAAAATGTGCTATTTTTGTACTATTTTAGGACATATAAAATCTCCAGTGAAAGGTGAAAAACAACCATCCAGCATTCCCCATAGCGCCATTCTAGGGCCAATACATTGGACTCCCTCCGTACGTATCGCATAAGTTGTAACGGAAAAGAGTTTCTTCAAACGATTGTACGAGTGTACATGTGCTGCATTTATTTCGTGAGAAAAAAATCAAGTGTACAAACTTACTTTTTAGGATGCGTTTTCAGATGGCGAACGAAATTTGATGCCGCAGGTCCATCAACCACCTTTGCTTCACATGTTCTGCAGACAGCGCTTCTCTTTTTTAGCGAACTTTCGTAACTTAATGTTACACGTGAAGAACAGAGAAGTAGCAACAAGCTTGTGTGTGTGTGTGTATTACCATAGCGTAGAGCACGCGCGCTGAGATAAACAACTTGCCCAATGAATTGTATCGGTTATGTAAGGAGAATTTGAACATTATATGCGTGAAATGTTTAAAAATTCTCTGTTTATGGAGTAAACCATTTTAAAAAAACATGTACCCTATAATATCTACACTAACAAATCAATAAAATATGAGTCAAAATAGTTATTCGGTTTCGTTTACGGTAAATTTGCGATAATTTGTTCAACACTTTTCAAATTCTTAAAACAATTAATAATGTCACTATAACCTCGTTTCCAGCTGTCTGTATAAATTTCTTTGAATATTTAATGCACAGCTTTTAAAAGTAATAGCCCACAGCTTCCACAGCTTCCACAGCTTCCACTACGACGGATTGTGTGGAAGACTAGACATGTCGCCACACACAGTGTAATACTAATAAATATAGCATGTACATGTACGGTACATGCAATACATACTATTATGTACAGATTCTTGACGGCAATTACTTTTTTACCATCACAAAAATATTCGGCTGCCGTGGCCGGATGGACCACCAAAAAAATTAATTTAAAACAACATAAAATACATGATGACTTGCAATGTCGCCAAGTCAAATTTACTCAAGTCAAGTCAAGTCAAGTCACAAGTCATTTTTTTCCAAGTCAAGTCAAGTCCCAAGTTATTTTTGTCCAAGTCAAGTCAAGTCGCAAGTCACAAAAATTGGCGACTCGAGTCGGACTCGAGTCCGAGTCACCGACTCGAGTCCGAGTCACCGACTCGAGTCAACAACACTGCACTTTATTGAAGATGTTTAGACGTATTTTACTTCATTAATATAAGTTGTTGATTGAATAAAATAAATGAAAAACAAGTCATAACATTATGGGAGGTAAATAAATGACAACTGAAGACCAGAAACTCACAAACGAATATGTTAAACCTGCCGATGATCCATGCACGCGGTAAGTATAGTGTTAACGCTGCACAAATTGTGTAGTGCGTCATTGTTTTTGTTGGTGTCCGCATCACAATTCAAAAATGTCATTTACAAAACAGGGAACCAGGTAGTTTTTCATCAATTCGCTCCAGAAATGATCGGGGTTGTGCGGAAAGTATAGAAAGAAGCGATTGAGGTTTTATTATTTTTTTAATTTGAAAATTATCGATCTAGCGTAGGTTAACGTATTTTGAGGGGTTCATTTCAATATTTATACGGAAATTTGCAGACGGTTCAGTGAAGCTGTTACACCCGGGACAGTTCATTTTTTCTCCCCAGGACGGAGGGTAACTTACGGTCTTACATGTATATTATAGGCCTTGGAATTTGGTAATTTGGAAAAAGATACATTTTGTAAACGGCCCAAAAACTAGTCATTGCTGCTTCTTAGTTATTTGGTCGCTGTTTGTCACAAACAATACATTTGTTAAAATCACGAACTCCAGTGTATTACTGATTCTATGTTGACAACTCTGGCAACACTTGCACAGGTGATGTAAGGAGAATTAAAAAATTACGTTCGTGAAATATTATAAAATTCCCATTTTACGGGGTAAAACATTAAAAAACACATGTTTTGTACCCTTTAATGATTACTTACATAATAAACACAATTTGAGTCAAAATAGTTATTCGGGTTTTTTTTACGGAAAATGTGCGATAATTTGTTCAACACTTTACAAATTCTTAATACAATTAACAATGTCACTATAACCTCGTTCCAGCCGTTTGTATAAATTATTTTGAATGTTAATGCAATGCATTTACCAGTAATAGCCCACAGCTTCCACTACGACGGATTGTGTTGAAGACTAGACATGTATCATACACTTTACAGTGCAAGGCATGTACATGTACAGTAGACACTATAATTATTATATTTTATGTATTACGTAGGTTCGCGACGGCATTTTTATTTTTTCCGTCACAAAAGTATTCGGCTGCCGTGACCGGATTGACCAGAAAAATACATGTAATAAAACAACCTAAAATACATGATGACTTGCAATGTCGTCAAGTCAAATTTACTCAAGTCAAGTCACAAGTAATTTATGTCCAAGTCAAGTCAAGTCCCAAGTCATTTTTGTCCAAGTCAAGTCAAGTCGCAAGTCACAAAAATTGGCGACTCGAGTCGGACTCGAGTCCGAGTCACCGACTCGAGTCAACAACAGTGCAATATTGTACCTTCACTTTAAAGTATAATTTAAACAAGATACTTGTTTAACAGGATCGGATCGAGGGTGGTTTAAAAGGGTAGGAATATGGCAAAAATGTGGCTCATATGAGAACGTATGGTACATTCACAGAAGCAGGGCAGGGGAAACATGCTACCTTTAACCCCCTAGATCATGTCAGTGTGGGAGAATCCAGTATATAGAACTCAAAGACATGACAGTAGTTCATTACAGTAGCGTAATTTGAGAAGTGGGGGGAAGAATGCCATGGCCACGCTTGTCGGTAAATTTTATGATGTCAGTTTTTGGTTAGTACCAGATCAATTGAGCCTCAGTCAGCAAATAAACCACCAAATTGAAACATCCAAGCAGGCTTAATCATTTACTTTTGTATTATAATGATTCTTTTCAGGGAAAAGGTTAACATTTGGGTCTGAGCCAGCCAATGCATCAAATAAGCCATGGACCGTTTGTATAATAATAAATTACTTGTGTATTAAAAACAAGGCTTTGGAAATTACGCAGTAATTTGTTATTTTCATCATTGTAAACATTCCCTCATTGTCATCACAATGCATTTTTCAATTAGATTATAATTGCTATTTAATCATTATGACTCCATTAGTATCACAGGCAATTCATATACACTGCACGTACAGGTGGATCGAGGGAGGCAAATGGGACTCATATGAGAACATTATGGTACATGCACATAACCCCCTAGGTCCGCCAGTATTAAGAGGATCCAGTGTATATCACTCAACGTAATGAAAGTGGGTCTAGTTCATTACAGTAGCGTAGTCTGAGTGTGGAGGCAACAGAATGCCATGACCCCCACTTGTCGGTCAAAATGGGTCTGTCGGTAAATTTTTGTATTTTGTCGTTTTTGGTCGGTACTCCCACAATTATAGTTGACCCTCCAATCTGTAAGTCCTGGGTACGACACTGAAGTTGATATAAACCATTCTGTTGTAAATTGTCAGTGTAGCCGTATATTGCCGTATTTAGCGGAAGGTGAGGGGGAACACGCTAATGTTTGATGAACCTGCTTCATTTAGTGAACAAATGAAGGATGATTTATATCGAACAAAAAGTAATTAGCTTTTGTGTAATAATGACTGCTTCTCTGAGCCAACGCATCAATTAGTGTCACAGGTACTTCTTGTATGTACACGAGGATTGGCCAGGTATTTAGTGATGAAGGAAAGGATATAATCAAGGGGCGGATCGAGAGTGGCTTAAAAGGGGAGGCATAGGGATAAATAAATATTGGAAATTTGTAACTTCCATGCAAAATAACAATTTAGTAGCAAGATTAAAGGGACAAGAAAAAAATACTTTTGACTTTTCTCAATATAAATAAAGAATAATTTCTTTAGAATATATAAAATTGTAGAAAATATAGAAACAGCCGTTGTGTCAGATGTAAAAATCATCAACAATCCGCTAAAGGACAACAAATTAATATTTCAAGTTTTTGACGGCAACAAATGGTAACTTTGGATCAAAATTTTACTCAAAAGCACGACAAATGTCATCATACCACTGGAGTCAATCCGCATTTGATCGAATCTGCCATGGTGTAATGGCGCGAAATCGGCTAGGCTCATTAATATGCAAATACTTATCAATACATCATTTTTAGATTTGTGTACGCACTCCCAGGCTACATTTAAGGTCCTTAGTGCGACCTTGGCATCCTGGTACTACACTGCAAAAACTAAAATAACACTATTGGTGTCAACTTTATTCTTCCATGGTGTTTATATTGTGCGAGTTGCCTAATATAAAACACCAATGGTGTTGTTTAACACCACAAGTTTTGCAGTGTATAAAAGTTTTGCACCACACAAAGGTGTTCATTTTTGGTGGGAGAGGGCGGTCCCGTTGTCCGTGGCAGATCAAGAGGCCGTTTAAAAAAGAAGATTTGTTGTCGTTTTTGGTCGGTACTGTCACAAACAATTATAGTTGGCCTTCCAATCTGAAATTCCTGGGTAGGACACTTGTTGGTAACAACCATTCTGTTGTTCACATAATATAACTGTCAGCGTAGCTACAATAATATTCCATTACGAACACACATTTCAGGATTTCAGTTGGAAATCCAATGGGAAACAATTTGTCCAAAAAGGATAGAGGTAGAGGTGGGGGCCAGGGGTAGGGGGTAAAGATAAACAAATTATCCAAATTATCCAAATTATATTGTAAATTCTGCTTCTGAATTAATTTTGACATTTTTAATAAGTAAAAACATATACAATTTCACAGACACTCGGAAAGCATTGAGTATGCAGTGCTGTTCACGTCAATATAGGGCAAATTAAATCAATTGTTTATCACCCGATGCAAGAATTTCATCAACCTATAAATATACTACTACCACCACCACCACCACAAAGAACTAGACAACGCCAGAACAATAAAATGTATCGCCTCACTGGAGAACAATTGGTACAACGTCACCTTCGACAACGAGAAACACTGCAAGAGAATAGCCCTCCAAGGCATGTTTTAAAAAGGGACTCTTGATTCAGTGTGAACGCACAAATATTCAGAACTCAGTGGTTGTGTATGTCACGGCGCCGTTTGAAATGGGAGACGATGTCATTGTCAATGCACTCAACCCATCCGGAACTGTATCTAATGTCAGACGGCAATACCGTGATTTTGACAAGGAAATCGAGACAGGGGTAAGGAGTGTTCTGATAAAGAATATAAAGCAGCTGACACCAAGTTACGTCCGAGTTGGTGGTTTTAACCTACCAGTGAGGCACAGGGGACAACAGAAAACGTGCAAAATCTGCAATAAACCCGGTCATTTTGCTAGAGACTGTCAAATGCGAGGAAGATGCTTCATATGTGGCAATCCTGAACATAGAGCTGAATGGCATGAAATGCAAAGAGACAACTCATCAGAAACATCAATTTGCCCACAAAGAGTATGGAAACATCGATGAGGTGGAAAGCGAGATTTCCGACGACGAGCAAGAACAGATTTAATATACAGACCGAGACAGCGACGAAGAAGAAAGGGAGGAATGGAAAAGAGCTAAGGACATAGTCTCAGCTACCAAACCTGCACCTAGCGACGAGGAGACAAGTGAGTTATCAACTTGAGGTAGTGGGTGGCAAAGTATTCATTCCATGAAGCACACTTGAAGAGACATTGAATCATTAAATTCCATGCAAAGTTGTTGCTGTGCAACAGCGCGGTTACCAAACAATGGTAGATTATTATTTTTATAAGGTTTTCATAAAAGAAAACAACCCAGTTGCACGTATTTCCAGGAGTAATATTACAACCGACATCGGCGCCGACTGGTTCCACGTATTAGGCCAAAAACGTCTCCGGTTTCTGGTTATAGGTCGGCTTCAAAATCGGTGAGGTGACGCGTTTATGTTTATATTACCAACCTGTGAAATACGTGATACATGTATACGCGGTTATTGAAACCAGACCAAATAGCACATGTACAAATTATGGGGCTAAGAGAGGCCTCACAAATCGGGCATACGTTCATACCCCTATGTGAAAAAGTCGTTTAAAAACACAGCATGGCAGTATTTTTCAGGGTTATTTATTGTATACTGTTATATTATATTTTAGGAAGACCTTACCAGTCATCTCGTACCCTGACATTACACGTCACCCACTCAGAGACTTAGGCCCGTATTCTAAGACGTTCCTCGACTCACACTCACTGAGGAACTCCTCATCCTCACTAAGGACCACCTCATACTCATTGAGGAGAAGGTGCTACTCACTGAGTGCGAGGTCGACTTCACCTATTTTCCATTTCAAAGACCTCCCTCTTCCTCAAGTAAGTGTTCCTCTGTGAGTAAAGCTTGAGGAAGGGCAATACCTGCCTTGAGTCTTCCTCAGTCAGTCTAAACATGGCGTTTCTGTGGTTACAAAGACATGAAGATGTAGAAATTTTACAAGGATTTGGGAGACGGCCTAGGAGGATTCCTAATTTTGACTACAATGTGTATGATGAGGAGGAGTTCCGACAAAGATACCGTTTGACCAAGGATGCGTTTTATGAGTTGTTGGATATCATAAGGTTGAATTTGCTACCACACAATAACCGTGGGAGACCTATTCCAGTAGACTTGCAGCTGATGTTGACATTGCGCTTTTATGCTACAGGGTCATTTCAGTTAGCGTGTGGTGATTTGTGTGGAATTTCACAATCATCAGCAAGCAGGATAATCAAGAAGGTTTCTACAACAATTGCGCTGATTAAAAACAGATACATTACATTTCCTGAGGGTGTCATGCTCCAGCAGGTGAAGGTGGATTTTGGAGGATCGGCCGGATTCCGGGAGTTGTGGGTAATTGATTGTACCCATGTACAAATCCCTTGTCCTGGAGGGGCTAATGGTGAACTTTCAGGAACAGAAAGGGTTACTTTTCTATTAATGTGCAGGAGTGTGTGGCCCAAATTTGGAAATTCAAAACATTGTTGCTAGATGGCCAGGGAGTGTTCACGACTCTAGAATTTTTGACAACAGTAGACTGTGTGCGCAGTTTGAACATGGACAAATTAATGGATTACTACTAGGAGATTCTGGTTATGCTTGTCGTCCATATTTGCTGACCCCTCTGCTTGCTCCTCGTACTCATCCGGAACGGAGATACAACGTTGCACATATCCGTACGAGAAACACAGTTGAAAGGACATTTGGTGTATTAAAACGGATGTTCCCATGTTTGAAGATGTCTTTGCGCACAAAATTATCAACGACATTGACGATCATTGTAGCCACAGCTGTGCTGTATAACTTCGTGAGGGGACGCAAGGACCCAATTCCTGATGAGGAGGAATCTGAAAATGATGATGAGGATGACGATGAGGCATTGCACCACCCAGTCATGGGTCTGGGGAATGCAACCCGACATGCAATGATTCAACAACATTTCACTGATTAGAATGAAGGTATGTTTACATTTTTAATCATACACATGATTAACCGTCCCAACATAAATTGACACAATTACACAATACTTTGAAAATTAAACTATCTGTGGTCGTTGCCACTACTGTGCTTTTCGTCTGCAGCGTCTATGGAAGCATAATTGTGTCATTTTCGCCTTATCCCCAGATAAGGCGCGTTAACCTAGGATAACGCTGGCCTTATCTGGGGTTTACAAACGTAAACCCCAGATAAGGCAGCGTTATCCTAAAGGTTAACGCGCCTTATCTGGGGATAAGGCGAAAATGACACAATTATGCTTCCATAAGCGTCCAATGGGTTAAGGTGTTTCATTAATCTTAGCAATCTTGGCTGACCAGTATTTGTGCTGCAGGTCAAGAACCTCTAGTTTTCGTTTGTGTTCTTCATTCATGTTTTCGGATTTCTTCCTTAACATTTCCAATTCCAAAACATGTTGCTCTGCTTGCATTTTCAGAACTGTCGATTGTGCCTCCGACATCGTCGATGTACGTGCCATAACAGCAGCTTTCACTGTAGACTTTCCTCGGACAGACTTTTTCGGGATAACCACAGCATTTGACACATCAGTATCGGTGTCTGTATCATGACGAACTTTATCTGCAAAGCAAGAAAATGTTGCCATCTGTATTTAATTAGTTGATCAATTAGTGCAGCAATTAAAAAAATGATTAAGAAAATGTTCCTCGTTTTAAAATTGTTTGGGGGAATGTCATGTTTCACAATACCATTGCATGCTTACTTTACTCTTCCGACTTCTATTAAAAAAAAGAAACCTACCTTTTTCGGTGTGATTATCGCCGTCATCATCAAATTCGTTTTCCAGGCTTTGGATTTGAGCTGGTATAATTGATGCAATAGCTTGGGCTTGTTCATCAGGCTCAGTGTCCTTCTTACCGCCACCAGTCAATTTGGTTTCTCTTGCGTCCTTTCCCAGAACCTTTTTAGCACGACTTTTGATGTTGTCCCAACACTTTTTCAACTTTTTGACATCCCGTTTCACAACCCCATTTTGAGAATTGAAATTGTCAGCCACTTTTATCCATGCTTCACTCTTGGCTTTTATACATTTGTAATCATTTTTTTTGCTTTCCAATGTTTCTTTATATTTATCAACCAGTTCGATAAGTATTGACTTCTCAAGCTCCGAGAAGTACTGTCTGTTTGACATGGTTCCTACACTGGTAGTGGGTACAGAGAACGACCAGGCCGGACCTAGATCTTGTTGAATGTGCAATGTATAACAGGGCCGGTGCTACCAAGGCAATTGGTCTGACCTTTCATTGTTCATTCATGGTTATGTGATTTTGGATAATGAAAGGTTGGACCTGTGTGATGTAGATTCCACATTATCATTTTTATAACTTGTTGTTCAATAGCCAGCACAAGTCATAACAGTGCAGGCTGACCTCAATCAATTGCAACTTGAGGAATGTCTTTGAATAACAAAATGTCATTATTCCCGTAAGGTTGAGGTATACCTCAATGAGGGCGAGGTAGACCTTCTCCTTTTCCTTGAGTTACACTTGAGTCCTCCTCACTGGAGTGTGAGTGGAGGATGACGTTGAGTGATGTCTTAGAATACGGGCATTAGTGTATAGGTCAACCTTTTAGTATTATTTTAATGAGCACCCCAGATTATGTATAATGTAGTCAGTGTTGGTGATGGTCAGCGTTGGCCACTCTTGGTCACGGTTATTAATATGCAAATACTCATGAATACATCATTATGCAGGGACCAAATTTCCACGTGCAAAGAGAGCCCTCACAAATCGGGCAAACGTTTATACCCCTATGTGAAAAAAAAGTCGTTTAATACCGGCAGAATTCCAATCGATCCAGCAATTTTGGCTGCAATTGGATATAGTATCATAGCAATAAATAAATAAATAAATAAAAATGCCGACGTAGAAACCAGAAACCTGAGACTTTTTTGGCCTAAAGACACTGGACACAAAAACAAAGAGAAAAGATTTCAAAACCTAATGCGCACAATATTGCTGTATTTAGCGGAATATCAGGGGGACTGGGGTCACAAATGATCGTTTACTAGCAAAATAAAGTACTTACATGTCGGACTTTTCTTGGATTTTTCCCCCACAGTCGGCAATTCTGGATCCGCCCCTTTGTTACCCACTGCGCGTGCGCAGCATTTTCATTTAATGAACCTTCATCTTTTAGTGAACAATGAAGGATGATTTATATTGAACAAAAAGTAATTCGCTTTTGTACAATGAGTTTAATTACTGGTTCTCTGAGCCAAGGATATGGATAATAAATATTAGATATCTGTAATGTCCATGTAAAATAATGATTTAGTAGCAAATTGAAAGGGGCCTGACAAAAAAACATAACTTTCCTATACTTTTGACTTTGCTCAATACGTCCCTAATTTGCCATAGTGACAAATCCCGAATTAGGTTGGCATAGTGACCAATGCGGTATTGGTCACTTTGCCAAATTACAAAAATAGCCAGTTGAGAGCATTCGTCATTTGAATGCATGCTCTATCTCCAAAACTATAAGGAATACATGCAGGTGGATTAGATACAATGGTAGGTCTCTTCCTGAATGTACTAATTGGCGGGAAATATTAAAATTGAAAAAAAGTCGGATTGGTCACTATGGCAAATTAGGGGCGAATAGGGCCTAAAAATGAACAATAATTTCTGAAAATCGGCTAAATCAATAAAACCGACTTAATAATCATTATGACAATACATGGTTTAAATTAAAACTCGTCAACAATTCGCAAAAGGTAAAAAAAAGTAAAATATTTCGACGGCATCTACCTTAGATTTGGACAACATCTAAACTTATAGATGTGGAGAAATCCTTGAATTTTGTTGGGGGGGGGAATGGTAAACAATGACACCTGCTTCATGCACTGAAGTTGATGTGACGTATAACCTAAGTAGGGAAGACAAGTAGAAATGGTTAGACTTGGACAGAGCTTGCGGTCGGGGTTTGGAACAGGCTTCGATGTGTTGATCTTGCTGGGTTTGTAGCCGTTGCGCTGGAGGGTAGTCTTGATGTGCCGTAGTTCCTTGCGTAAACTTCCCGTCGCATTAGTTGTAGGCGCGTTGTACGAGGGTGCGGTTGACGGATGACTTGATGCTATGGTGATGGAAGGAGGGCTGGTTGAGGTATCGATCTGTATGGGTGGGCTTCTTGTAAACGTCGTGGTGCAAGGAGCCGTCTGGATTTCTGGAGATGCCAACATCGTTGAGGTGTTGTAGGAAGTCCTGGAGTGCTTCTCTGCCATGTGGCCATTCAACAAAGGTGTCATCCACATAGCGGAGCCCACAGGCTGGGTCAGAGGTCGGCGGTGTGGAGAGAAGAGATGTCGAACTCTTCCATGAAAATGTCGGCAAGGACCGGGGATAGAAGAGATCCCATGGAGGTCCCAGCTGTCTGCTCGTAGAACTTACCCTGAAATAGAAAACAGCTAGTAGAAACACACGTTAGTAACAGATCATGTATTTGGGCAGGGGAGAGTGAAGTGCAGGCGCATTGTACGAGGGTGCGGTTGACGGATGACTTGATGCTAGGGTGATGGAAGGAGGGCTGGTTCATATCGATTTGTGTGGGTGGGCTTCCTGTAAACGTCGTGGTACAAGAGCCGTCTGGATTTCTGGAGATTCCAACATCAAGGAACGAGATCTTGTCGTCTTCTTCTACTTCCATTGTAAACTTGATGCTAGGATGTTGCTCGTTGAGGTGTTGTAGGAAGTCCTGGAGTGCTTCTCTGCCATGTGGCCATACAACAAAGGTCTGGGTCTGGGTCGGAGGTCGGCGGTGTGGATGGAAGAGATTTCCATGAAAATGTCAGCAAGGACCGGGGATAGAGGAGATCCCATTGGAGGTCCCAGCTGTCTGCTCGTAACTTACCCTGAAATAGAAAACAATTAGTAGAAACACACGTTAGTAATAGATCATGTATCTGGGCAGGGAGAGTGAAGTGCGGCCATCAAGGGAAAGGTCTCTTCAGTTGGGACATTGGTGAAAAGCGAGACAACATCAAAACTAACCAAGATGTCGCTGGGTTGTAGAGTGAGACCCCATGTGATCTCAACGAACTGACTGGAGTTGGACACATGGTGCTGAGTGAGACCCACCAAGGGTCAGAGGATCTTTAATAGCTAGGTACTGAGCTGTGTTGTATGTGGGTGATCCTCTGGGATATTCATAACTATAATACAAGAAGTGTAACAAACTTTCATATAAGTGCTGCAAGAACCTCAAATTTTAAATAAACTATTAGCCAACAAATTGTGGTAAACACTTGCCAATTCATATTTTTGTAGTCTACAATGTAGCGCGTTCCACTATGTATTGTGATCCACAATGTATCAAGAAACATCAAGTGTATCGAAACAATAAAGAGCGTAACTCCCACACCGCCTTTTTGTGTTTGTCTAAGTGTTCGCCGGTGCATCGGGGTCCCGCAGCTCTGGACTTACTCCTTTCCAAAATTTTCAGGTGGGTGGGGAACGTTTGCCAAATCTGAATGATTGTATTCGATCATGCTACAGATTAAGGAGATTAAAAAAAGAGTAACTCTGAAGTGTTCTAGTCAATAGGGTTCGGCACTAAAAAGCTTTTAGGGAAGCAGAATAAAGCGTATAAGTTGACTTCAGAGAATACAGAGATTTTTAAACATTTTATGCACACGGGATTTATGGACACCATACACTAGGAGCTTCGATGTTTTGGTTTTCAGATTGGGCTTATCGAGGAAACCAGAAAAAGTGGTTTCGTGATATAAAAGTAAGGCCTAAAGTCCTCTTAGTGTCTACTGAGCAATCGTTAAACTATTGGCCCAAACTATTCATTGTGTTTGCTTCATTTGTTTACTAGATTTGATAGCAACTTTTCCGAGTGGAATAGCTTCTGGAAGCAGACAAAAGAAATGATAATTGACAGTCCTAATACCTGTACAAAGCTGCTAATGTAGCCTGGAACGTCAATGGTACTGCCCTGCATATCCTTCACTAATCCTCCCTACAGTCAGTAATCCCTATCTGACCCAGGAGGTCCAGTTTAGCTGGGTGCATTCAAGCATTGAACAAATTATCCTCTCAATCGTTCAGCAATTGAATCGCCTTTGCTCAATGGGCCCCTGTAAGGACCATTTGCCTAAGCATTACAATTTACAGCTATTTTTTAATTAAATGTTGCAAATAAATGACCAGGTTATTTTTTTCTTGTTATTTTCTCATTAACGACACAACGTAATAAGCTGAAACTTTCACAGGTTGGTCATTAATGAATAACTTAATTCAAAGAAAGTAAGGTTACTTTGGTAAAACTTGTAGCTTTGCTCGGTGAGGAGGATAAGTAAGACTAATTGCAGTGATACCATGTGAAATGCTCAATTGAGTAGTAATTAGTTCTGAAAAGAACTGGAGGTACAACTCGGCGTTTCGATCAGTATGCTCTGATCTCCTGAGGACGATCAGAGCATATACTGATCGAAACGTCGAGTTGTACCTCCAGTTCTTTTCAGAACTAATTACTACTCAATTGAGCATTTCACATGGTGTCACCGCAATTAGTCTTACTTAAGGTTACTTTTAGAAGCAGTTTTTCGAATAATACCAATAGTGTATAATAGTTTTAAACGTGAAAATGTCAATTGCCTTTGCTTCGATCTGTTTAATGTATAAGCCTACGTTATTTCACTCACTGAGTAATGAAAACCAATACGCTCGCCTCAGATAATCATCAATCAAAAACTTCACAAAAGAAGCTCCTGTCAGTTTAAGGTGATTTCATAATTACATACGTTGTAGTTACTATGGTTACAGCAGGTAACACAAAAACAGAGAAAGATGTGAGCAGTTGTGGTACGGGTGCGGCACTTTGGAAGCCAGCTGTGTTTGAAGCGGATGTGTAATTCTAAATTCAGTCAACATCTGTACTCTCTGAAGTTTACAATGAGATATTCTAGTTTCATTTTAGCCCTGATTTTGCCATTTACTTTGGCAATCACCATGTCCCTTGTGATCTATGTAAATGGGGACATGTGTGGGGCTATGACCCAGGCCGAACCCGGTGATGACCGCGCAGCCCTTATGAGGAAGGCTTTCGCCAACTTTAAATCAACTTGTCGAAAGGGCGGGAACAAAGTGTCGAAAGGACATGGTAAGTAATCACCTTTTTACATGAATTTGCGCTAAATATCACTATGAGTAACGACACTTATAAGGACAGTTCAAAGAATGCAGTTTTAAAGAAAAATATACTTCTGAGAAATTGCACAATTCTATCAAAAACAATCTATCATTAAATTTTAATTCATTTAAAATAATTTGACAAATGTATGATAGCATAACATTTCAATAAATACGTGTCATGTATTACTTTTGAAATTATCAATAGTGTATATAAGAGTCTTGAAGCGACTTAAATCGGTCCTAAAGGCACTGTACAAATAAAGTAATAAAAAATAAAAACTTATGGTGCCGAGCCTAATTTTTGTGTACATCGTCCTATTTTTGTTTTATTCCGACAAAGCCAATTAAAAATGTGCAATTAAGAAAGAAACCGCAAGACTGATTTAATTTATTTTGTCTTTATTGGACTTGCCTCAAAACTATCTAATAATTTATTTATCTTTTTATTTATTTATTTCAAAATATTTAACCTGGTTAGGCCATTTACCTTCCGGTATTCTTCCTAGCCGCCCAGGAGATACAAAGTAATACAATACTATATGAAAATAAGAAAATAACTTAATATAGATACGACAGATAACTAAATACCCGGTATTTAATATGTAGATACAGATGTCTTTATACATTTAAAACATAATCTTTTAATGAACGTTTAAAGATTAATACCGGTATATCACCAGCCCCTTTGATTACATTTGGTAATTCGTTATAATACGAAGGTCCTATATATTGAAAAGACTGTCTAAAAAGTTCCACTCTAGGTTTTGGAACATATAACATATTAGCTTGAACATTACGGGTATTATAAAAATTAAAATCAGAAGCATGATCAGGGCGTCATGATAATTTTCAGGCGAGCGGCACTCCACACGCACGAGGCCTACATGTAAGTTCACATTTTGTGAGTGACATGATCCAAATCGCTTCTATTGAAATTTTGAATGTTATTACAGCATTACCCAATACTTGAGTGATTTCTTCGACTGAAGGATGTTTTTGCAAGTGTGACATCAGGAAGGCGTTTTGTTTTCCCCAGTGGACATTGATCTTTTTCTGAATTCGAAACAAAAGGGGCTCAGAGAAAGTGACTTTTTGCAATATCTTACTGTGTGTTTAGATGATAAAATGTATGTTAAGTTTCCTCTCAAAATATCATTAACATTATGAATTAAAATATCAATTAAAATATGAAAATATTATTAATATATGCTCAGAGCCCCAATATCTTCAATCCAATTCCACTGGTGTCCAGACTCGCTAGTGGCCGAGTTTCATCCCCAAGGATCACCCTTTCCTCGGCCGTGTCTCACGGGGATGCCAGCTCGACATACGCGCTGGCACATCCGTCCTCGGACTCCCGCGACCCTCATCCAAAATAGGCATACACTACAGCCATATGTACACTATGTTGGGATGGGAGTTATAAGGAAGCTTAAAGCCACATTAATTTACCAATGTTAAAACTTTGAAAAGCAAAACATCTGTTCTTCTGCAATGTAATGTAGAAATTAAGTCGTGCTATAAATACATTTGTTAAACTAGGCCTGGTTTGAAAAAAAATGCGCCAAATTCGTTGAATATTATTCCCCCTTCACCATGGATGATACAGTTTGTCATAGTTCTAATGTTAAATAGTAGTAGTATTGTCAGCGGGATGATAGAAAGGGTTTAAATTAAAAGAGACCCTCACTTAAAGGTCTTATGGCATGGACATTTATGTAGATAGTTATTTTAGAAAATATCCATGGTTCTCGACAAAAAGGAAATATATTTTTATGAATTTTTTTATATGTCCATTCTTGAGACACGACTGACACGTACATAAGGGCGCTGTTTTTTGAGAACCCAAGAGACACTCAGTGTCACAGCAACACTGAACGTGCACAAAATCAAAACCCCAAACCTTGCCCCAGAAAACAGTGGTTACCTTGCTCAAAGAGTGATTAGTAAAACAAAACACTCGGTTAACTAAATACTTGTTTAAACAAAAAAAGACGAGGAGCTGACTGCTCAGTCCACTTTTATGCACAAGTCAACCTTGATGCCACATCAGACCCAGCTGTTACGTCACGAATTTGCGAATGAATATGCAAGTAACTATAAGCATTATAGCTCAGCTGCATGTCACCCTGACGGAGACCACACAAACTCCCAATACAACCTTGTACCCCAAAATTAAAATATATAATAAATATTGAAAAAAAAATGTAACAAGATTAAAATCCCGTTGGTGCCACGCTAAGTATATATTGCATTTACGCTAAGTGTATGTTGCATTCACGCTAATTATATATTGCATTCACGCTAAGTGTATATTGCATTCACGCTAATTATATATTGCATTCACGCAAAGTTTATATTATGAGTTTTTATAGTATATATTTAAAATTTTAAGTATATACTTTCAACTTATTATCTCGCCTAAACGACTTATTATCTTGTTTAAAAACGATATCTGACATTACAAGAACAGGTGGTTTACAATCACAACACATATCCAACGAAACAGTAGAAATTAAAGTTATGTTTCTAAAGCAAACAAATTAATTTACCAAAGAAAGATCTCCTTCAACATGCAATTGTTTAGTACAACTACAATTCTAGAAAATATAGATCCCTTACAAAAAAGAAAATGCATGTAAATGTTTTCACAATTTGCACGTGAGGTTATTGGATAGCAAAATATAAATCATAACACAAATTGTTGAATTAGATAAATTCCTAAATACATGTGGGCATTATTGCTAAAATCCTGGCTATGACCGTGGCGCTTGTGTCATTGAGCAAGATACTTTACTAATACTATACTTGCTTCTCTTCACCCAGGAGTACAAATGGATACGTGTTAGGATAGAAATGTTTTTATTTGTTTTATTATAGAACTTAGCTACTGTAGCGCTGAGAACGGCAATACAGAGCTGTATACTTCTCAGAGAGCTGGGACCTTTTAAAGTTTGATATTGGACCAATGCCCAGGGTTTAATAATGTAAATGACTTTGAGTATCTCTTCATCATAACACAAATTGTTCATGATTATTGAATTAGATAAAATCCTAAATAAATGTGGGCATTAATGCTAAACAAATTTCATCACGGGTTCCTTGATGGTCCCAGTGAGGTTAATGTATTGTCAAAGGTGTGTGTGTACGTTGGGGGGGGGGGGGGGTGCTCAACATTTCCAATTCCAAACTCCAGTTTTGTGTATAATTTGGGGTAATTTTGGTAATTTGGGGTGACTATATCCCTGGTCAAAAAATAATGGATGGTTGGTATTACCTTCATCGCTTATCATGTGCTCCTGAGTTTACAGAACATAATATTGTTTTAAACCATAAATGGGGCAACTATCGTCAGGCCGGGTGCTCAAGCCCAGAACTCCGAGCCGGCCGGGTGCTCAAGCCCAGAACTCTGAGCCGGCCGGGTGCGAAATTGTACATATTAAATGATAAATAGCTGCTCAGTTCGAAATAATTCAAGAAGTGTTTGATGCCATTATCAAACCAAGTAAGTTTGTTGTAAAACTGTGATATTTTTAATACCGACTTTAAATCGTTATCTTTAATTGACCTTTCCCCATTTTTAGAGAGATTATGTCATAAGAAATCTAACAATATAAAGTTTTATCATCTCAATCCAAGGTGAAAGTTTGTAAAAAGTAATTTTGACCAAACCCCTCTAAAAAAAGGCAATGTCAAATCATTTCTGACTTTTGTGTTTGTTTTCTTCAGCACATCCATATATCCACCAAAAGATGTAAATGTTTTGTTTGCTTTTTTTTTTTGGGGGGGGAGGGACTATTAATGCCTACCCCCATTGAGCGAATTGTTTTCGGTGAACAAATTGTTCATGCTTAGCCCCCCCTCGTCGAACGTGTTACATTTCACTCCTCTTCCCATTTCAATTATATCTGCTCAAAAAATTAATTATTATAGCTTTGATAATATCCAGTTCGCGTCGGGAATAAAACAGTTTTTCTGGGCCCCTGTGGCGGGTTTTTTCCCCCCACACACACGTTAATGGAAGCTTCCACAGCGGGTGGCCGGCACTTCCGAGCATGTCACCATACACGCGTGGCTCAACCGAGCATGCGTACAAATATTCCAGAGTTTCCTATGGCGTGTTTAGACGCTCTCCGATACGTGGTGCAAAAAAGAATTGCGTGTATACACGGCCTCCGACGCGAACTGGTTTTAATAGAGATATTTCTAGAGATATCTGCCCACTCCTCTTAAAGGGACATTACACCTTTAAATTTAATTAAATATTGATGATGCTATGCCAAATAATAGTAATTTATTATTTTGTAAATGTTTTCATCAAATTAAACAAATCAGTTGTCTTGTTATAAGCGACAAATGATCTAAAACACAAGCATAGATCAGTTTTTTTCAGCCAGGCGCGTCGTCAAGTGGGAGAGGGCGGAGAACACGGCTGCTTTCCCCGGTCCATTTTCTTGTTAACAAACAAACAAACAAGAAAGCAAGCAAATTTGAATCAGTTGTCTTGTTATAAGCGACAAATGACCTAAAACACAAACAAACAAGCAAGAAAGCAAGCAAGCAAACTAGATTTAGAACAAACAAATCAGGGCACAGTAAAAACTAATTTCGGAATGGTTTAGATAAATATTGTTGACAAATTAATGATTAAAAATGTATATTTTATATTATAGGAAAGAACTATAGTACTATAGTCATTATTAAAATGCATGAAACAATTTTTTTAGTAATGGGTTCATCAGGTTTGTTTTAAATGAACAGCTCTATACCACGTAGGATTCGTTCCCATAGGGCGTGCCGGTAGTTAGGTGTGGAGCTAACTTGACCGCACGGAACAAAAGTAATGCAGGAACAGCCTTAACAACAGGGTAGGCCTAAGCCCTCTTTTTTTAGAAACTGTCCACTTTAGTTTTGTGTCAGGCGCTAAATGAAAAGATTCAATTAGTAGTGTTATTTCATTGTTTAATTTTTTGATGAAATTGTTTTAATTTTTTCATTGTTTAATTTTTTGATGAAATTGTTTTAATTTGTATTATTTCTAGAATAATGATATCATACTTAAAATAATAGACTATTCCCCAAACTTGAATGATACAGACACGTTTATTTTCATTTTCATTATTTGATGAAAGATTTTAGATGGAGCATCATCTGAGCGTTTTAGATACACTTTGTATACGATCTGCGGCAATAGACACTAGTATATGCATCTGCAGATATAAATAAATAATGATACAATGAAAGAATCGACCAGTCTGTGGACAACGTTTGATAGCAGGGGCGTAGCCAGATTGGAGGGGGGTTATACCCCTCTTATCAATCCTCAGTCAGCAAAGAAACCACCAAATCAATACATCGAAGCAAACTTGTAATTTGTGTGTCCAAGGTAATTTAATTTTGGTGAAAATTTGTACGCCTTACGTTTGAGCATTAAGTACATTGGTATACGCACGTACACACAAAATAAAATTAAACTCAAACAAATTTTAGTCGATATTCAAACGCCATCATGGTTCGAGTAAAGAGGTTGAAAACAAAACACCTCAACACTTCAGACGACTTTTGGCCGAACACGGCTTTATAATGTATGAAATCATATTTCTATCAACTTCCAGTATTTTTAAATATAATTTTGCAATAAAATAACTCGGGTCTATAAAAAGTAAAGCCATCATTTTCTGATAGTGGCATGTAATGGCGCGAAATCGGCTAGACTCATTCATATGCAAATACTGGTCATAGCAAATACTGGTCATAGATTTCATCATTCATACTATTTGTGTTCCCCATCCCGCACTACATTTAAGGTTCTTAGCCCGACCTTGTCACTTTGGTACTATAAAGGCATTAGACACAAAGGTTTTGGTGGGAGGGGGCGGTAACGTTGTCTGTGACAGATCAAGGGCCGTTTAAGAAAAATGAAAATAAGACAAACAAGGAAAAAATAACAGACTTGTGTTCTGATGAATGAGTTGTCAGAATGTATAGGTTTGAATCCTGGCTATGACCGTGGCGCTTGTGTCATTGAGCAAGATACTTTACTATATTGCTTCTCTTCACCCAGGAGTACAAATGGGCACATGTTAGGATAGAAATGTTTTTTATGTGTTTTTATTATAGAATTTATAGCTACTGTAGCGCTGAGAACGGCAATACAGAGCTGTATACTTCTCAGAGAGCTGGGACCATTTAAATGTTGATATTGTACCAATGTCCAGGGTTTAATAATGTAAATGGCTTAGAGTATTTCTTCGTGATAGATTTCGTACTACTTAATTCTCTTATTATTACCATCTGAAAGTGTCTTTTTGAAAAACTACAGAGAAACATGAGGAATATTATTAGACATTTATTAATACATCTTTAATTCCAACTATAATCGCTTTATGACGTTATTGACAAGCTGTGTTAAGTATATCTGTCATATAAATGTCATGGTCACATCATGCCGACAGTATAACAAAAGCCCGCTAACTAAAAAGGCAGCACGGTGTTTATTACACGCTGAAGTTTACTCGAATAATAGTCAAGAAATAGCGCCTATTGGCAGTTAGCTTCCTGAATCAAATCGCTTCTATCTGGTTTTGCATGTTTATTTTTTCTGCATTAACACTGTTGGTTTGTTTTCATTGTTCGTGTTAGTGGAAACTACCAAGGCCTAACGCATCAGCATCATATAAACCCTAATAGATGGTTAATTCAATGAATTATTAACCCGTCAAAATCAATATCACTCGGTACTGATGCTTGTCTATTTAGTTTATTTATTTAGTTTATTTATTTAGTTTATTTATTTTGTTTGTTACATATTAGTGGCCTGAAAAAGACTCAAAATAACTTAACGAAGTAATATAAATATTGGAGCGGGTAAAACTTTACTCCGCTAGAGATTACATCAAAAATAATTAATGGCTTTTAACAAAATAGTACATAAATCAAAGGAATTAACATTATGGAGGATATTTGTAACCATCAAAACAGGAAATAATTATCCGCTCTGAGAAAAGGTGATATATGTCGCAAAAATTTTAAATTGAGTTGTATATATGGCTGGAAAGCACACAACATAAGCTTTAATTTGGTATATGGTAGAGCTCTGTAGCCCTTACCGTTATGGAGATAATTGCGTATTTGCATATTGATAATTTCCATGATGACTGATTTACATAACAGAGAAAACGGCCTTTGAAATGTTTTGCGTCGTTGAAAAATGATGCTGAAAAGCTCACATTAATTCCACCTAGCAACGAACATGTTCCTGTAATGCCATCTGTTTGAAATTTTCGTGGGTGATTTGTTAATATTTTTCCATTGAGGTTACAATTTTTTAAAGATTTTACTCGTTCAGATCATTAGCTTTAATTAATTTGCATAATCATTAAAATATTTTTTGGTGTAAAATAAAGGAATAGAGTGTACAACTTAGTACATTACGTACATTTAAAAAAGGGGGAAATTACCATGGTGTAGGCTTATGATGGAACTTTGTTTGAATCTGGTACTCTATTAATATTTTATCTTATTGCATACATTAAAATTTAATTTAAAAATAAATTAATTAAAAAATTAATTTAAAAAAAAATTTAAATTTTTATTTTTTCCCCCGATACCCAAAACTAAATTTTATGAGTTAAAAAAATTACTTGAGAAATTCTTACTAAACCCAAACTAAGTAACAAAGACTATTACTCAAAGAAAGAATATCAAGGAAACAAAAACGCTGGGAACATGGGCCGCCGCGGTAAAGCTCGCAACTGCAGTTGAAATCCCCGGCCTTTACGCGGTCGGCATCACACTCGAGGGCACCATTACTTTCTCTTTCATCCTCGAAGGGAACAATGTCCACAACTAACATTGGTTGGTCTGGGGTCAATTGGGTCATTTTCTTCGTCATTTTCACTAACAGTAACACTGTCAATGTCACTGCCGTCACTCGATTCAGAGGACTCGTCGTCATGCATCGACATCGTCGCCCATGAAATAATCATTCACAAATACAACGATCTCATCTTCAATACCGTGAAGGTTGGCATCACGAATTTCGTTTAATGCATCGGCAAAACAACGATCCTTCGAACACATTATTACGAAGATATACTAAAGAAAATACAAAACTAAAATTGTGGAAAATACGATACTTTGAGAAAGATTGTAACGTTAGTTTCTAAATCGAACAGCCACGTAAACAACGAAAGAGTGAAGCATGCGCTGCAAGCTAAATTGGCACTAGTGCGCATGCGCTGTAGCCAGTATGGGCCGTGTTGTACACACGTGTTACGAGATCGCGACACCCGTAGCAACAAGGGGTAGTTTGTTTATCAATTTCTTTCTTCGTAGCTCATTTGCATCTGACCTATGGCCTAAAGCATAACCAAATTTGGAAATAGTGGATGTCAAGCTATCAGACGATACCAAACTTTACATGGTGGGTATAGAAGAATTTCGTAACCGAAGGACAAATCATGGCCTTTTGTCCCGCGTAACGTACTCAGTCTAAAACAAAACAAGACAACAATGCACACAAAATGATGGATTTTTTTCACTTTATTCATGGAAATAAACATTTCTGTGAATGAAATCTGAAAAAATAGAAATCAAAGATACAATACAAGACAACAACAAAAAATCAAATCTGCAATAATTTTTCACCTTCTCAACATGGAATGGCCCATTGTGCATTAATGCATAGCGCGACTTATATCACCTTTTCTCAGAGCGGTACACTCGAAGGGTACACATGGTTTTGTTTTTCGTGTACAGGTCAGTGAAAGATTCTTTTGTTAGTCTGTTACGTTCAAAAAGGATGATTTTTTTTAAATTTGCCTTTTTATTTCATGATAATGTTGTATCCTTTGTTGGACACATTTTCGAAAACGACCTTTACATCTGAAAAGCCATATTTCCCTGATCATTTTACTGACGAGATCAAGTTTTCCCCTAATATTCTAGCACAGTCATTCAATTAGTACTGATTATTATCCCAGTATTTTTTATAAAGTAATGATTCAACAGAAATCCAGGCTTCTTGGTGTTTTGTGCAGTAAATGAATAGATGCTCAATTGTATCTGGTTCGCTGTCACATAAGGGGCAGATGTCATTGGCAGTGATTTTCTTTTATGAAGAAGGCTTTAGTGGGAGAATCCTGTGTTTTATCTTAATAAACAAGAGGTCTTTGTCCTCATTATCAAGTAATGTATTGCTATGATTATTTTTCCAAACTGTTTTCCAGTCAATTTCTGTACGGTACAAATTATTTTGCCATTTCTCTTGAACTAGCGGGTAACAGCATTTTTCATAACAGCACTTTGATAATTATTTTTGGCAGTAGTATCGGAGATAGGAATTCCAATTTCTTGGTTTTGGTTCCATATACTAAGCCAGCAGGCAATTTGATTCATAGGCCCACTTCTTGTTTCCTCAATAAGATAACGTCTTTGAACAATATAATTCCAGCTACTTTGAGAGCAGGACTATTCATAGGTTTATTGTTCCCGGTGACAATATACTGCATTTTATTTACTCTAGGACCCAGTTGTCTTCTAAAGTAACTTCATGACCGAAACAGATCCCTAAAATTTTTAATTTGGGAAAATGACATGGTTTCTCTTGTCGGGATCGCCACTTTCCCAACCACAGACCTTTAGATTTAGTCACATTGATTTTAGATCCACAAAATATCCATTATTTGAAAATATTTTAAGATGTAAAAGTTTCAATTGCATGGATAGTGGCCCACCTGGTCAATCATCCATTAGAAGGAGGGGGATTTTCGACAGTTTTGCCTGCGAACCTACGTGTATCTTCTATGATTGGTCCATCCTTGTTTGGGAGCAGACATATGTGTGTAGTTTGTACATATATAAATATAAAAGCAATCTGACCACTCGTGTAGTCACCAGAGGGGCCCAAAAATGGGTACGTGTTAGGATAGAAATGTTTTTTATTTGTTTTTATTATAGAATTTATAGCTACTGTAGCGCTGAGGACGGCAATACAGAGCTGTATACTTCTCAGAGAGATGAGACATTTTAAAGTTTGATATTGGACCAATGACCAGGGTTTAATAATGTAAATGGCTTAGAGTATTTCTTCGTGATAGATTTCGTACTACTTAATTTTCTTATTATTACCATCGACTGAAAGTGTCTTTTTGAAAAATTACAGAGAAACATGAGGAATATTATTAGACATTTTAAAACATCTTTAATTCCAACTATAATCGCTTTATGACGTTATTGACACGCTGTGTTAAGCATAATTATATCTGTCATATAAATGTTATGGTCACATCATGCCGACAGTATAACAAAAGCCCGCTAACTAAAAAGGCAGCACGGTGTTTATTACACGCTGAAGTTTAATCGAATAATAGTCAAGAAATAGCGCCTATATTGGCAGTTAGCTTCCTGAATCAAATCGCTTAATATCTGGTTTTGCATGTTTATTTTTTTTCTGCATTAACACTGTTGGTTTGTTTTCATTATTCATGTTAGTGGAAACTACCAAGGCCTAACGCATCAGCATCATATAAACCCTCATAGATGGTTAATGCAATGAACTATTATCCCGTCAAAATCGATATCACTCGGTACTAATGCTTATTAATTTATTTATTTAGTTTATTTATTTAGTTTAATTATTTTGTTTGTACATATTGGTGGCCTGAAAAACACTCAAAATAACTTAACGAGGCAATATAAATTTTTGAGCGGGCAAAACATTACTCCGCTAGAAATTACATCAAAAATAATTAATGGCTTTTAACAGTATGGTACATAAATCAAAGGAATTAACATTATGGAGGATATTTGTAACCATCAAAACAGGAAATTATTATATATGGAAAACGACTTTTTCCACTCGAAGGGTACACATGGCTTTGTTTTTCGTGTACAGGTCAGTGAAAGGTTCTTTTGTTAGTCTATTACGTTCAAAAAGAATGAATTTTTTTAATTTGCCTTTTTATTTCATGATAACGTTGTATTCTTTGTTGGACACATTCTCGAGAACGACCTTTACATTTGAAAAGCCATATTTCCCTGATCATTGTACTAACGTGATCAAGTTTTTCCCCTAATATTCTAGCACAGTCATTCAATTAGTACTGATTATTATCCCAGTATTTTTTTAAAGTAATGATTCAACAGAAATCCAGGCTTCTTGTTTTTTGTGCAGTAAATGAATAGATGTTCCTGTGTTTTATCTTAAACCAGAGGTCTTTGTCCTCATTATCAAGTAATGTATTGCTATGATTATTTTTCCAAACTGTTTTCCAGTAAATTTCTGTACGGTACAAATTATTTTGCCATTTCTCTTGAAAAAGCGGGGTAACAGCATTTTTCATAACAGCACTTTGATAATTATTTTTGACAGTAGTATCGGAGATAGGAATTCCAATTTCTTGGTTTTGGTTCCATATACTAAGCCAGCAGGCAATTTGATTCATAGGCCCACTTCTTGTTTCCTCAATAAGATAACGTCTTTGAACAATATAATTCCAGCTGTATTGAGAGCAGGACTGTTCATAGGTTTATTGTTCCCGGTGACAATATACTACTCTAGGACCCAGTTCTAAAGTAACTTCATGACCGAAACAGATCCCTCAAATTTTTAATTTGGGAAAATTACATGGTTTCTCTTGTCGGGATCGCCACTTTCCCATCCACATACCTTTAGATGTATTCACATTAATTTTAGATCCACAAAATACACATTATTTGAAAATATTTCAAGATGTAAAAGTTTCAGTTGCATGGATAGTGGCCCACCTGGTCAACCATCCATTAGAAGGAGGGGGATTTTTGACTTTTTTGCCTGCGAACCGACGTGTATCTTCTATGATTGGTCCATCCTTGTTTGGGGGCAGACATATGTGTGTAGTTTGTACATATATAAATATAAAAGCAATCTGACCACTCGTGTGGTCACCAGAGGGGCCCAAAAATGCCAAAAACTTTACATCAGCTCAATTGTGGGTTTTGAAGGACACTTAATCTGAAACTGATATGTTATATACTACTTTTGACAGAAGATTGGGTGTGACAATTTACAGCGAAACATCGTCACCCAATTTTGAGATATAGGCCTCTGAAAATTCCCAAAAATTCACCGACGCCGACTGAGGGAGAAAAAGGGAGCGTGGCTATATTTTTCAGGGGCCCATATCTCGGAAATGACTTGGAGTTGGAAGCAAAAAAATGTTCATTACTCCCATAGAGGTATGATTGAAAATAAAAATCAGCAAAATCTGATTCGGTCACTGACAAAATTTCAAAAATTTAGAAATAAGGCAAAATACCCATTTAATTCATTTCACAAAATAAGTATAAGAGAGCGACTCTGAATATAAGGGTGCGAGATTTACAATGCCTTTATTCTCGATATGATAAGACTGATTTTTTTGTTTTAAGTATAAGAGAGCGAGTCTAAATAGAAGAGTGCGAGATTTACAATAGTTTTATTCTCGCAATGATGAGACTGATTTTAGTTTAAGTATAAGAGAGCGAGTCTGAATATAAGAGTGCGAGATTTACAATAGTTTTATTCTCGTTATGATAACTCTGATTTTAGTTTAAGTATAAGAGAGCGAGTCTGAATATAAGAGTGCGATATTTACAATAGTTTTATTCTCGTTATGATAACACTGATTTTAGTTTAAGTATAAGAGAGCGAGTCTGAATATAAGAGTGCGAGATTTACAATGCCTTCATTCTCGTTATGATAACACTGATTTTAGTTTAAGTATAAGAGAGCGAGTCTGAATATAAGGGTGCGAGATTTACAATGCCTTTATTCTCGCTATGATAAGACTGATTTTTTTGTTTTAAGTATAAGAGAGCGAGTCTGAATATAAGAGTGCGAGATTTACAATGCCTTTATTCTCGCTATGATGAGACTGATTTTTTTCTTTTAAGTATAAAAGAGCGAGTCTGAATATAAGAGTGCGAGATTTACAATGCCTTTATTCTCGCTATGATGAGACTGATTTTTTGTTTTAAGTATAAGAGAGCGAGTCTGAATATAAGAGTGCGATATTTACAATAGTTTTATTCTCGTTATGATAACACTGATTTTAGTTTAAGTATAAGAGAGCGAGTCTGAATATAAGGGTGCGAGATTTACAATGCCTTTATTCTCGCTATGATAAGACTGATTTTTTTGTTTTAAGTATAAGAGAGCGAGTCTGAATATAAGAGTGCGAGATTTACAATAGTTTTATTCTCGTTATGATAACTCTGATTTTAGTTTACGTATAAGAGAGCGAGTCTGAATATAAGAGTGCGATATTTACAATAGTTTTATTCTCGTTATGATAACACTGATTTTAGTTTATGTATAAGAGAGCGAGTCTGAATATAAGGGTGCGAGATTTACAATGCCTTTATTCTCGCTATAAGACTGATTTTTTTGTTTTAAGTATAAGAGAGCGAGTCTGAATATAAGAGTGCGAGATTTTTTTTTCTTTTTTTTTTCGTAAAAGTGGAGTTTAAAACTCCATTTATTCAACAATCATATACATACATTCATTACAACACACCATATTACGTTAAATAAATATACATATGTACAAAAATAAAAATTAAATACAGTAAGGTGTAGTAAAATAATGGTGTCAATTATACAACAAGGAACATAATCATGAACACTAAATATCAAATAATCATGACGGAAAATAGATACGGAAACGAAGGCTCATGCACCCCGAATGACAAACGATGATAAACAAATCATGCAAAATCAATCAATATATAAATACACAACAAAGAACATAAATCATGAACACTAAATATCGAATAATCATGTCGGAAAATACAAATAAATATGGAAAAGGCTCATGCAAAATGAATGACAAACAGGGTGATAAACAAGTCATGCAAATTCAATCAATCAATTAATTAATCAATCAATATATAAATAATAATAATAAAGTAAACTATTTAGAAACGAACACTCATCAGGTTATCCTAAAAACAAAATATATACAAACGAAATGCAAAACAATCAATCAAATTAGACACATGCATAGTAAATAACAATAGCAGTAGTACATTAATTAAATTAAATTAACAATAAAACAATTAACAATTATTCAAATATTAGCACACACAAAAGGAATCATGGAAATCCAGAAATATAAACAATATTGACAAACAAAAATCAAAATCAGAATCCAAGTTAGAAACAGAATCTCAGGTTATCGCCTTCGAAGAAACAAAGGGCAGAATTTCTATTATAAATGAAACGGAAAACATTATCAGGTAATCGCAACTTTTCCAAAAGAATAAATTTCCTCAAACTACATTGGTACATGCGAAGAATATCCAGGTTATAACTATTGCTTTGATCGATAAGTTTACATCTGATTTTCCAAATAGTTCTGTGAAGTCTACTAATAAGTAATAAACAAATATCCTTTTTCAAACCCACCCCCAAAATTCTGCAAATATCCGATAGGGTAAAAGTCATATCTTTGTTATATTTCTTTATGATATTCTCGACAAAAACCCAGGCATTCGTATGTTTAGTGCAATTAATAAATAGGTGTTCGATGGTTTCTTTACTAGCTTTGCACAAGAGACAAAGATTATCGTCAGTAATTCCCCATTTTTCAAGTTTGTCTTTGGTCGGCAGTATCCTATGTTTCAGTTTAAACCACATGTCATTGTCCCAGACATCCATAAATTCGTATTTGTTCTGTAACCAGATTTGATTCCAATTAATATTACTAACTTTAAAGAAAAAACTCCACTCTTCTTAAGCAGTGGGCGTGATTAGATTTCTGTTGATCAGAATATTATAGATAACCTTCACATTTATATTGGTTAAATCAATAACAGTATCTTTATTATTAAAGGTAACCTTATTCAAAAAGTGGTTCGGTGGTCCTTCTCTGGATTCATTTATATAATCTTTTTTAATGTTTCTGTTTAAGCCTGCCATAATGCGGCCGGCATTTACGGGCAAAATAGCACACGAATCAGCAATTTTCTTGAAAGAAAACAACTGGCCATCTTGGGTAATATCTTTAAGGTGGATAATTCCCCGAGGTTTCAAAATTTTGGAGTCTAGGGCTTTTTCTTGGTTGCCAGTAATAATCGTGTTGTTCCACAGAGGTAAGTTACCCGTTTCATTGACGCACGAGACAAAAGTATCAATAATAGCTCCGGATTTTTTAAAATTTACAATAAGATCTTTATAGTAAGGCTGGGCCGTGGAGACAATAGCTTTAGGGGAATTGAAAACGTACCAGTCAAGTTGGCTTTCACCACTGGCTTGCGAAATACAATAACTAAACAAGGGTTTCCATTTACCGGAACTTTCGCGAAATTTACGTAGAGTATTAATTTTCAAAGCTTGTAATTTACATTTGACGTCAATAACGCCGGTACCTCCGTTTTCGGGGGGCCCGCAAATAACACTTCTTTGATCTTATCGGTTTTCCGTTCCAAAGGAACGACCACTTAATTTTCTCCATTTTCGAGATATACACTTCAGGACAATCCAAAACCGAACCAAAATATGAGAGTCCAGCTCCAAAAAAACTATTAATAACTATAGACTTACCTTTCAAGGTAAGATCCCTAGTTTTCCATATATTGAGTTTTTTTTCCATTTTACTAATCCTAGGTTCCCAGCCGAATTATCATCATTCCCGAAATAAATTCCCAATATTTTAAGGTGATCATTGACCCACGAGAAACCCCCCGGCTTATCTTTTCTATCTTTCCATTTCCCCAACCATAACCCCTGAGATTTCCCTACATTAATTTTAGACCCAGACCCCCCACTATAAACAGTAAAAACTTCGTCCAAAACATCAAAATCATTATCATTAGTAAGAAAAATCGTAGTGTCGTCGGCGTGCTGGATTAAATTCAAAATCTGACTACTATCTGGAAGAACAAAACCTTTGACATTATTATTATTTCTGATCAGACAAGCCAACCCTTCAGCACAAATTGTATACAGCAAGGGAGAAAGGGGACATCCCTGCCTAATTCCCAGGTCACCCTGAAGGTTTCCGTAAGAAAATTGTTAATTATAATAGAACTGCTCGAGGTTACTATAGGGTTCGCACCCACCTAATAAGCCCATTTGGAATTCCCATTTTATTCATAATGCCAAACATGTAAACCCACTCTATCCTATCAAATGCCTTTTCCTGGTCAATACTTAGTAGAGCCCCTGTTTCCCTCGTTGTTGATATAATAAATACTATCCCTAAAGGGTCATTAAATTGTCGTGAATATTTCTTCCCGTGACTCCGCAAGATTGGTCGTCGCCAATAATAAGGGGCATAATTTTCTTTAATTTATTATGACTTTTGAAATAATCTTATAATCCACATTTAAAAGACTAATAGGCCTCCAATTCTTTAGGTTATTACGCTCTCCCCTATTTTTAAAAATTAAGCGGATAAGCGCAATATTCATTGAATCAGGGAGACGATCATTTTTTAAACATTCATTGGCCACTTCAATAAAATCAAATTTAATGACTGGCCAGAAAAGTTGATAGAATTCGACTGTCAATCCATCCAACCCAGGGGATTTATCTCTTTTCATGTGATTAAGGGCAAAGGATAATTCGTTTTCGTCAAGATCTTTTTCGAGATCGTCAATGACGTCATCATCGAAAGAAACGAAGTTAACATTATCAAGAATAGTGCCATAATTTTCATTAGATATCTCTTCGCTCGTGTACAGATTTTCATAAAAGGAATTTGCATACTCACACATAGAAAATGTATCTGCATAAAATTTACCATCACCATCAACTAAATTGGTTAAAATGTTATCGTTATTTCTTTGTTTTTCCATGCGACGAAAGAAATTAGTTGGTTTCTCACCCGTTATTTTATTAATTTGACACCTGACCCTAAACTTTTCCAAGTCCTCGAGCTCGTAAGCTTTTATTGTATTTTCGATTTCGGAAATGACATTAGGATCGGAATGGGGGTCGTTGATGAGTCTAGTCAGATTATTTTGAAGTTCATTCTTATATCTTTTTTCTTTATTATATTTTTCGGAACCAAAATTCTTAATGATTTCTTTTAGTTTGCATTTCCCGTGGTCCCACCATTCCAAAAGATTGCCGTAAATATATTTTTGGGTTTTCCAATAGTACCAAAAATACTTTATACGTTGGGCACATTGTTCGTCCCGCAGTAATTGATTATTGCAGATCCATCTGCCTGGGCCTAAATTAATATCACGTTTTTCAAATCTGCTAATAACGGCGAAGTGATCAGAAAGGCCTATGGAACTAACGCTAGCGTTTGACAAGAGACAATACAACGAACGGGATATAAAAATATAATCGAGCCTGCTTTCTTTTAAACCCCTGTGGTAAAAGTATACCCCAAATCATCCGGATAAAGATTCCTGTAAGTATCAATTATATCATGATTGGTGATGAGGTTTTCAATTCTATAACGCTTTTATCTGTATTATTGTCATAATCAAGTTGGCAATTAAAATCTCCGGCAATTAACCAATTGTCACCTTCGTAAAGGTACTTATTTAGAATTTGAAAAAGTCTTTCTATACATCTGATTAGGGCATATATATTCAAAATACTATGAGTGCCTTTCCATAAAATGTCACAGGTAATCAATCTTCCCTCGTCATCTTTATCTAAATTATCCAGTTTTATCTCTGATTTGCGCGATGCCAGAATAGCTACTCCTAGAATTACTTTCCCCATGATTAAAGGCCATTTCCCTCCCATTGTTTAATCCAAGAACCCTCGTCCTCCCTAGTACTGTGTGTTTCCTGAAGACAGATGATATCATATTTCTCTCTATTTAAATGGGTTGAATAAAATTTCCTTTTTGGTCATTTCGAAGCCTGTTAACATTTAAAGTGGCTATTCTGAGCATCGCGAAAATCAAAATGTAATAAATCATGAATTACAGGAGTAAACTTACGTAGCTCTGCCCCTTCCCCGTCCCCGTTGGCTCGGCTGACTGGATGGTTCAGATTGCGAATCTTCATCCACCTTACGCGTCCAGGAGATGCGCTTCTTCCGCTGTCGTTGCACTCCTCCCCTCATGTAGATCACGTAATCCTCCCCTTTTTGACTCTGCGAAGACTCTTGCTGTGATTTTGCTTGCTCCTTTCCCTCGTCTGGCTCTCCTCCCGATTTCTCGTTATCACTATCTTCCTTCTCTTCTGTATTCTTCCTCTTCCTCGTTTCACCTTTGGCGACACTCTCGTCCCAAAAACCTTGGAGTTTTCGCTTCAGTTTAGGTGGTGGCGTCTTAATCACCTCACTAAATGACTTCTTGGTGGTCTGTGGTGTGGCCGCGATGCCGCTTCCCCCTGCTTCATCGTGCTTCTCTTCTTCCTTGGTCTGTGGTGCCGTCTCGGTCTGTGGTGCCGTCTCGGTCTGTGGTGTCGTCTCGGTCTGTGATGTCGTCTCGGTCTGTGGTGTCATCTCGGTCTGGCCGGCATCGGCATTATCTTTCTCGAGCTCTTCGTTTTCGCTCTCCGCTTCCTCCTCGCGCTGCTCGCCCACTGACATATCTTCACTGAGGCCGTCTTCTTCTTCCTGTCGGTCGTCTCGCCTTTTCTCTTCATCATCACCAGACACCGGGTCCCTGTCATCCCTCCTAACTCGGGATCAGGCGGAGGGATGACCAAGATTGGGGTCTGATTCCCCTCCTCGTCGTCGTCAAACCTATCGCCGTCGACGCTACCATCATCTACTTCTCGCGATGATGTTGATCGTGCCATGATGCTCGGTGATAAAACTACAGACGAAACATCGTCCTCGGAACTGACAATCTCGGGCGAAGTGGCCTGGTTGACTGCACACTTACAAGTTTTCTCCTGGCCACGGTAGCGTACCGGGAGATTGAATCCTCCAACTTTGATGTAGCTGGGGACTGGTTTCTGCAAATTGCGAATGAGAATGCTCCGGACTCGGTTTTCGATTGATTCGTCAAAATCGTGCGTCTGTCTTCGAAGGTTCACTACTGTGCCGAATTGCATCAACGCGTTCCGTACAACTTCGTCAGCCATTTCGTAGGGCGCCTTGATATAAATCACAATGGAATTTTTGTAGACTTACTCTCTCGCATTGGATTAGGGTCTTTTTGGAGAATCATCCTTGCAGAGTTATTCTTTCAGTGTCCTTTTCGTTGTTGAATGTTACATGTACCATCCGTTTTCCCAATGGGGCGATACACTTGACTGAATCCACCGTGCCTAGCAGCTCTTTCTTCACAGCACAATACACTTCGTTAGCATTCACTTCTCGGAGATGGTTTACTTTAAATCTTATTGTGTTGGGTCGACGAAGCGTAGGTCGCTGTGGTGGTCTGTAGCCTGACGCCATGGTATCAAGATGGCTGCCCCCTATACGGACAACGATGACGGTGATCCAAATAAATTGGATGGCCAAAAATGGCCAGAATTCTTGTCCAAACGTCTCCCTGTTGAGCTTGGTCGGTGTATACTCAAACGAAGAAGACGATGATACACTTTTCTAAATAGTAACCACTTGTAAAGAGTAAAAAAGCTGCAATTCTCTGGAGCGCGATGTGCAACACGTCTTGCCTTTATTCTCGCTATGATGAGACTGATTTTTTGTTTAAGTATAAGAGAGCGAGTCTGAATATAAGAGTGCGAGATTTACAATGCCTTTATTCTCGCTATGATAAGACTGATTTTTTGTTTAAGTATAAGAGAGCGAGTCTGAATATAAGAGTGCGAGATTTACAATGCCTTTATTCTCGCTATGATAAGACTGATTGTTTTGTTTTAAGTATAAGAGAGCGAGTCTGAATATAAGAGTGCGAGATTTACAATGCCTTTATTCTCACTATGATGAGACTGATTTTTTTGTTTTAAGTATAAGAGAGCGAGTCTGAATATAAGAGTGCGAGATTTACAATGCCTTTATTCTCGCTATTATGAGACTGATTTTTTTGTTTTAAGTATATATAAGAGAGCGAGTCTGAATATAAGAGTGCGAGATTTACAATGCCTTTATTCTCGCTATGATAAGACTGATTTTTTGTTTAAGTACAGTATAAGAGAGCGAGTCTGAATATAAGAGTGCGAGATTTCCAATGCCTTTATTCTCGCTATGATAAGACTGATTGTTTTGTTTTAAGTATAAGAGAGCGAGTCTGAATATAAGAGTGCGAGATTTACAATGCCTTTATTCTCACTATGATGAGACTGATTTTTTGTTTTAAGTATAAGAGAGCGAGTCTGAATATAAGAGTGCGAGATTTACAATGCCTTTGTTCTCGCTATTATGAGACTGATTTTTTTGTTTTAAGTATATATAAGAGAGCGAGTCTGAATATAAGAGTGCGAGATTTACAATGCCTTTATTCTCACTATGATGAGACTGATTTTTTTGTTTTAAGTATAAGAGAGCGAGTCTGAATATAAGAGTGCGAGATTTACAATGCCTTTATTCTCGCTATTATGAGACTGATTTTTTTGTTTTAAGTATATATAAGAGAGCGAGTCTGAATATAAGAGTGCGAGATTTACAATGCCTTTATTCTCGCTATGATAAGACTGATTTTTTGTTTAAGTACAGTATAAGAGAGCGAGTCTGAATATAAGAGTGCGAGATTTCCAATGCCTTTATTCTCGCTATGATAAGACTGATTGTTTTGTTTTAAGTATAAGAGAGCGAGTCTGAATATAAGAGTGCGAGATTTACAATGCCTTTATTCTCACTATGATGAGACTGATTTTTTTGTTTTAAGTATAAGAGAGCGAGTCTGAATATAAGAGTGCGAGATTTACAATGCCTTTGTTCTCGCTATTATGAGACTGATTTTTTTGTTTTAAGTATATATAAGAGAGCGAGTCTGAATATAAGAGTGCGAGATTTACAATGCCTTTATTCTCGCTATGATAAGACTGATTTTTTGTTTAAGTACAGTATAAGAGAGCGAGTCTGAATATAAGAGTGCGAGATTTCCAATGCCTTTATTCTCGCTATGATAAGACTGATTTTTTGTTTAAGTAAAGAGAGCGAGTCTGAATATAAGAGTGAGATTTACAATGCCTTTATTCTCGCTATGATAAGACTGATTTTTTGTTTAAGTACAGTATAAGAGAGCGAGTCTGAATATAAGAGTGCGAGATTTACAATGCCTTTATTCTCACTATGATGAGACTGATTTTTTGTTTTAAGTATAAGAGAGCGAGTCTGAATATAAGAGTGCGAGATTTACAATGCCTTTGTTCTCGCTATTATGAGACTGATTTTTTTGTTTTAAGTATATATAAGAGAGCGAGTCTGAATATAAGAGTGCGAGATTTACAATGCCTTTATTCTCGCTATGATAAGACTGATTTTTTGTTTAAGTACAGTATAAGAGAGCGAGTCTGAATATAAGAGTGCGAGATTTCCAATGGCTTTATTCTCGCTATGATAAGACTGATTTTTTGTTTAAGTAAAAGAGAGCGAGTCTGAATATAAGAGTGCGAGATTTACAATGCCTTTATTCTCGCTATGATAAGACTGATTTTTTGTTTTAAGTATAAGAGAGCGAGTCTGAATATAAGAGTGCGAGATTTACAATGCCTTTATTCTCGCTATGATAAGACTGATTGTTTTGTTTTAAGTATAAGAGAGCGAGTCTGAATATAAGAGTGCGAGATTTACAATGCCTTTATTCTCACTATGATGAGACTGATTTTTTTGTTTTAAGTATAAGAGAGCGAGTCTGAATATAAGAGTGCGAGATTTACAATGCCTTTATTCTCGCTATTATGAGACTGATTTTTTTGTTTTAAGTATATAGGCCTATAAGAGAGCGAGTCTGAATATAAGAGTGCGAGATTTACAATGCCTTTATTCTCGCTATGATAAGACTGATTTTTTGTTTAAGTACAGTATAAGAGAGCGAGTCTGAATATAAGAGTGCGAGATTTCCAATGCCTTTATTCTCGCTATGATAAGACTGATTTTTTGTTTAAGTAAAAGAGAGCGAGTCTGAATATAAGAGTGCGAGATTTACAATGCCTTTATTCTCGCTATGATAAGACTGATTTTTTTATTTTAAGTATAAGAGAGCGAGTCTGAATATAAGAGTGCGAGATTTACAATGCCTTTATTCTCGTTATGATAAGACTGATTTTAGTTTAAGTAGGCCTATAAGAGAGCGAGTCTGGATGTAAGGGTGCGAGACTGCCTTTATTCTCGCTATGATGAGACTGATTTTTTTTGTTTTAAGTATAAGAGAGCGAGTCTGAATATAAGAGTGCGAGATTTACAATGCCTTTATTCTCGCTATGATAAGACTGATTTTTTTGTTTTAAGTATAAGAGAGCGAGTCTGAATATAAGAGTGCGAGATTTACAATAGTTTTATTCTCGCTATGATGAGACTGATTATAGTTTAAGTATAAGAGAGCGAGTCTGAATATAAGAGTGCGAGATTTACAATGCCTTCATTCTCGTTATGATAAGACTGATTTTAGTTTAAGTATAAGAGAGCGAGTCTGGATGTAAGGGTGCGAGATTTACAATGCCTTTATTCTCGCTATGATGAGACTGATTTTTTTTGTTTTAAGTATAAGAGAGCGAGTCTGAATATAAGAGTGCGAGATTTACAATGCCTTTATTCTCGCTATGATAAGACTGATTTTTTGCTTTTAAGTATAAGAGAGCGAGTCTGAATATAAGAGTGCGAGATTTACAATGCCTTTATTCTCGCTATGATAAGACTGATTTTTTGTTTAAGTATAAGAGAGCAAGTCTGAATATAAGAGTGCGAGATTTACAATAGTTTTATTCTCGCTATGATGAGACTGATTTTAGTTTAAGTATAAGAGAGCGAGTCTGAATATAAGAGTGCGAGATTTACAATGCCATTATTCTCGCTATGATGAGACTGATTTTTTTGTTTTAAGTATAAGAGAGCGAGTCTGAATATAAGAGTGCGAGATTTACAATAGTTTTATTCTCGCTATGATGAGACTGATTTTAGTTTAAGTATAAGAGAGCGAGTCTGAATATAAGAGTGCGAGATTTACAATGCCATTATTCTCGCTATGATGAGACTGATTTTTTTGTTTTAAGTATAAGAGAGCGAGTCTGAATATAAGAGTGCGAGATTTACAATAGTTTTATTCTCGTTATGATAACACTGATTTTAGTTTAAGTATAAGAGAGCGAGTCTGGATGTAAGGGTGCGAGATTTACAATGCCTTTATTCTCGCTATGATAAGACTGATTTTAGTTTAAGTATAAGAGAGCGAGATTTACAATGCCTTCATTCTCGTTATGATAAGACTGATTTTAGTTTAAGTATAAGAGAGCGAGTCTGGATGTAAGGGTGCGAGATTTACAATGCCTTTATTCTCACTATGATGAGACTGATTTTTTTGTTTTAAGTATAAGAGAGCGAGTCTGAATATAAGAGTGCGAGATTTACAATGCCTTTGTTCTCGCTATTATGAGACTGATTTTTTTGTTTTAAGTATATATAAGAGAGCGAGTCTGAATATAAGAGTGCGAGATTTACAATGCCTTTATTCTCGCTATGATAAGACTGATTTTTTGTTTAAGTACAGTATAAGAGAGCGAGTCTGAATATAAGAGTGCGAGATTTCCAATGCCTTTATTCTCGCTATGATAAGACTGATTTTTTGTTTAAGTAAAAGAGAGCGAGTCTGAATATAAGAGTGCGAGATTTACAATGCCTTTATTCTCGCTATGATAAGACTGATTTTTTGTTTAAGTACAGTATAAGAGAGCGAGTCTGAATATAAGAGTGCGAGATTTACAATGCCTTTATTCTCACTATGATGAGACTGATTTTTTGTTTTAAGTATAAGAGAGCGAGTCTGAATATAAGAGTGCGAGATTTACAATGCCTTTGTTCTCGCTATTATGAGACTGGTTTTTTTGTTTTAAGTATATATAAGAGAGCGAGTCTGAATATAAGAGTGCGAGATTTACAATGCCTTTATTCTCGCTATGATAAGACTGATTTTTTGTTTAAGTACAGTATAAGAGAGCGAGTCTGAATATAAGAGTGCGAGATTTCCAATGGCTTTATTCTCGCTATGATAAGACTGATTTTTTGTTTAAGTAAAAGAGAGCGAGTCTGAATATAAGAGTGCGAGATTTACAATGCCTTTATTCTCGCTATGATAAGACTGATTTTTTGTTTTAAGTATAAGAGAGCGAGTCTGAATATAAGAGTGCGAGATTTACAATGCCTTTATTCTCGCTATGATAAGACTGATTGTTTTGTTTTAAGTATAAGAGAGCGAGTCTGAATATAAGTGCGAGATTTACAATGCCTTTATTCTCACTATGATGAGACTGATTTTTTTGTTTTAAGTATAAGAGAGCGAGTCTGAATATAAGAGTGCGAGATTTACAATGCCTTTATTCTCGCTATTATGAGACTGATTTTTTTGTTTTAAGTATATAGGCCTATAAGAGAGCGAGTCTGAATATAAGAGTGCGAGATTTACAATGCCTTTATTCTCGCTATGATAAGACTGATTTTTTGTTTAAGTACAGTATAAGAGAGCGAGTCTGAATATAAGAGTGCGAGATTTCCAATGCCTTTATTCTCGCTATGATAAGACTGATTTTTTGTTTAAGTAAAAGAGAGCGAGTCTGAATATAAGAGTGCGAGATTTACAATGCCTTTATTCTCGCTATGATAAGACTGATTTTTTTATTTTAAGTATAAGAGAGCGAGTCTGAATATAAGAGTGCGAGATTTACAATGCCTTTATTCTCGTTATGATAAGACTGATTTTAGTTTAAGTAGGCCTATAAGAGAGCGAGTCTGGATGTAAGGGTGCGAGATTTACAATGCCTTTATTCTCGTTATGATAAGACTGATTTTAGTTTAAGTAGGCCTATAAGAGAGCGAGTCTGGATGTAAGGGTGCGAGATTTACAATGCCTTTATTCTCGCTATGATGAGACTGATTTTTTTTGTTTTAAGTATAAGAGAGCGAGTCTGAATATAAGAGTGCGAGATTTACAATGCCTTTATTCTCGCTATGATAAGACTGATTTTTTGCTTTTAAGTATAAGAGAGCGAGTCTGAATATAAGAGTGCGAGATTTACAATGCCTTTATTCTCGCTATGATAAGACTGATTTTTTGTTTAAGTATAAGAGAGCAAGTCTGAATATAAGAGTGCGAGATTTACAATAGTTTTATTCTCGCTATGATGAGACTGATTTTAGTTTAAGTATAAGAGAGCGAGTCTGAATATAAGAGTGCGAGATTTACAATGCCATTATTCTCGCTATGATGAGACTGATTTTTTTGTTTTAAGTATAAGAGAGCGAGTCTGAATATAAGAGTGCGAGATTTACAATAGTTGTATTCTCGCTATGATGAGACTGATTTTAGTTTAAGTATAAGAGAGCGAGTCTGAATATAAGAGTGCGAGATTTACAATGCCATTATTCTCGCTATGATGAGACTGATTTTTTTGTTTTAAGTATAAGAGAGCGAGTCTGAATATAAGAGTGCGAGATTTACAATAGTTTTATTCTCGTTATGATAACACTGATTTTAGTTTAAGTATAAGAGAGCGAGTCTGGATGTAAGGGTGCGAGATTTACAATGCCTTTATTCTCGCTATGATAAGACTGATTTTAGTTTAAGTATAAGAGAGCGAGATTTACAATGCCTTCATTCTCGTTATGATAAGACTGATTTTAGTTTAAGTATAAGAGAGCGAGTCTGGATGTAAGGGTGCGAGATTTACAATGCCTTTATTCTCGCTATGATAAGACTGATTTTAGTTTAAGTATAAGAGAGCGAGTCTGGATGTAGGCCTAAGGGTGCGAGATTTACAATGCCTTTATTCTCGCTATGATAAGACTGATTTTAGTTTAAGTATAAGAGAGCGAGTCTGAATATAAGAGTGCGAGATTTACAATGCCTTTATTCTCGTTATGATAAGACTGATTTTTTTGTTTTAAGTATAAGAGAGCGAGTCTGAATATAAGAGTGCGAGATTTACAATGCCTTTATTCTCGCTATGATAAGACTGATTTTTTGTTTTAAGTATAAGAGAGCGAGTCTGAATATAAGGGTGCGAGTTTTTTTGTTGACAACTCCAACAGAATTTAAATTCGCTAGATATAGCCAAATTTATCGAACATTTTTTAGCGGATGGGGTGGAGATCACGGCCCCAAGGTCACTTTTGACATAAATTTTGGAATTAAAGAATTTCCTGTACGGAAAATTAATACTACTTAAATAGAGTAGTAATATTCTGACTGTCCAATAAACATTTTCCTGCGTCGGACAAACAATGCAAAAAACTGATAGGCCTTTTATTCAAGATGTTTCTGACAATAACCGGGAAGCCAACTTATCAGACTCTCACAGCTTCGTCCTATTATTTCCCAATAGAAATGCAAATGCTCAAACAGAATATCCAGAATGGGTAAGATGGATGCTTATGGTTTAGTTAGATAATTCAACCCAACTAATAAAGTTAAATACACCATTTGAAAAACCCTCCTTATTCAAAAACCAATCCGTCCGGCCAGCTCATAATTCCAGCAGCTTATAGTGTTTGGATTTCGGTGAAACTTGTAATGCGAGTATTTAATCTTGAGGTCCATGTGAGCCTGATGGGCCACTTATCATAAACAAATTGAATTGCAGACCTAAATTTCCCCTTACAATAATCATCCAAAACATTAAATTATGCACTATAATGACTGAACTGTAGGGTGCAGAAACATTATGACGCCATTTTTATTGATAACTTGGCTTTGAGGTGCGTTATGTGTTTTAATTTGAATAGTTCGCAGGCAAGAGCTTCCCTGACAAATGATGGCCAGGTATTTGGAAAACGGCGATGACATACAGCCTCATACGGGCACTTTTCTTCACGCGCAACCCAAAGGAGCTTAAGAAAAAGAGCATAGCCTATGTGGAAAAAGTTGCAGTCGATTCGTTTTGTTTGTTAATAAAAATGTTAAAATAAAATTGTTAGAATAGAAAAAGGAAAATGTTTTCATCACTTTTTGTGTTTTTTTATATTAAAAATCGTGATTCCCGTGATTGCACGGTTTAGTTTTGTGATATATTTATTTGGAACCAGAGAATTTAAATTAATATACGTTATCAAACGCCAATGTTGTTCCTTCATTTAACAGAAACCTAACCACTCCTTTGAGAATTTGAAAATGAATATAAACCATAAAAATCATGCCAAACAAACAACACTGCATCATTAACGGCAATAAGTGTTTACCTTTTATTTTGGTTTGAACTTTTTTAAGTTGGATATATTGCTTGTCTCTGCCCCACAGAAAAATACTAACTATAAGCCACTGACTGTTCTAGTTCTTCACTACACTGGTGGAGAGCCAATTATCACCTTTCCTTAGCCAGTATAGGAACTTATCAGAGTGTTAATTGTCTTCACAACGGGGGGGGGGGGGTCTACTAGCTTCTGCAGTACCACTCATACATATTCATGATATCCTGGTATTGGGTTTTCAGTGTAGTCTGATTGGACAATGTGTGTTATCGCCTCAGTGCTTCATTCAGCACTGCTTCCATAGGCAGCGTATGGAAACTGTGCACAATACTTAATGACACTTTTTATCGAAGCCGTCCGACTAATGCGGTGACTTACTAGGTCGTACTAGGTAACTTGTCAAGATTATATAATAAAATTTATATATAAATATGCTTATCGAATGTTTAGTTACAGTTTGTTTATTAGCAAACAGTTTGACGCTAGGCGGAGTTATTTAGTTCATAAATATTCACACATCGATAGTGAAATTATAAAACCGTTATCGACAGCGAGACAAATTTTAAATAAAAAAAGATTTCGAGTATTAAATAAAATAATAGAAGAAGTTGGAAAACTTTTACACGAAGAGTCGCAACAAGAAACTCAAGTCAAAAATATTTAAGTATTAAATATAATTAAAAAAATTATATAAGTTATATATAAATATGATCATCGAATGTTTAGTTACAGTTTGTTTATTAGCAAACTGTTTGACACTACTTGGTGTTTTAAGTTTGATAGGTCATGGTATATGCATTGATAAAAGTATGGAAAGTTTTAAATCAACAATAGTAAATGTAGAGAGATTTTTAACAAAAAATAAGAGTATTATATATAATAAATGGAAGAAGTTGAAAAAATTTTACATGAAAAGTCGCAACAAGCAATACAAATCGAAAATAGCGTTTCGTCGTCTAGTCAACGCATCGATCGTTTGTTAGCCGTCGTAGCCTCAGGAAACTCTAAAAAATATTTCGGTAAAGAGTATAGTATTAACGAAATTGAAGCTTTAAAATCAGTCGACCAAGATAAATTATACGTACGACACGAAGCGAGATTAGGTGGCGATATGATATCTTCGTTAGGTTCGTCGATTATAATTCTTTACGCTAAAGCGTTAGGATCGAGTTTAAAATTTGTCGATCGATGACGAAAATGAATTAATTACGGATTTAGAAAAAGATCCCCTCATTTCGAGCGCACTTTCTTCCCGATTATGCGAAATATATTACAAGTACGGATTATACTTGGCGCCGATCGCGGCGACGCTAATTTCGGCGAAACATTTAAAAAGAAAAAAATCTTGCGTAGATAATAAAGACGATGGAGCAGCAAACAGAGATAGAGAAGCAAGCGGAGACGAAAAAAGAGACGTCGGTAGTAACAAAAACACCGACTAAAATATAAAAAAATCCAAACAGAGTCGCGGCTGGAAAAAAAACTCGCGGAATATAATAAAATTTAAAAGAACAAATTAAAATATAAAAAAGCTACAAAAGCAGTTGATAAAATACAAAACGTTACTAGCGCGGTTGATAAAAAAAACAAAAGAAACAACGATAAATCAAACGCGCTGTACATCGGACTAGGACTATTAGGTTTAGTAGGTTTAATATATTGCCTAAACTCTAAGCGAAAGAAACCCGAAGCTGCGTTTGAACCAACGTTCGAACCAACGTTCGAACCAACGTCCGAACCAACATCCGAACCAACGCCCGAACCAACACCCGAACCAACCCCACTAAAAAAGTTGATTCAATGTTTTCGAAATGGAATAAATAAAAAAAATTAAATATTGTCTATATTATAAAATATGACTACGATAAATATACCTACGCCAAGTCCACCAACGATGAATATGAAGGGAATCGTTAATTCGGCCTATCACGGAGCGCTCGTAGGAATTATAACCGTTATTTATAGCATGGCCGCTAGAAAAGTGTTTGGATTAAAACCGGCCGATTTGGGAAAGCTAGATGTAAAGGACTCGCTTAAACTCACCGCAACGGTCGGAGCTCCGCTAATGACGGAAACGTGGTTGGTTCAACTTGGTTTACCGAATAGTATTATGAATTCTACAACTTGATTGTATTATTTTATAATAAATGGATAAACGCGTGAGAACAAAACTAGAAAACGCTTATTGTAGTCCGAAAGGATACTACAAAGGTCAATCTGCGATCGAAAAATTAGCTCGAGAAACTAAAGTTTCTAAAAGTACAACTCGACAGTGGTTAAAAAAACAAGCGCTGTGGCAAATTTATTTACCGCATCCTAAATACATTCCCAGACCGACCAGCTCGAACTCGATTCTAGAAAAACCGAATGAGGTTCATCAAGCTGATTTGTTGTTTCTTCCTCACGATACAGTTAATAAAACAGTTTACAAGTACGCGTTAACAATCGTCGACGAAGCCAGCACGTACAAAGAAGCCGAACCGTTAATCGATAAAACCGCCGCGCAAGTCGGTAACGCGTTCGAAAAAAATTACAAGCACAGTTTGTTAACTTGGCCGAAAATTCTAAAAGTCGATCCCGGAAAAGAATTTATGGCGAGCGTCAATACTTTAATGAGTAAAAGCAACGTCAAAATACAAAGAAACGAGGCCGGTAACCACAGAGCGCAAGGTATGGTAGAACGATTCAACAGAACTTTAGCCGAAAGATTGTTTTCTCATCAATACGCGCAAGAAATAGCGACGAATGAGAGAAATAAAGAGTGGGTAAAAAGATTACCGCCGGTCGTAAAAGCTTTAAATAACGAAGAAACCAGACTCATTAAATTAAAACCTAAATATGCCATTAAACGAAAACTCGTCGAGCAAAATCCAGCCTCTCCGGCTCAAAAATCGAGTGAAAAAAGAATCGCTTAGAACGCTTTAGTCAGATATTTATACGCACCCGGAGCAGCTGAACAAGATACGAGAAGACGCACGACCGATCCGATACCGGTATGGTCCATAAAAATTTATAGCATTAAATCCTCTATGAAAGCTCAAAATCAACCCATCTTGTATTATTTAGAATCGGGTCCCGCTCGTAGTTTTGTGAGAGAAGAATTACAGATTGTTCCTCGAGATACAGAAAATCCACCTAAAAAATTATAATCTTAAGTCTTATGATGACCGTGTGGTAAAGTGTTTATTCCATCTGGTAAAATATATCTCTTTGTATCGAGCGCATCCAACGTTTTTTTCTTAACGTTTATTGTAAAAATCTTATGATCTTTACTTCTAATAAAATTCATAAAATGATTAAGCGTTTTATTTTCAAATAAAACTTGTTTAAAGTCATCGTGCGCAATTTCATGTTTTAAAACGTTCTTTTGTACACCTTTTGCCCTTTTGATTACTTCATCATTCGATAAAAGTGTCTAGTACATTTTTGGTCTTAGACCGACAAATTCAGAAATTAGAATTCCCGCTGTTTCGTCTTTAAATTTACCCGGTACGTTTTATTCTTTTCGGAACATAAAAAATGATCTTTAGGATAATTACTAAAATCGTATATATCTTCATCTTTTTCCATGTCTTTATAAACGTCTTCTGTTTCAATCTCTAGAATAAAACTGTCCGTATCCGTGTAAAGTAGTTTGCACTTGTTGTCGTATTTCTTTTTTAAATGATTGTAATAAAAATCGTACATGTACGATTTAGATAAATCCAAAATGCTCATTCCGAGGTATATCAGTTTGTTAAGTACGGTTTTTATTTTATTCGTATGAATCGCCGCTATATTATAATCTTCAAAAATCTTGTAATTTACTAAAGTCGGCTTTGACATTGCTTTAACCATGCGTTTTTCATCATTTTCATCGTTTAATCTAAAGAGATTCACGTTAACGTGATTTCGATCATTTTATATCGATTTTCCAAATACTGAATTATTCATAAGTTTGAATAAATCTTTTTAAAAATCTGACGTTGCATTTATTTCTCAAATTTGTATTCAATTCGATGTATGATTTCATCCACGGCGATTGATCGAATTTTATATAACACGATGAATTTTAGTTAGTTTCAAACCGAGTTGTAAATACAATTGTAAATTTTTATAATGAAGAACGTATTTTTTTTTTTTACACAAGTTGGGTGTTAATTTTTTTCTTTTGGTGCAGGCTCACCTTTCAATAGCTTTTGCTGATATGGTGATAACCATTCTTTTAATATTTCTATCGACTCTACCACGAGTGGAAAATCCTTATGAGAATCGTGTAATTCTTTAACATATTCTAAATCCACTTCTAAAAAGTAACCTGTAACCGATTCTGGTGAGATTGATCTTATATCGAGTAAATTAATTTCATCTTCGGTTAACCATTTAAAATTTCCAGTCGGGAGGAATTCACACATCGCCTTTCCATATTGATTATTCATATCTATATATGAGTTGTAAGTCGAAGATTTTGTTTTATCGTAATCTTTCAAGTATTTATTGTTTGCTTTACCGAATCGATTTCCAACCATCGATATACCGCCTCTAGTTCCTTTTTCTATCATTTTTTGCATATCGTAATCAGTCAACAATTTTAAATTTACTTTCGAATGTTTTAACAAAGCGTCCCAACTCGTGCCTGGACCAGTATAATAATGAGCAGCATCCAAACCGTACTCTTTTAAACAAGTGGTACGAAAATTTTCAAACACGTCTGCTAATAACATAACATCCGTTCGCACGTACAAATCGTGATATTCTCCTAAATTTTTACAACTAAATTTATTCCAAACTTTCTTGGCGTGCTCGTATTCTTCATCACTAATATGTTTTTAAGTTAAACTACTATAAAAAGCTTCTTTTATAGGAAGACTCGTTTCGTTAAACTTTTTGAAACTATCCATGTATTCGTAGCAATAAACTCTTTTCTTTTTAAGTAGCTTTCTTTTTTCTAAATTTGGTTCTAACTCTTTTGTAATGTGAAAACAATCTTCATCGCTCGATTTAACGAGTTTATCGAGCGAAGCTGGTAAAAATTGAAAAGTGTCAATAAATCGCAGTTTTCCGATCGAAAAAGAAATGTACTTTTCCATGTTGTTTGGAATACAGTTTATATTTCCTTTTACGCGACTCACACCTTGCATGATGAGATGAGAATCGTATCCTCGCAGATTGTGAAACATAACTGGGATAAATGTTTCCTCGGGTTTCAGACTTAGTTGAATATTACACTCGCTATGCGCCGCGCCTCGATATTTTCCAGTTACGTGACAATGATCGAGTACTTTCTCGTGACCTGTGTAAAATAAAATTCGCAAATCCAACACTTGCTAGCATTTTCAAACTTTTCTTTATCCAAATTTGTCATAATACATTTTTTTCAAACTTTTTTTTGTAATATTTTAACAATTCAATGATCTTGAATTTTTCTTTAGTAATCTCATCTAAAAAGTGTTTAGCGACACCTTCTCCTCTGTATGGTGGTGGCGCTGAAATTAATTTACCGCCGCATCGTACAACCACGTACGAATACCCACAACCGCTGTGATCTTGAAACTTTTCACTATTTTTTCTCACATCGAGCCCGTCGTCGTCAGTCTTTACAAGTATACATTCAAAGTCCGCGTATAGAACAAAAGGAACTTTCATCTTTCTTTTGAAATGTTTAAATCTCATCGTATCATTCTTTCCCTCGATTGGCATCTTATAGATAGTCAGTCCGTTCTCAGATTCGTCGCAATTTAATATATGATCTTTTAACAAGTCTTCTCTTGTATAACCGTGAAAACATATATCGCAAAAATGTTTTTATCCTTGTTTTTAGTTTGATAGCAAAGTAATGGACTTAAATCCTTAATAAAAACGTAGTGTGATTTAATTCCTTCTTTTTCGTCTTTGTGAATCAATAATAAATTTATACGTCTCATCATTTGGTTGCTTGCTACGATAGCAAAGTTGTAATTTTGTATCTTCATAAAAGATTACGTTTATCGCCAACTTGTTTTGTCGTTCTGCTTTTTTGATTTGATAGATTGGAGTTGGAAAATCAATACCCTCAAAATTTAATCCGTCTTCTTTCGGATAGATAGAGGGTCTATTCCAATTTATTTTTTCTTCTTTTTCTTTTTCCCCATAATAACGAGCGCAACGTAATGCCCATCGAAAACATTCGTCGTCTTAGTTTTTTACGTTAATGCAAGCATGTTTATTTTCCATCCACTTGTCTAGCTTGATGTAAGAACCGCCTGCAAAATGTTGGCGTTTTGAAATTTTATAATCTAAACTTTTAATACGATCTATGATCCATCCAGAACCGAGGTGCGTGTGGTTTTCTATTTTTTCTTTTATTATTGCATAAGCTCGCAATAAAATTTCTTCAATCTCTCCCTCGTTGTTTATTTCTAAAAATCGATGATTAGAAATAAATTCATCTCGATCGGTCCCACCATTTTTATTCGGTTTATAATAATCAACCACTAAAGCTATCATAAACTTTATTGATGTTTGTTGTTCTCGCAAATCTAAAGCCAACTTTTCTACAATCTTTGGCTTTACATCTCTCAAAAATACATTTACGTCTTTTTCTTTGCTATGACCGTACGATACGGTTATTTTTCGTTGACGTAAATAACTTCCACCGACAATAACTCGTCTATCAAATCTCAACTCTTTATACGCTCTTTTAATAATCTTGATGTAGTCTTTTTTCAAAAACGCCCCTCTTCTTCTGCTTCCTCCTGCAGGTAAACGAATTTCTTCAATACTTATACGTTGTCTAAGTTGAGCTAACCTTTGTTTCGATAATGGTATTTTTTAAAATCTTCTTTTGTATATTTTTACTGCAATATACCACGACCGTTTATTTATTTTATTTGTTCTATCATCTCTCAATAAATTTAGTCTTTTATTACGACCATAATTCTTTAATTCTGCCAACGTCAATTTCGATAAATATTTTGTCGTCATCTCGTCTTTTACTATTTATCTACGTAATATAAATTCGTTATTTCAATTTTTTTTAGACAAAAAACAATATCTTTTTTTTGAATTTTTTTTTGAAACTTTTTTTTAAACATCTATTCAAACTATGACCTCTACAAACCTTTCACAAAAAAATCACATTTTAAATAAATATCATTTTTTGTAAATCTCATATCTCACCCTCAAATCTACTCAAAAATTAAAAAAAATAAACACAAGTGTTCCAGCACCCACACTTTCTCCTCTACTTACCCCTATTTGAAAAAGATGTTAAATACACAGAACGGCAGAATTCCAATCAAGAAATTTTGGGTGTAATTGAATATCGTTTACGAGTACTTTTTCATGACTACGAGTACAGGTACTTTGTTGTGAATTCTTGTTCGTGTAAAGATAGGCCTGCTTCAAAATGCATGGATGCACAAACTGACTGACATCAAGGTTATGGGTGTCATTGGTATTCATGCATAATAACAATTGCTTTCATGGGATGTAATGCGATGTGAACACATGGGCAATTCTCTGGTAACGGAATGACGTCCATTCATGACCCAGCCAACATTTGCCCATCACCTAGAAAATATGTTTTATACCAGATGTATTGTTTTTAATTGAGACAGGATGGCAAGGATTACACTGGATTATGTTGCAAGTGTTCCGTTATATTTTAGTACTGGTTCTATGCCTAAGCAGCCATGTTTTAATACAAGCTGTACTTCTAAAACCAAGAGAGGGCGCTGTAGCATGTTAGTGACTGAACATAAGTGTGCAATATCATCAACACACTAGACAACTAATCTGTATATGAAATGGGAGCCAAGATCCAACAGATTCATTTGACACAAATGAAAAAAAAATCACCTTCTGGGTCACTTTAGGGAGGTCAAAATTTCGGTAACAGAATTACGGCGAAGGACAAGCAGTTTTCAGGTCTTGCATAAATTAATAAATCTCTGTGAAGTTTAGTAATTTCCAAAAGGGGTGTTATTTGTAGTATAGACTTTAGTAGGGTTAATAACTACAATGCAAAATAAAATTTGAAATATTATTCCTTTATTGAAAAAAATGACCTTCAATCATGGTAACGGAATTAAGTCAGGACGGTAACGGAACTACGTATTGTATTTGTACAGGTCTAAAAAATAGCGCTAAATGCAAGGCAAAAACAGTAATAAAAACAGTATTTTACTTCAATTTCTACATTTAGGCATATCCATTTTGTGTTTTTTATGATATGCAATAGCGTTCTCACAAGTACATATCCTGAACATACATAATCCAATTAAATCATGCCAACGTAACAATTTCCAACCAAATTAATGAGCGTTTACTACAAGCATTGCCCATAAACACTGTACAAATACATGTACAATAGCATACTTTTGCATTCAAACTAAACATTGTGTCATATTTGTTTTAGGAAACAGTGTTTTTTAAGTTTTTTATTGAAAAATATTTATTACTTAACATTAAATAAAGAGTTTGTCACAAAAGTCACAGTAAAAGTCATTGTAACAGTAATAAAAATTTGAATATAAGTGCAGTACAAATCCGTAACCATGGTTACCGTAATTCCGTTATCGTATATTAAAGTACTAAGCAAATGTCCGAAAGTGATATTTTTTATAAAACTTGTAGGATGTATATTTAGAAAAAAAACAATGTTGGGATTTTTATTTTTATTTTCTTTGCCCAAAAAATGACCTTTGTACATTATTTTGGTAACGGAATTACATATGATTTTCTCATGTTTCATTTTTAAATTTTTGTAATCTTTGATACAATGGCTATGTAGACACATAAACAATTATTTTCCCACAAGGCCTCCACTAATCACAATGTCCAAGAGATCTAATTTTTTGATTTTTAACGAAAATTCCACATTTTCAGACTTACTACACAAATATCCATATTTCTCCAAGAAAACACAGGTTTTTCGAATTTTAACCACTTGGATTGGATTCCCTATGAAATTCTGGTCTAGAATCAATATGAAATAGTCCTCTATTGCTAATGTAAAATTTTTAAAATTGTTTCTCTCCCATGGAGAATTGCCCACATGTAGACGTTTATCATGCCTGTTTCGTCCTAAACATCATCATAGCGCTGATGCTTTTACATAACTACTGGACCAGCATATTTTCCTTCTAGCCTCGGTTTAGAAACGTTGATTTGTAGTTGTGTGAAAGGACTTAATGATGGGAATTATTACTGTGTTAAATATACTAGAGCGGGAAGTCAGTGGTGTTCTTGATCTTCAGTTCCAATGACTACCACTGAACATCATCAGTACTTAACTGTTTGAAACGTTTAGGACAATTCAGGATTTATATTTTTGGGGGTCATTTTGTACATTTAAAATGTCAAGATGTTGACTAATAAAAACTAATGTGACAGTGTTTCCTAAATCGATTACGTCAAAACAACACGTTTAATGACTGTTTATAGGCTATTCATCTTTATAATGGATACTCAAGACAGACATTGTGATTGAATGTACGTGATGTGAATGAGAAACTAGGCATGTGGTTTGGAACGACAGAAATAGCGCTAGTGTTCCAAAATTGCATTTGTTCTCAAAACAAGACTATTGAAGACAATTTTATAGAACCGCAAAACATAATATTATATGGGTATCATATATATGGAAAATTGTGAACATTTTGAAATCATAGTTATGAACCATGTTTTACCATATTTTTGTGTGTTGAATTTGCAAAAAACTCTGGAAGTTTGAATGGTGCAAAGGTAATCTATACCCCCATTCTCAAAAATATTAATAAATAAGAACATATTAAAAACCAAAAATAGTGGAATCATCCTTGTCTTAAAGCAGTGAAAATGTATTTCGTATAGGTTGTCAATGGAAAAGGAATTTCTTAGCACAAGGTGCTGGAAAGATCTACCAAAAATCCATGGACCAAATCTGATGACACTTTAATTGTAATATTGATTATTTACGATCGTTTTATGAAGCTTGATTTAAACTCTGTAATAATCGTGTAAACTTGGTGTCCCAAAAAATGTATTTACCATTATTATGCACTTTTATTTTGTCCCTATTAGTTTTGTGTGTGAATTTAGTTCAATACCTTCATAACAGCGCAAAATGGCACCAATGTTATATAGTTTTAACTATGACACTAAATCTGATTAAAGTTTCACAGAACATAGTACTAGTGCTGGGCGAGTAGTGCGATTATTTGAATACTCTCGATAGTACATGCGCGTTAATTTGTCAAGAGGGGGCGATAAATGGTTTGAAAAGGGTAGCTACCTTCCATTTTTTATTTTCGTTTAATGTTACTAGAATTTAGACGAATGGTTTCAAACACGAAGAGGATCGTGTAACACTAGTGTCATTCACGCTGTTTCAAGTTTGAGGCTAAGAACGCTCATTATAAATATCCTCATACCCTTTTTAAATATTGCACTAAATCTGACTAAAGTTTCACAGAACATAGTTCTAGTGCTGGGCGAGTAGTGCGATTATTAGAGTACTCGCGATAGTACATGCGCGTTAATATGTCAAGGGAGGCCATAAATGTTTTGAAAAAAGTAGCTACCTGGAAAACATTTCGCACGGAAAAATATCGGTATTGATATCACAGAACAACTACCCCGTCCCTCCTTTTAGGTGTAAAAATTGGGTCAAATAATTTTGTTTCAATCTATTTAAACAAAATATATAAATAAAAACGGGGCGACCACCCTCTCCGCCCCTTGACTACGCACCTGACATACTAAAATAGTTGTGGGTATAGTTAGTTTTATAAGAACATAAAATATCGATATTATTGGGATACCCCCTAAAGCCTTTTTATCTGTGCTCAACATTTCATTAAAAGTGTAATCATTATCACATGGTCAAGAAATATGAACACATGTATACAATCTAGGAAAGTTCAATCTTGGGCCTGAGGAATTTCCTTTTAAAAATTAATACAAATTTTATTGTGATAGGACAGTATGTACAATAATCATTGAACCCAGAGATTTATTTTTTACGGAGCTCTGGAAGTGCCATCCGACTTGTTGAGATCCTGAGATAATTTATCTCAGGATGACGATATCATCAACGTAAGATGACGACATCCCGACATAATTTATCTCAGGATGTCGACATCCTGAAAGTAGGATGTCGTTATCCCGAAATAAGTTAGGTTGTCGTCAGGATCTCAGGATCTCAACAAGTCGGATGGCACTTCCAGAGCTCCGTAATTTCTGTTTCTTGAACTTCTTCCATTTTTTCAGTGGCATATCATTCGCCGAAAATCTATTTGATTTTTCAAGAATTCCATAAATTCATCTAAATTGCAGTGCCCTCTTACGGTACTCTTTCTCAACCACTTTCCAGGCCAGCTGAGTTTCTCTGACCCAGTTTCCTTGTCAGTCTTACTCAAACATGAGGCTGGGGCTACACGCCTCTTTCTGGGTCAATTCTGACTCGGGAGTATTTAGAGTGAAAAGTCATCACTTTAATTGTAGAACATAATTCAATTTTGTTTTCTGTGACAGAACCTCCAAAAGCAGTCTTTTCAGGTTGCCCCGATGCTGATATCACATCCACCGACCCGATGGTCAACTTTACGATGCCCAGTGCTGTCGATGCTAACACCGGCAAGCAACTCACCGTGTCTTGCGATCCGATGCCGGGGACGAATTTCACCAAAAACAGCATGGTGGTGAATTGTACGGCAAGCGATGCTGATGGACACGTGGCACCACAAGTTTGTTCTTTCAACGTTCAACTGGGTAAATAAAACTACTATTAAATGCTTCTTTATGGGTGTCCACCCATACAGGGTGTCCCAAAAAGATCCCTTTGTTTTTCGTATCATATTTATTACAACAACAAACTTACCAACAAGTAATTTACCATTATTATGCATAATGATTATGTTCCATTTTTTTATTTCCTTTTAATATTACTCGAATTTAGACGAATGGTTTCAAACACGAGGAGGATCGTGTAACACTAGTGTCATTCACGCTGTTCCAAGTTTGAGGCTAAGAACGCTCATTATAAATATCCTCATACCCTTTTTAAATATTGCACTAAATCTGACTAAAGTTTCACAGAACATAGTTCTAGTGCTGGGCGAGTAGTGCGATTATTAGAGTACTCGCGATAGTACATGCGCGTTAATATGTCAAGGGAGGCCATAAATGTTTTGAAAAAAGTAGCTACCTGGAAAACATTTCGCACGGAAAAATATCGGTATTGATATCACAGAACAACTACCCCGTCCCTCCTTTTAGGTGTAAAAATTGGGTCAAATAATTTTGTTTCAATCTATTTAAACAAATGTATAAATAAAACAGGGCGACCACCCTCCGCCCCTTGACTACGCACCTGACATACTAAAATAGTTGTGGGTATAGTTAGTTTTATAAGAGCATAAAATGTCGATATTATTGGGATACCCCCTAAAGCCTTTGTATCTGTGCTCAACATTTCATTAAAAGTGTAATCATTATCACATGGTCAAGAAATATGAACACATATATACAATCTAGGAAAGTTCAATCTTGGGCCTGAGGAATTTCCTTTAAAAAATTAATACAAATTTCATTGTGATAGGACAGTACGTACAACAATCATTGAACCCAGAGATTAATTTTTAACGGAGCTCTGGAAGTGCCATCCGACTTGTTGAGATCCTGAGATAATTTATCTCAGGATGACGATATGATCAACGTAAGATGACGACATCCCGACATAATTTATCTCAGGATGTCGACATCCTGAAAGTAGGATGGCGTTATCCCGAAATAAGTTAGGGTGTCGTCAGGATCTCAGGATCTCAACAAGTCGGATGGAACTTCCAGAGCTCCGTAATTTCTGTTTCTTGAACTTCTTCCATTTTTTCAGTGGCATATCATTCGCCGAAAATTTATTTGATTTTTCAAGAATTCCATAAATTCATCTAAATTGCAGTGCCCTCTTACGGTACTCTTTCTCAACCACTTTCCAGGCCAGCTGAGTTTCTCTGACCCAGTTTCCTTGTCAGTCTTACTCAAACATGAGGCTGGGGCTACACGCCTCTTTCTGGGTCAATTCTGACTCGGGAGTATTTAGAGTGAAAAGTCATCACTTTAATTGTAGAACATAATTCAATTTTGTTTTCTGTGACAGAACCTCCAAAAGCAGTCTTTTCAGGTTGCCCCGATGCTGATATCACATCCACCGACCCGATGGTCAACTTTACGATGCCCAGTGCTGTCGATGCTAACACCGGCAAGCAACTCACCGTGTCTTGCGATCCGATGCCGGGGACGAATTTCACCAAAAACAGCATGGTGGTGAATTGTACGGCAAGCGATGCTGATGGACACGTGGCACCACAAGTTTGTTCTTTCAACGTTCAACTGGGTAAATAAAACTACTATTAAATGCTTCTTTATGGGTGTCCACCCATACAGGGTGTCCCAAAAAGATCCCTTTGTTTTTCGTATCATATTTATTACAACAACAAACTTACCAACAAGTACTTTACCATTATTATGCATAATGATTATGTTCCATTTTTTTTATTTCCTGTTAATATTACTCGAATTTAGACGAATGGTTTCAAACAAGAAGAGGATCGTGTAACACTAGTGTCATTCACGCTGTTCCAAGTTTGAGGCTAAGAACGCTCATTATAAATATCCTCATACCCTTTTTAACCCTCAAGGGAGGCACGTTGTCAGAAACGTCTGACACAATTCAGTATTTTCCTTCCCCTAAACAAATAATAAACACCACCCACTTATCAGTCAATGATATCTCAAGCTGGACCATAACACACATCCTACAGGGGGTTTCATTCAACAGGAGTCAGTGACGTTGTGGGGAGGGGCATCGAAAAATTCAGCCCGTATGGTTTGTGCACAAATTTTGACAGCATGCTCTGTGTACAACATCAATGCATGTTGGATGCATGGGGAATTGAATACACTTGGAACTCGTCCAGTGATAAGTGGAACCATCTGTTCAGTCACTGGGCTAGTAGTAGATCATTATCTTTTGATCTCTTGCATGCCGACAGTGTAAGTTGTAATGCCCCCCCACCCCCCACCCCCCACCCCCCTTTCTTTCAGGACATACATGTACTAGAGTGGGCATGTGGCTTGTTTCAAGTATGTAAACAATTGTGCCAGGTTTCTAAGTTTATTACAGGGGCTTGTGACAATAGCTTGCTTAAATTAATTCCCGCAATACCTAGACATGTAAACAACACAATTGCATAACAAAATCGTTGGGGGAAATGCCAAAGAAACCCTCTTAACTTATTAAAACCGTGTGTCAGATGTTTCTGACATCGTCACGCATTTACGTTACGACCAAACAGGTCCCTCGTTTGAGGGTTAAATAGTGCACTAAATCTGACTAAAGTTTCACAGAACATAGTTCTAGTGCTGGGCGAGTAGTGCGATTATTAGAGTACTCGCGATAGTACATGCCCGTTAATATGTCAAGGGAGGCCATAAATGTTTTGAAAAAAGTAGCTACCTGGAAAACATTTCGCACGGAAAAATATCGGTATTGATATCACAGAACAACTACCCCGTCCCTCCTTTTAGGTGTAAAAATTGGGTCAAATAATTTTGTTTCAATCTATTTAAACAAAATATATAAATAAAAACGGGGCGACCACCCTCTCCGCCCCTTGACTACGCACCTGACATACTAAAATAGTTGTGGGTATAGTTAGTTTTATAAGAACATAAAATATCGATATTATTGGGATACCCCCTAAAGCCTTTGTATCTGTGCTCAACATTTCATTAAAAGTGTAATCATTATCACATGGTCAAGAAATATGAACACATATATACAATCTAGGAAAGTTCAATCTTGGGCCTGAGGAATTTCCTTTAAAAAATTAATACAAATTTCATTGTGATAGGACAGTACGTACAACAATCATTGAACCCAGAGATTTCTTTTTTACGGAGCTCTGGAAGTGCCATCCGACTTGTTGAGCCACTGAGATAATTTATCTCAGGATGACGATATCATCAACGTAAGATGACGACATCCCGACATAATTTATCTCAGGATGTCGACATCCTGAAAGTAGGATGGCGTTATCCCGAAATAAGTTAGGGTGTCGTCAGGATCTCAGGATCTCAATAAGTCGGATGGAACTTCCAGAGCTCCGTAATTTCTGTTTCTTGAACTTCTTCCATTTTTTCAGTGGCATATCATTCGCCGAAAATTTATTTGATTTTTCAAGAATTCCATAAATTCATCTAAATTGCAGTGCCCTCTTACGGTACTCTTTCTCAACCACTTTCCAGGCCAGCTGAGTTTCTCTGACCCAGTTTCCTTGTCAGTCTTACTCAAACATGAGGCTGGGGCTACACGCCTCTTTCTGGGTCAATTCTGACTCGGGAGTATTTAGAGTGAAAAGTCATCACTTTAATTGTAGAACATAATTCAATTTTGTTTTCTGTGACAGAACCTCCAAAAGCAGTCTTTTCAGGTTGCCCCGATGCTGATATCACATCCACCGACCCGATGGTCAACTTTACGATGCCCAGTGCTGTCGATGCTAACACCGGCAAGCAACTCACCGTGTCTTGCGATCCGATGCCGGGGACGAATTTCACCAAAAACAGCATGGTGGTGAATTGTACGGCAAGCGATGCTGATGGACACGTGGCACCACAAGTTTGTTCTTTCAACGTTCAACTGGGTAAATAAAACTACTATTAAATGCTTCTTTATGGGTGTCCACCCATACAGGGTGTCCCAAAAAGATCCCTTTGTTTTTCGTATCATATTTATTACAACAACAAACTTACCAACAAGTAATTTACCATTATTATGCATAATGATTATGTTCCATTTTTTTTATTTCCTGTTAATATTACTCGAATTTAGACGAATGGTTTCAAACAAGAAGAGGATCGTGTAACACTAGTGTCATTCACGCTGTTCCAAGTTTGAGGCTAAGAACGCTCATTATAAATATCCTCATACCCTTTTTAAATAGTGCACTAAATCTGACTAAAGTTTCACAGAACATAGTTCTAGTGCTGGGCGAGTAGTGCGATTATTAGAGTACTCGCGATAGTACATGCCCGTTAATATGTCAAGGGAGGCCATAAATGTTTTGAAAAAAGTAGCTACCTGGAAAACATATGAGAACGTATGGTACATTCACAGAAGCATGGCGGGGGGAACACGCTACCTTTAACCCCCTAGATCATGTCAGTGTGGGAGAATCCAGTATATAGAACTTGGGGAGGCAGAATGCCATGGCCCTACTTGTCGGTTAATTTTGTGCTTTTGTCAGTTTATTTGGTCAGGACCAGATCAAAATTGAGCCTCAGTCGGCAAATAAACCACCAAATTGAACCATCCAAGCAGGCTTAACCATTTGCTGTTGTATAATAATGACTCTTTTCAGGGAAAGGGTTAACATTTGGATCTGAGCCAACGCATGAAATAACCCATAAGCCGTTCGTATAATATTAAATTAATAAAAACATCTGAAATGTCAGACTTTTCTTGGATTTTCCCCCAACCTCAACAATTCTGGATCCGCTCCTAGTTAAACCATTTGTTCCTCAATGCACAGTGTTTTCAGTTTTCAGTTTGATGAACCTGCTTCATTTAGTGAACAAATAAAGAATGATTTATATCGAAGAAAAACTAATAAGCTTTTGTAGAATAATGACTGCTTCTCTGAGCCAACGCATCAATTAGTGTCACACGTACTTCATGTACACTGCATGTACACAAGGATTGGCCTGGTATTTAGTGATGAAGGAAAGGATGTATTTGGAAAAGCAAGGGCGGATCGAGAGTGACTTAAAAGGGGAGGCGTATGGATCAATAAATATTGGAAATTTGTAACTTCCGTGTTAAATAATTATTTAATAGTAGCGAGATGAAAGGGGCGTGACAAAAAAAAACATAACTCTCCTATACTAGACTTTTCTCAATATGACCTTTAATAAACAATAATTTCTGAAAATATAAAATTGTAGAAAATATAGAAACAGCAGTCGTGTCACAACAGCTAAATTAATAAAACTGACTTAATAATCATTATGATAATACATGGTTTCATGTCAAATTCACCAACAATCTGCAAAAGGTAAACAAATTAATATTTCAAGTTTAGTTTTTAACAACAACTAGTGGTTACTTTGCATCAAAATTATACTCAAAAACACGGCGAATTTCATCATACCACTGGAGTCAAGCCGCACTTAATAAAATCTGCCATGGTGTAATGGCGCGAAATCGGCTAGGTTCATTAATATGCAAATATTCATCAATAAATCATTCTTAGATTTGTGTTCCCCCTCCTGCGCTACATATAAGATCCTTAGCGCGACCTTGTCATCCTGGTACTATAAAGGCATTAGACACGAAGGTGTTCATTTTTGGTGGGAGGGTGCGGTCCCGTTGTCCGTGGCAGATCAATGGGCCGTTAAGAAAAAGAAAAACAAGGAGAAAAGAAAAAACAATTAGATGATAATTTTGCGATTCACCCAAACATTTTATTGTATTAAATTACCAATGGTGTAGGCTACACAC